>JAHRHZ010000111.1:28077162-28091424 GCA_024137785.1 Ginglymostoma cirratum | reverse complement strand
AATACACGATTTTGGAATACACGATTTTGGAATACACGATTTTGGAAGAGGTGAATAAACAAAGGACCGAGATAACAAGCATGGGGCTGGATGAACACAGCAGGTCAAGCAGCATCATAGGAGCAGGAAAACTTGACGTTTCGGGCCTAAACCCTTCATCAGACCTGGTGGTTGCAAAAATTTTGTTGCTTTTTTTTTGAAAGATTAGCAGGCAAGTTCTCCTGACTAAGGAAAGCATGTATTCTTCAATCTCTAACGTTAAGCATAGGTTATCTCGTCACTTCTCTCTTTGAAATTTGTAATATATTGTTATATACAAACTGGCTGCTACATTTCCCATCATCACAAGAGTGACTACCTTTCATAGCACCATATAAGCTATCACTATCTGACATCCAAAGTTAGTGAAAGGTTATGTAAGTCCAGATTTTCTCCTCCTTTCCAAAACAATTCTTCGCACCAACTGACTTTGTTGAGGGCACCACTCAGTTTCCTCGTCAAAAAACACCCTGCAACATTTTAAACTGCCAAAAAGTGTCCTACATATGACAATTGTGTTCACCGTGCTATATGGACAGGCACTAAAAATTAATAAATTAATTCAAGTTGATGTCTCATCTCCATTCCCGAGATACCAGGGGGGCTGAGGAAGTTTTTGATCATTGCAATCTGCATTTATGCATGGTTTTCTATTTTATGAATAACTTTTATTTTTTAAAAATCAAATAATTATTAACATTTGAAATTAAGCAACTCTTCATATCCCTTCTACTAGTTTACGTTTAGACTTACTGTTCCCTTTATATCTATGTCCGCATATTTTTGCAGTAAAGCCCTCACAATCTCCACATGTCCACCTTTCACAGCACCAATTAGGACAGTGTCTCCACTCTAAAAAGAAAACGCACATACAGCATGGTAAAAATTTGCTCAACAACCATAACACCACAACAATGAAAAAATAAAAGACAAGACTTAATATTCTCAGTTAGCTGGATGGCTGGTTGACGACACAGTGACACCAACAGCACGTGTTCAATTCTTGTACCAGATCCCACTTTCTCAATCTCTCCCCTCATCCAAGGTGCGTCGTCCCATGGGTTAACCACCACCAGAGGTTGCTGTCTAATGAGTGCAGCCTTGTGGTCCTTAGGAACCATGACCAATTTAATTTGTGTGTTCGCACTATATTAAGGCCAAAATAAGGAAAGTTTAAACCTACTTTTGAACACACTTTTACAAACAGGTATCCAAGTAATTAATTTACTTTAAAGTAAAGTCCTGCTTTGATCTGAAAGATATTAACAGACTGGACAAACTCAGGTCATCTCATAGCATCTGCAGAGATAGAAACATAGGTAACATTTTTGAGGAAGATATGGCTTTCTTCAGTACACAACTTGCAAAGTTCCAAAGAATTCCTATCACTCGAAATGTTAACTTTGCTTCTCTCTCCACAAGCACTGCTAGGCCTGTTGAGTTTCTCCAGCACTTTGTTTTCATTCAATTCATTTAAAAAAAGCAATAATTAGATACATAAATACTCAAAAGATTATTACCAATTGTAAAGTTAGTATTGTTGAGGTTAGGTTCTATCATGATGAGGTGCTTCCCTACAAAAAGCCAATAAAGAGCTAAATCAATCCCAATGGTTAAAGATTTCTTTGTAGCAAGCTGTGAATAAGTATGAGCAAATGCCCAGCCACCCAGCCAACCTGCCTGCCTGCTTGGAAAGGATGGTGCGGGAGAGAAAAAAAAAAATATGAATAAAGATTCGAATCATGTCAAAATTACATTATAATTACAAAATCCATTTGCAGGTGATTTCACTAACATGACAAGATTTTATCTGTGGAAAGCTGAAATTGGCATTAATCTTAAAAAAAAAACAACTCAAACGTAATATGAAAGAAATCAAGAAACACAAACCCTGTCAGGGATGTTGACGTATGTGCCAGCGTCCAACAGATCCTGAACAATTTCAATGTGTCCTTCCTTGGCAGCAATCATCAAGGCTGTATTGCCATCTTTGTCAGTCAAATTAACATTTGGATTGTACTTTAACAACTCCTTCACTCCTTCAGTGTAGCCACCTTTGACTGCTACTATTAAAGCTGTCATAGAGTTCTACAAGATGATGTGGAAAAATTAGTGTTTTAAATAAAAACTTTTCTAAAACAGACGAGTGTCATTCTTGCCTTTCGCAAAGTCAGAAAGACTAATAAATAGAGACATTGCTGAAGAAAGATATTTTGTCTAAGTGTTTCGCTTTGCACTCATCAAGACAATTCATACAAATACCAATTAACAGCATTATATTGGTGTGCTTGCAAATTGTTCTGATAAAGGGAGAGGTGAAAAGCTTCAAAGTGTGCTTTTTTTTTCAGCAATACTCATGCGATGCACTACCAAACAACGAAATAAATGTGGAGACAGGCTACTTCCTGCTGCAGTAGACGCAGAAACAAAGACCAAGAGTAGTTTGTGGATGAAATCAGGGTAGGAAGGTGAAAGACAACTGAACCAGACAGGGTGTGCAAAATAAAAACATAAAAACACTTTAAAACCTCATCGAAAGAATGTTGTCAAATACTGATGACAGCCCTGCAAGGCAGAAGATCCTCAAAATCTCTACAGAGAACTCCTGCAATATACTCCTGCGGCTTCCCTCAAATTCCTTTCTTGACTCTTCTCCCAATACCAAACAGTTTCTTCTTAAACGCAGTTACCTCTCAGGGGTGATTATAAACTTAGTTGGGAAATTTGAGTTTGTTTTGTCTGCTCCATTTCAAACCCAACTGAGCCATAGGATGCACTGGACAGGCAGCCTACACAGGGTAAGAAACAGTGCAAGGAAATGGGCTGAGTGCCAGGTGTGTGAGAAAGGCATTGCTGCAATAAATCATAAATAATAGTAGAAACACACATTGAGGAATCAACCAACTAGACTGGAGTTAGTACGGGTGTGTGCGTGCACACGCATACTCTGTGGAGAATGTATGTGTACTCGGACTGGGCAAATTATGTAAAAATCGTGGGAGGACAAGTCACATAATATATTTAGGAGTGTATCCTGGAACAATATTTTTTAGGTAGAGGTTATTTTAGAGATCGGTTTCGTATAAAGATAAAGGGTTAAATTGCAACTGCATTGTCAGCAATCGCCAAAGGAGAATTGATCATATGATGAATTTTGCACCAAATCTCACAAGAACTTGTTAATTGAAGTTCAAGTGTAAGACTGAATATTAGGTATAGTTCATCCCTTTGCCTTTATTCATTCATGGGATGAGGGTATCACTATTGGGCAGCATTTATTGCCCATCCTGAATTGTCCAGAGGGCAGTTGACAGTCAACCACATTATTGTGCATCTGGGAGTCACATGTAAGCTAGACCAGGTAAAGATGGCAGTTTCCTTCTCTAAAGGACATTAGTGAACCAACTGGTAGAGGCAAAGGGACGTTAAAAAAAAAGAAAGAGAGAGTTAATAATAGATAAGCAATGACAAAATTTTTTTTTAAAAAAAAAAAATCACAATTTGTGATTATACAGTCCATTAAGAAATAAAAATGGCTAACTAAATAGACTGAAAGTAAAACAAGATTAAAAAAAAGTGACTCATAAGGCTTGATATCATTCTTGATAGTGTTAAGATTAGAAGAGCTTTAGAAACCAGCCAAGGATGACCAAACAATTTAGAGGGGAAAATTGAATGAGGAAGTAGCAAGAAATTGCAAGAGAAATTCCATTCATAATGAGAGTAGCTAAAGCAAACATGGGCCTCTTAGGAGTTTGAGACAAAAGAAATTACAATGGGGAATAAAGCAACAGCAGAGGCATTAAACAAGTTGAAGTAAAGAAAACTCCAGAAAAAAAAAGTGGGAAGCAGTATACTGTGAATGAGGAAGTAATTTCTTCTTCTGAAATGATACTGGAGAAATGAATGAGACCAAATGCCAACAAACTGTACGACCTGAAGGCCTACATTTTCAAGTTCCAAAACAGGAACTGGCATCAAGAGTGGATGCGCTGCTTATGACTGTCCAAAATATTGGACAATTTCCAGTGGATTCGAAAGGAACAAATGTAACACAGCTATTCAAAAAAATGGAAGAATTTTTGAACTGGTAAACTCATTAAACATTGGTAAAGATACTTGTTTGCCCATGC
This sequence comes from Ginglymostoma cirratum, assembly GCA_024137785.1. Lineage (NCBI taxonomy): Eukaryota > Metazoa > Chordata > Chondrichthyes > Orectolobiformes > Ginglymostomatidae > Ginglymostoma > Ginglymostoma cirratum. The sequence continues at coordinate 28,087,252 of JAHRHZ010000111.1, read as the reverse complement.
ACATAAAACACAAAGTTAGCAAGTAAGTACCACGTGCATCAGCAGAGCAAAAAAGTTTATTGCAAGAGAATGGATCTATACTCTCTGCAGTTTAGAAGAAATCAGATGCTTTCGGAATTAAAAAATTTGAAAGATTATTGGAGATAGGTGGAAATGTCAAGTAATCAGATTAGCAAGGAACTTATTGAATGTCAGAGTAGGGTCAAGAGCCCAAGAAGCCAGCTCCTTCTCCAAATTCATTTGCTCATATACATTCACATGATTTTACTGCAACAGAAAATTCTGAGTGAGTGTGGCAGGATAAATGCCAAGAGGCTGTTTTCCTTGGGTGAAGTGTCCAGACCAAGGAGACAAACACAGAAGATGGCTTAGTTATTTGGGACTAAGCTAAGGGAACTCTCTCTACTTAGAAGATGGAAAATCTTCTGAATTCTCTTTGCAGATCGCTGTGGATGGTCAGACACCAAACATGTTCAAGACTGCAATTAACAGACTTTTGGACACCAAACAAGATTAAACAACATGGAGGAAAATTAGCAGGAAAATGGGGTTGAACACAAAGAACTAGGAGCAAGAGCAGAAGTAGGCAATTCAGCAGCTCAAGCTTGGTCTCACTTTGATACAAACATTGCTGATCTCCTCCTGGTCCCAATTTCACATTCCTGCCCTCTCTCCATAATCCTTCAACCCATTGCTAATTAAAAATCTGCCCCCCCTTCTTCTTAAATTTACTTAATGTCATGGCACCCACCATACTCTGGGTAGTGAATTCCACAGATTCCTAAACCTTTGAGACAAGTAATTTCTCCTCAGCTCTGTTTTAAATCTGCTGCTCCTTATTCTAAAACTGCGACTTCTCATTCTCGATCACCCCTCATGAGAAAAAGTGTCCTTTCTACGTCTACTTTGTCAGTCCCTTTCAGTGTCTTGTATACCTCAATTAGATCTCTTCTCATTCTTTTAGACTTCCGCCTAAATGGCTCAATCTTCTGGTGAACCTCCTTTGAACTGCCTCTAATACAACAACATCCTTCCTCAAGTAAGGGACCAAAATTGCACGCAGTACTCTAGGTGCGGTCTACCTAATACTTAGTACAGTTCCAGCAACACTTCCCCACTTTTACAGTATACAGCAAGAAATGTAAAAATTCCATTTGCTTTCCTTATTACTTGCTCTATTGGTGACAATGAAGGATGGAACAAGGTCATATAGCCTTCTCCTTATGATGAAAGGGATTGATTTGTGATCAAATTGAAAGCCAACTTGAAATGAAGAGGCAATTGGACTGCAGATCAAGATGTCTCTGGTTAAGATACAGGATTGGCTGGCTAACACTACATCTCTACAGGAGTTCCCCAGGATTGTGTCCTAAACACAACCATCTTCAGCTACTTCACCAATGACTTTCCCTCTGGCACAAAGTCAGAACTGATGATGTTTGCTGATAATTGCACAATGTTCAGCCCTATTCCCAACTTCAGATACTGAAACAGTTCATGTTCAAATGTAACAAGATCTGAACAACATCCAGACTTGGATTAACAAGTACAAGTAAACATTCACACCAAACAAATGTCAGGCAATGACCATCTCCAATAAGAGACAATCTCACCACCACCTTGATATTCATTGGTGTTACCATCATTGAATTCCCCACTATCAGCATTCTGGGGTTACGACTGGTCAGAAACTCAATGGGACTTGCCATGCAACTACAATGGCAACAAGAGCAGGCAAGAGCCTAGGAATACTGAGGCGTGTAATTAACCTCCTCACTCTACCATCTACAAGGCACAAGTCAGGAATGTGATGCAACACTCCCTACTTACCTGGATGGGTGTGTATCTCCAACACCACCCAAGAAGCTTGACACCATCCAGGACACAGCAGTCCTCTTGACTGGCACCATGTCCGCAAGCATCTACTCCCTCCACCACTGACACTCAGTATCAGCAGTGTGTGTGCTCCACAAGATGACACTGCAGAAATTCACCAAATAGCCTCAGACAGCACCTTTCAAAACTATGACTACTTCCATCCAGAATGGTAAGGAGAGTGGATAAATGAGAACACCACCACATTCAAGTTCCCCTCCAAGCCACTCACATCCTGACTTGAAAATATATCACTGTTCCTTCACTATTACTGTGTCGAATTCTTGGAACTCACTCTCCAAGGGCATTAAGTCTCTGGAACTCTCTTCCCTGGAAATGGAGGAGGTTGGGTCATTGAGTACCTTTAAGAGAGAGGTAGATGGATTTTCAAATAACAAAGGAGTCAATTCAAAGGTTACTGGCGAGATAAGTGGGAATGTGGTGTTCAGGCCAAATCAGATCAACCATGATCTTATGATGAATGATGGAACAGACTCGGGGAGCCAAATGGCCATTCCTGTTCCTAGTTAACATATTCATACGGAGAGTGGAAAATGTGGTTATCATTTATGTTCTGATATGTAATATTAAAAAGATTTTAAAAGTTAAACATGAATCAAGAAACAGAGTAGAGTTACATAAGAAGCTAATAGATGCAGTGAGGGACTGACTTCTATTTCAATTTGAGAGAGAGAAGTCCGAAGGCAGAAAGATCCCTAAAAGGGAAAATTATTACATTAGGTTTTTAAAATTAAGCCGAGAAAAGTGGTGGTTCATGCCAGATCCACAACATAATACTTATTATAAAAGGAAGATTTCAACTACCTATTCAGTTATTTATATAGGATTGTAAAGCAATACTTGAAATGCAGGCTCTCACTACATGCTAACCAACTTCCTTACCTCATGCAAAGCCAAACAACAACAATCAGCCTTTCATGTTCCTACATGCACGATGATAATACTCAGCTTTACCTCATCATTACCTCACTCAGCCCTCCATCATTTCAAAATTATCAAGCTCTTCATTATATCCTGTAATGGACGTGCTGAAACTTCCACCAATTAAACATATAAAGGATGGCAAATTTACTTCCCTAAAAGAACATCAGCAAACCAGATGAGTTTTGATGACAACTGATAATTCTGGGGCCCCTTGTAAACTACGAACATGATCCCATACAGGGGTACAATTTTAAAGATCTGACACACGAACATTTCTTGCACTTACTAACAGCTATTTTATATTATCTTGCATTGTGTTCTGACTTGTATACAAATCAATTTGTGAACAGAATCTATCCGCAACCTGGGGACTGCCTGTAGTCGCCAATGCAGAAAGTCATTTTGGTCCCAAAATTAAATACTAGCTGTGATTCTATCCCTCTCCCTGACAACCTCAAAAAGCTAAATTAGAACATGTGCAACTTCAGAGTTATATTCAACCCCGAGGTGAGCCTCTGTCCACAGTAAGGGTTGCAGCACCATAATGAGCTGCGCCAGGAGCAGAATGTGAATAGATGTCATTGCATTACTCCTGCAGATTACCATCTTGGAAGAATGTGCAAATTCCACAAAAGTGTGCATCAACCAGGAGATATAGATCACAATTTAGTGCCTTTTATAACTATGTAAAGTTCAGTTCAGACTGATCCTTATTTACTGGTGGTTTCATGAGAAGCTATTTTAGATTATTGTTGTCCTCTTTTACAAAGTCACTTTAATCTATGAAGGACTCAGATATTAAAATCAGATGACAGAAGGTGAATATTGATAGGCCACTTTCACTACAATTGCAAAACTTCATAAACTTAAGGTCAGCCAGAACTACAGTGCCGACATTAGATTCTCCTCACCCATCATCCCTGCCCTCACTGATCTATGCAGATGGCTGATTAAAAATGCATCATAATTAGAGTTCTTTCTATTGGTTTGTGTTGCAGTAAGTTCACAATCTCTCCCCTCCGCTTCTCTCAGGAACTTCAACTAGTGACAAACCCTCACATCTGTACGCCACCAGTTTTGTTCATCTAGGACTTCAATCATTCCATTACTGCTGGGTGTGCTTTCAAATAATGTGACCGTTACCTAGGAAGGCCCCTCTCAAACTCCCGAGCCATTCTAATTACTTTCATTAAGTTGTGCCTTAAAAAGTACCACTTCCTTCAAAGATTTTTGGTTCTCATTTTGTTGCATTAAATTATGTTTCACAATGCTCTTGTGAAGCATCTTACCAGGTTTTACCACACTAAATAGAAAGTTGTTACTGATCTTACTTTCTGTTTCTGGAACATTTCTTTCATGCAAAATTTGCATTCTGCAAATCACCGGACATAAGCCACTTCAGAATATCATGAGGATTCAGTAATTTCACAACTATTTCACTTCTACTTTCTAGTTAGCCATACTTTATTTGTATCTGTCACCGTAATTACCAATTACCACTGTAGCCACAAACTTTTGCATCTTATTTTGAGTGCTTGTTTCAAACCACCATTCAAGGCAGCCTGAGATAGTAGTGATGTCAGTGAACTAGCCTCAAGGACCAAGCAAATGTTCAGGGGGACTGGGTTTCAAATACATCTCTGCAATGCATGAAGTTTAAAATCAATTAATAAATTCTAGAATTGAAGGCTGGTCTTAGCTTTGATGCCAATGTGAAACCACAATCACTTCATAAAAACTAGTTCACTAATGTCCTTATGACAAGGAAATCTGCCTTTCTTAACTGGTTTGGCCTACATGCGATTCCAAATCACGATATCAAGTTTAACTTTAGGGCTTCAACATAAACCCTATTCAGGTTGAAACAGCCTATCAAACCAGTCATTTCACAGGACAATTAGGAGATGAGCCATTTTCATCCTATAAAAGAATGAAAATGATAGATGTAGATTGAAACTAATACAACTCAAAAGCTTGGAAACAAATCTCATTCTTACATGCACTATTTTTAAAACTACAAGTAACATACAGTGGATCCTTCTCTGTAAACACTATATATGGTAGAGGAAGTCAGGGTTATCAAGTGGTTTATACCATTAGACAGCAATTCCCTTTGCCCCTACATTTTTAAAGATTAATTAGAGATAACTGTGGTCTCTTTGGTTCTATTATACACAATCAACATCCTTCAATGCACTCATTTACGTTTGACCCACACATCCTTCACACAGGTCACACAGTGTGAGATAGATGCAAAATTCAAATTAAACTTTAGTTACAGTGCTAATGGATCAAAGATTTAAAATTGGTTTTAGCGTCTTCTTGCATCACATTTAGATTATTGTGTTATGATCCCAGCTCTTGTGATAAATAGATAAGTCAGATCCCAGATAGGAACATTTGTTTTTATACATTATATGGCTTGATAGATCGTTTTTGATTTGTTTCAGTTTCAACAAAGTAACCTGTCATTGGAAACTAAGCACTCAATGCTGCAGATTTAGCTTTACCAATAAAATGGAAGTTCATTAACAAAGTAAATGGAAATAAAATAGACTAAACCAAAATAACTACTTGGAATTTGCATTATAAGATTTTTGAACACACAGTAAAAGTAGGATCCTATTAATCTATAAACACTCCTTTATAATTTGCAAGGAAGCAAAATAGCTTTTCTATAGTACCCAAAACAGACCCTGGTACAGAAGCCAAATCACCACCCATACAAGATTCACACCAAAGTCTCTTTCAAAGGGCTTCACCGGACTGCTCCGAACTCTAAAACTAAAGAAACACTTCTCGTTCTTAGGTATGGGTGTATTTCCTTTAAGCTTGAAAAAATATCCTGACATTCTAAACTGGAGCTTATTTAACTTGTTTGGTTATAAAACTCTACCAATATATTCAAAAACCTATTAATTCTAAAGATAAACCTCAAAAGCTGTTTTATAAGAAGTCACCATGGCTGCAAAAACACTTATAAATTAAGTATCCACTTCAGACACTCAGAAAACCCATTAATATCAACCAAAAAGCAGAAACACAAATCATATTAAAACATCCTAAGATTACATCAACCCCTTGGTAATACAGTACTGAACTGTCTTTTTTTCAGTAATCTGTCAAAGCTTTTCATCATGCACTTAACAGGAAAGGTGCAAGACCGCCAGATTTAAAAGGCAGAAACAATTTATATGCCATATAAATTTATCATGGAGATCTCATAAATAGGACCTGAGCCACACGCTCACTGTACAAGACTGACACCAAAACAGGATGCATCAAAGCCATCGTGTGGAATATGGCTATTCTAACTGTTCAGTATGTATCAAACATGCTCTCAAATGGGCTTAAGACCAGTGCTTTTGGACTCAAAAAAATACCAAACTGACTTTAGTTCCTGGAAGCACAAACATTTGAGCAGAACCAGCATTTTCATTCTGCTACTATTGAGCAGTAACGTGGATGTAGAACACAGTTATCAAGCTGAAAAGACCACAAAAATGAATGATGCAGTAAATGAATGATGCAGTAAATGAAGTTCAGCGCCAGCATAATGCGGAGGTCCATGGGCCATACGTCACAACTACCAGGTCACAATATAAACAGCACACCTTTTCAGCAGTCTCCAACAGACAGAGGATTGACCACATGCAAATAGATTAATGTCATGTTTATGATCTGAGCTTTACATCTAATGTTAGATTTGATTCTATGATTGGACAGATCTTGCTGAATAATCCTGAGTTTCCCAAAAATCTCAAATTGTTTTTAATGCAATTATCAGGTGGGCTTGCAGTTTAGCTCACTTACATTTGCTAAAACTGTAGAAAAGGTATAGTACTGAAAGAAGCCATTCAGCCCATCACATCAATGCAACACACTATATAATAACAGGCATGGAATTGGCCTCTGTTTGGAAGAAGAACATCCAACAAATTTAGCTTCCTGGTAACCTCCCCATACTAACACCAAGACCACACTGAAGTTGACCTGCACTCCTTTCTCATGCATTATAAAAATTGTTGCTCTTTTTGATATTTGGTATTGTTGCATTTTATCTGATGAGTGCAAGTAAAAACCTTCCACAACAGCATCTCTCACGTTTCAGTAATGTACATTTAAAATCTTTCCATGTCATAAACATCTGGAAACATTCAAAATAGAGCCACTTAAGAAATTACTCATGATCAAGTTCATCCACATTCTCAACTAATGCAGTTTCTTCAACTTTTGTGCAGTACTGGATCCTTTATAAAATCAGAAACATCTCCATGATCACTGACTAGTCTCAAGTCTTTCGTAGAATAAAGTTTCTCCACTTAGCAGTGGGGGATTTGACATATGGAGTGTGAATTGATGGGTTTACAAAGTGAAATGCCCCAGCTTCCAATCTTATAACTTGCCAACTTCTCTCTCAAACTGGTTGAGTCTTTTGTTACTGAATTTGAATGAAGATCCGAAATTGGAAAACATCTGAATCAAGCATCATCAGAAGTATATGCAAACTTTTCAAATCAAAATTTTAAAGAAGTCAGAAAAAGTTTTTTTGAAAATTTCTACTGGGTACAGTGAATTATTTCCTGTAAATTATGGATAAACATTTCATTCAGCAGTCCAAGCAGGTAATTTAAAAATCAAAATTCTTCTGTAACTCACTTGTAAAAAGAATAGTTCATCTGTATTTTGTAAAGATAAAGCCACTTGTCCAGAGATGAGAAAATAGTAACAAAAATATTATGGTAGCCAGTTTTTGTTTGATTTTTCTATATATTAAGTTGTGTTCAGAGATCCAAATAGAGACAGCAGTAACCAGAACAAAGTTGTCACAACAAATTCCGATGGTTATTGAACTCAAGAAACATACGTGGAAACTCATAATAAAGCAGCTGCAGCTAAGTATAGTCCCTTAATTTGACACATGTTGCAACAAACTTGACTCAGCAGGAATAGTTCATTTCAAATTCAAAGAGACTGATTTTTGGGAGGGATTGTCTACGAAAGGGCACTTTCAAGCACAGACAGGGTGTGTGAAGCTTTGCAATCTATGGGTCCAAGACTAGTATTTTAAACATAAATAAGGGCAATTATGAGGTCATGAAAGCAGGTTAATTGAAGCAAACTGGCAAACAAGATTAAGGAATAAGTCAATACAGGTGCAGTGGCAGACATTTCAGGGGAAAATTCAGAATACTCACAATAAGCACATTCCAATAAGAATGAAAAATTTCAACAGGAGGGTCGACCATTTGTGGGGAACTAAAACAGTTAAAGATGGTGTCAAACTTAGAGAAACCATTTAATTGTGCAAACAAAACTGGTAGGTTAAGAAGGTTGGACAGAATGTAAAAAACAAAGAATGACTAAATGACTAATAACAGGGTAAAATTAAAGAACACGAGAAAGTTAGCTAAGAATATAAAATCAGATAACAAGAGTTTCTATAGATATTTAAAAACAGTTAACAAAACGTGTTTTGATCTTATAGAAAGTGAGTCTGGAGAATCAATAGCAGAAAATGAGGGGATAAAGGAATAACAGTTATTTTTCATCAGTCTCCACTACAGATGATACAAGTGACACCTCAGAAATAGCAGTAACTCAGCAAACCAAAGACAGGGAAGAACTCAAGAAAATTATAAAATGACCAGGAAAGTGGCCCTGCGCAAACTGTTGGAGCTATGGGCTAATAATCCTGGTGAGATGAACGATGCATTGGTTTTAAATTTTCCAGTATTCCCTAAATCAGGGAAGTTTCCACAAGGTTGTAAATTAGCAAATGCAACTCTTTTATTCAAAAAGCAACGCAGTCAGAAAGCAGTCATAGGAAAGAAATTAGAAGCTATTAATAACGTTATAGCCAGGCACATTGTAAAGTTCAAGATAATCTGGCAGAGTAAACACAATTTTGTGAAAAGAAAATCATTACAAATAAAGTCGTTGGATTTCTTTGAAGTAATAATAGTGTGGCTAAAAGAGAACCAGTGGAGGTCCTGAATGTGGACTTACAGGGAGCATTTGATAAAGTGTCAACGATTATTCTGGAATAATAATAAGACAGAGGGTAACACGTTGGCATTGACGGACAACTGGCCAGCTAACAAGAAACAGTCGATGTAAACAATGTGTTTTTCTAGTCGGCAAGGTATAAAAAGTGCAGCATCATAGGGATCAGTGCTGGAGCCTCAACATTTTACAATTTATATAAACAGGTCTTGGGTGAAGGGATGGAAGATATGGTTGCTAAATGTGGTCATAATACAAAATATATAGATACATTTTATAGCTTCCTTATCCTCTTCAAAAGGGACAGAGATAGGTTCATTGAGTGGGCAAAGATCTGGCAAATGGAGCATAACTAAAGATGCAGAACTGCCTGTTTCAGTACAATGAATTTTAAAAAAAAGCACATTACCTAAATGATGAGAGATTGCAGAACTCAGAACTGAAGAGGGATCCAGATGTGTGCATGAATCACAAAAGATCACTATGTAGATACTACAAGTAATTAGGACAGCCCAAAGTCTATTATTTATTGCAAGAAGAAATGAATACAAAAGAGGGAAGCTACGCTTCAGTGTTAGAGCATTGATGAGACCACATCTGCAGTACTGTGACCAGTACTGGCTTTCTATTTAAGAAAGGATGTAAAAGTGTTGGAATCAACTCAGAGAAGGGCTAATACCTAGGAAAAAAAAAGGTGAGCTGTCTTGTGGGGAGGGGTTGGGCATACTAGGCTCATATTTACTTGAGTTTAGAAGAGTAAGTAGTGACTTTTTTCTTAAAACATGCACGATCCTGACAAGTTCAAATCAGGCTGGATGCAAAATGAGATTTCGCCCTGTGGGAGAATCTGGAATTAGGAGGTTACTGTTTAAAAATGAGAGAATGCCCAATTAAGACACAACTAATGAGAAATTTCTCTCTTAGATGGTCATAAATCATTGAAATTCCCTTCTTGAAGAAGTGGTGAAAGCAGAATCTTTAAATATTTTCAAGCAGAAGTAGGTAGATGCTTGATAACCGAGGAAGTGAAATGTTATCAAAGTAGCCAGAAACATGGGGTATTAAGATTAGCAACAATGTTACAGAATGGCACGGCAAGCTTAACGAGCCAAGCAACAAGCATGGGGCTGGATGAACACAGCAGGTCAAGCAGCATCATAGGAGCAGGAAAACTTGACATTTAGGGCCTAGACCCTTCATCAGAAATCTGATGAAGGTTTCTGATGAAGGGTCTAGGCCCGAAACGTCAAGTTTTCCTGCTCCT
>JAHRHZ010000111.1:28053852-28076762 GCA_024137785.1 Ginglymostoma cirratum | reverse complement strand
AGGAGCAGGAAAACTTGACGTTTCGGGCCTAGACCCTTCATCAGAAACCTTCATCAGATTTCTGATGAAGGGTCTAGGCCCTAAATGTCAAGTTTTCCTGCTCCTATGATGCTGCTTGACCTGCTGTGTTCATCCAGCCCCATGCTTGTTATCTCGGATTCTCCAGCTTGTGCAGTACCTTTTATCTCTGATACAATTTTAACGAGCCAAGCAGTTTACTTTTGCTCCTAACTACATACCAGAAACGCTGGGTTTCAAGACAGGGAGTGACTAAAGGAAATCAGCAATAGCAAGGAAATTGCACTGAGGAAACTGATCGGATTCAAGGCTGATAAAATCTCCATACTCTGATAACCATCCCAGGAGTACATAGGGAAGTGGCACGAGAAATAACGGATGCATTGGTGGTCATCTTCCAAGAATCCATAGACTCTGGAATAGTTCCTATAGATTGGAGGGTAGTTAATGTAACCTCTCCATTTAAGAAGGCAGGCAGCGAGTAAACTGGGAATTATAGACTAGTCAACCTAACAACAAAGTGTGGAAGCAGTCCATCGTGTACACACAAACCCTCCAAGTAGAATCCCACCCAGACTTACTCCCCCTACTCTATCCCTATAACTTTATTTTTGACCGTGGCTGTTCCACCTAACCTGTGTATCCCTGGACACTATAGGCAATTCAGCCATGGCCAATCTACCTAACCTGCACATTTTTAGGCTGTGGGAGGAAACTGGCACAGACTCATGTAGTCACAGGAAGAATGTGCAAACTCCACATAAATAATCACTTGAGAGTGGAATTGAACTTGGGTCCCTGGCACTGTGAGGCAGCAGTGCCAACCACTGAGCCATCGTGCTGCCCTGGATCAATAAGGGGAAAATACTAAGAGTCCATTATAAAAGAAGTAACAGCTGAGCATTTGGAAAACAGTGGCAGGATTGGACTAGTGGAAGTCAGCATGGATTTCCGAATCATGCTTAAATCTATAGGAATTCTTCAAGGATGTAACCAATAGAGTTGATGAAGGTGACCCAGTGGATGTGGTTTACATGGGCTTTCAGCAAAGTCCGATACAGCAGATTAGTGTGCAAAATTAAAACGTGAGGGATTTGGGGGTACTATGTTGAGATGAATAGAAAACTGGTTGGCAGACAGGAGGCAAAGCAGAGGAATAAATCCATCTTTTTCTGAATGGTAAGCAGTAACTAGTGGGATATCACAGGTACCAGTGCTAAGACCCCATCTATTCACAATATATCAATGACTTGGAAGCAGAAACTAAATGCAATATCTCCAAATTTGCAGATGACACAAAGCGGAGTGAGAGGGTGAGCTGTCAGGAGGATGCAGCAATACTTCAATGTGATTTGGACAAGCTGAGTGGGTAAATGCATGGCGGACACAGTATAACGTTGATAAACGTGAGGTCATTCACTTTGGTAGCAAAAACAGAAAGGCAGATTATCTAAATGGCAAGAGATTAAGAAAGGGGAATGTGCAGCAACACCTGGATGTCCCCCTATGCACTGAAGATAATCACGAACGAACAACAGGTGGTAAAAGGCGGCAAATGATATTTTGGCCTTCATACTGAGGAGATTCATTACAGAACATGATTGCTGGCCATAATTATACAGAGTCTTGGTGAGGGCACAACTGGAACGTGGACGCAGCTTTGGTTTCCTTATCTGAGGAAGGATGCTCTTATTATACAAGGAATGCAATGAAGGTTTTTCCAAACTGATTGCTGGGATAGTGGGACTGACATATGAGGAGAGGCTAAATCGGTTAGCATTATATTCAATGGAGTTGAGAAGAATGAATGTGTACCTCATAGAAACCTATAAAAATTCTAACATGACTAGGCAGAGTAGATGCAGGAAGGATATTCCTGATGGCAGGAGAGTAAAAAACAAGGGTGACAATCTGAGGATACATGTGAAACAATAAGGCTGGAATGAGGAGAAATTTCTTCACCCAGAGAGTGGCAAGCCTGTGGAATTTTCTATCACAGAAAGCAGTCAAGGCCAAAACACTGATTTCAAGAAAGAGTTGGATATAGCACTGGGGGCTAAAGGGATCAAAGGATATTGGGGCAAAGCACAGGAAGGGGCTACTGAGTTGGATGATCAGCTATTTTCATAATCAAAGCAGCAACTTTGGGGCAGAATGGCCTGCTCCAACTCCTATTTTCTATGTTTCAATATAGTTTGTATGTTTGTATCCCTATTATGCAAACTGTTTCAATCCATGCTTAGGTTGTGCTACAATATCTTCGCTTCACTCTCCTAGAAACACCTTGTGTGAAGAAATGTATTTACTGTTAAATATTATTTACATGTCTACAGACTGTTTGCTACTTGAATATACTAACAAAATTGATGTTGGTGTTTCTCAGCCAAAGAAAAGTCACTCTTTATAACAAGAATACAACCACTGGTGCCCAAATGAATACCTATGAAATAGAGTGGAGGCAGGTAGCCTCTCTCTGATAAACCAATTAGTGAAGAGAAAGGGGATTGGGTTCAGGTAACAGGAAAGCAAAATTAAGGAGGGGGAAAATGCATGAGCCTACACATCTGAAGGAAACAAAAAAAATAAAAATCACAAACTTATTGTCAAGTCACCTTCACTGCCTAAAAGACTAAGTTTTCAATTTCACAAAACTACACAAAAAAAAAAGGAAAATACATGACTTCAAGAATAAATAGCCTACTTGAAACACTGAAATAATATACATTTTGACTCAATCCAGTTCTCACTATTTCACTAGATCTGCCAAATTTAATGATGTAATGTTTGAATTTCATAGCTCACTACAGTTAGTATGACTATATCTAAGCAACATATTGCATGGGCTCAGAGTCCTCAATATCCAATCATTAGGTGTTATTCCACATAAATTTATTCTTAATTTGGAAGAATCACTGAGCACTCATTTTCAACTCAAATTTAAAACCGGACCTATTATAAGAAGTATTTACACATCAAAGATTCTTTATTTCAACATAAAATTCAAGTACAGTTCATCATGTTGATAAAAGTATACGAATCTTTTAAGTTCCTGAACATTTTAAGACTCAGTGAAGTGTATGTTAAATGTAGGATTGTTGGGAATACATACAGCTCCTTCCTGATCAACATCAGCACCCATTTCCAACAAATGCTTCACACACTGAAGATGACCCTTTCTGGCAGCCCATATCAATGGAGTTGTTCCATACTGAAAGAAAATTAGAAAAAAGCTTTTATAAACTTTTGCAAATATACTTTCTTATAATTTATTACTACAATAGATTCTATAGTTGGGTCAGCAGAAACATGGTTTGTGAAGACTTGTCAAATGTTGAACGGGTTATATTCCCAATCATCCTCAGTGTCAAGTGTATGGCCTCCCCGAGTCATGATTAGAATTATTTTTAAATTGATTTGTGTACAAAATAAAGATAAACACAAGATTTGAAACAATTTATATGGTACTATAATAGTATTATTTACAGCTGAGTCAGACAGCTACTGAAAGGCATATTTAATGCTGTCATCACCGTTTCTTCCATTTCTGAACGACTGAATGTATGGAATTGGCCAGATTGGTGTGTCTGGAATCACGTGTAGGCCAGATCAGGTAAAGCTGGCAGATTTCCTTCCCTAAAGGACATCAGTGAACCAAAAGAGTTTTTGCAATAAATCGAACATGGTTATATGGTTGCCATTAGACCAGATATGTTTTAATTACAGATATTTACTGATTATGAATTTCACCATTTGCCAGTTTGCAATTCAATCCCATATCTCCAAAACATTACCTAGGACTGTGAATTTCTAGTGATATTACTGCAACACCACCATCTCCCTATATGAAAGGAAAATTGTGTTTGACAAGGTTATTAAAATACTTTAAGGCTGCAGCAAGTAGTGTAGATAAAGGAAAACGAGTAATGGCTGTTCATTTAGATTTTCATAAAGCATTGAATAAGGTGCACTTTTTTTTTCATTTGCTGTACAAGTTAAGAACTCATGCCTTTCAAGTGAAATATTACCAGTGATACTGCCAACTTATCAGAGACAGAAAGTAGGGTTAAATGTGTTTCTTTCAGATCAGGAATTTGTAACTAGGGGTGTGCCACTAATTCTGGATTTATCAAATGGAAATAATACTTTTGTTGCACTTCTACGCAAATGCTAGTAGCAAGTATTTTATGTTATCTATTACATACTTACTTTGTCAGAGCAGTTGACCTTGGCTCCATGCTGCAGCAAAAGTTCAACAATTTCATGATGCCCTCGTCCAGCTGCCCAAATAATAGGGTAAACACTATACTGTTGATGAAAATGCAAAGCTGTCATTAACTGATCATTAAAACAAGGGTATTAAGAGAAAACAAAAAAAAAGTAAATTTCATAAAACGTGTATTTAAAATACACAAGTAAAACATCAGCCAGCTTTTACAGTTGTCGGTGCTCGCATCATTACTTTGTGAATCTGGCAGCAACTTCAAGGTTTGCTGCAAGTGCTTGTAACTGGCTGACAGGATTCAGAAAAAAGGTTTAATCAAGGACAGCAAGGAAAATATCAAGGCTTCAGAGCAGGGAAGCATGAGGGGGTAAAATTAAGCAAAGTGTGTCTGAAAGGGGCATGAAAGCAATAAAAGATAAAAAGGTGTAAGTAACCAAAATGTTAATCAGGAAGAATTAGAAAAATATTAAAGCTAAAAGCACTATATCAAAATACATAAACGTTATACAGAAATTAGATGAATTAACAGCAAATATATGAATAGGTTTGATCTGATAACAGTTACAGCAAATCAAATCAACTGCTGCAAATCAACTGAGGTTAGGAACTAGCTATCACAGGATGTCTAACTTTGATAAGAGTCAGAAAATGGAAAAAGAGATGGGGTACATCTAATAGTAATGGACTGAATAAAGACAAAGAGAAAATAAAAAAAAAAAAAAGTGGACTCAATTTGGCTGGAATCAAGAAACAACAATTTCATGGATGGGAAAGATTTAATACTCAAACTGGGCAAATGAAATTTCCTTCACACCATTACAGGATGAGTTCATATAAACGCACACAAGACAGTCAGTAGATCAGAGTGTCAGGAAGGCAGCAGACAATCGATTATTTGGATCTAACATGATGCGAGGAGAAAAGAATAATTAATAAAATTTATCGTACAGGAAAGAGTGACCATAGTATGTTCGAATTTTGAGTTTTAAAGTAATTCAGTAATCCAAAACCAGTTTATCATCTAAAGAATGCAAACTACTGGGATATAAGGGATGAGGTGGCAAAAGTAGACTGGGAAGCTACATTAAAATATATGGCATGAAACAAGTAAAAAAGTTCGCAAGAATATACATTTTGCAACAAATAAAACATACATAAACTTGGTTCGTGCATGGCTAACAACAGTAACTGAAGATACTGTTAGACCAAGAAGAGGCTTATCTAATTTAATTTTGACCAAACAGTACAGCCATTCGTCAAACTGCATACACACTCCACACATGTAGAATTTATCTAACGTGGTGATTACATCTGCTTGTTACACACAGCTAATTGACAACTCACTGAATGAGTTTAACAATAAATGGAATGTTGAGGACTGAAGCTTTTCTTTCATTAATAGGAAGTGGGCATCATTTATCGCCTTTGCCTAACTGCCCAAAGGACTTGTTATGAGTCGACCACAATGCTGTCTGGAGACAGATGTAAGCCAATCCAGACAAGGATGGTAGATTTCCTTTCCTAAAGGACATCTTTTTACGGTAATTGACCATGGTTACATGGTCAGAAGTGAGGATGCTTACTGATGAATACACAGTGTTTTGCACTATTTGCAACTCTTCAGGTACCGAAGAAGTCCATGTCCAAACGCATCAAAACCTGGACAATTTCCAGGCTTGGCTGTAAAGTAGTAAGTAATATCTTACCACACAACTGTCCAACGGCCAATTCCAATAAGAAACAGACAATCTAACCACCGCCCATTGACATTCAATGACGTTACCATCAGTGAATCCTCCACTCACTACATCCTGGGGGTTACCATTGACCAGAAACTCAACTGGACTTACCATATAAATACAATTTCTACAAGAGCAGGTCAGAGGCTAGGAACACTGCAGCGAGTAACTAACCTCCTGACTCCTCAAAGCCTGCCCACCATCCTCAAGGTACAAGTCAGGAGCATGATGGAATACTCCTCACTTGCCTGGGCAGCTCAAACATCACTCAGAGACTTTACACTATGCACCACAGAGATTTGCTAAAGATCCTTTGACTACACCTTTCAAACCCAACACCACTATTTAGCAGGACATGGGTAACAAATACATGGGAACACCGCCACGTGCAAGCTCCCCTCCAAGCTACTCACATCCTGACTTGGAATTATAATCGCCATTCCTTCACTATCACAGAATCAAAACTCTGGAATTCCTTCCATAACAGCGTAGTGGGTCTACCCATAGCACATAGACTCCAGCGGTTCAATAAGGCAGCTAACCACCAACTTCGCAAGGGCAAGTACAGATGTGCAATAAATGCAGTCCAGCCAGCAGCACCCAAGTCCCACAAGTATGCAAATAAAAAATAAACCATTTATTCCAGTTTTTTCTTAAAAAAGACAATTGAGATTTCATCATCTGCCATGGAGGTCTTGAATTCAAATCCTCAGAACATTAACCCCAGGTTCTGGATTACTAGTGACATTACCAGTAGACCACTGCATTCCTGTGAGATTACATTTAGATTCCCATCTACATCAGTTCTGTCTAATGAATTCAACTCCCTGAAAGCTAAACTCAGCTCAACAGAACAACTTCAATTGTCCTCACTTTTTCTCTTCAATGTAATTTAATACAATTACAGTTTTAAAAACTGACAATTTAAAAAGGGAAGCAAGTTACAAAAATTCATGATTCACTTAGTATTTTTGGTTCAGTGTCAAATTTCAAATCAACAAGTTACAGTCTAGCTTCCTTCAACTCCCAAAAAAAAAAAATCCAGCCTTCCTTTTCTCAAAAGGATAGGTGTGCTCCAGAATTAGCTAACAGCTTTAGCTCTGTTAATTCCTACTGGACACCATTGTAAATTAAAAATTGATTAATGAATGAAATACTCAGCCCAATATTTTTGAAGAAGAGCAAGAAAAAAAATTGTACTGTATTTCTCACAATCCTTGACAGAAATCTTAAAAAAAAACCAGGACAATGTGATACAGTAAGTAAAGATCTTTTCCACATTGAAGAAAACCGACAGTTAATGCAATCTTAGAACCGATTATGCACTTTATAGTTTACATCAAATAGTTACAAATTTCAGACGGATCTCTTCGTAACATGGGCAAATCTAAATCAACTTTTCAGTGGATTTATCCTTGCATGCAATATATTGTTGACCCCAGTAATTCAGAAACAAATTGCTCACCTGTCCAGTAATATTTGGGTTTGCCCCTTTCTGAAGAAGCAATCGAGAAATTTCTGTGTGTCCTTTGTATGCTGCCCACATAAGGGCAGTCCAGCCACCCTGCAACATTCAAATTAAAATTTTAGCAGCTTTCAAAAACAAAAGTATTTTTGTATCTCCTCATAAAATATGACAACAGAATCAGTAGGTCTGCAGTTTTAAATAAGTCTAACCAGTGTATACAAACATTAAGAAAAAAAAACTAAAGTCATGGTTCATCAAGGAAGATCAAATCCAACATCCGAATGCGCAAGCACCTATTACTTCAACTGTAGGCCAACTTCAAATTCTAATAAAAAAGTAAAGAATTTGCTTAATACAACTCTTAAACCATACAGATTCTCATCTGAAAGATAGATTGTAGTACTCGTTAAAATGTTCTATTATTTTCAAATGTTCCTTTTTTTTTAAGGGAAAGAAAATGTGGGCCTGTTCCATTTTTACAAGGAACCACAGACACCTTCCTCGTTTAACTATAGGATCTCAGGGTGCATGCCCATAGCCACCTGAAAGTAGCAACACAAGTGAATAGGGTGGTAAAAGGTGGTGTATGGCATGCTCGCTTTCATCGGTCAGACATTGAGTATAAGTGTTAGCAAGATATGTTGCAGCTGTATAAAATTTTTGTTGGGCCAAATTTAGAGTAGTGAGTGAGGTTCTGGTCACCACACTCTAGAATGATATGGAGGCTTTGGGGAAGGTGCAAGAGGTTTGCCAGGATGTTGCCTGGATTGGAGCGTATTACCTACAAAAGGAGAGGATGGACAATTTAGATTGTTTTCAGCAGAGCATCTGAGGCTGAGAGGTCACCTGATAAAAGTATACAAGATGATGAGAGGCATTTAGACAGACATGGGATCAGGCAGAGAATACAGGGACACAGACGGACGATGTGCAGGCAAATCAGATTAGTTTGGAATGGCATCATGATCGGCACAGACATGGTATGCCGAAGGTCTGTTCCTGTACTTAGAAGTCCTAACATGCCAGTACAAACTGAAAACTGGTAGATAGTAGGAACTGCCAATACTGGAGTCTGAGATAACAAGGTGTCGAGCTGGATGAATACAGCAGGCCAGGCAGCATCAGAGGAGCAGGAAAGCTGACGTTTCAGGTCTGGACCCTTCTTCAGAAATGAAGGGGGGAGAACTGGGCTCTTAATTAAATAGAGAGGGGGGAGGCGATGATCGAAGGTAGATAGAGGAGCAGATAGGTGGAGAAAAGTCAGACAGGTCAAGGAGGTGGAGATGAAGGAGGCGCTTGGACATCATACAGTATTTCCACCTCTGCGCTTACTTCTTTAATCGTGAGCCTAGCAACCCCCTCTACTAACCCATTCTCCCACCTCCAACACACCTGGACACCACCCCAAGGCCTCCTACCCTCCCTTGACTCTTCATCTCCAACTGCTGTCCACAACATCGATCGAATCAACCTCTCTGCCCCTCTCACTTACTCCAACCTCTCCCCCACAGATTGTGCTGCCCTACGCTCCAATGCTAACCTCACTATAAAACCCGCGAACAAGGGCGGCGCAGTTGTAGTATGGCGCACTGACCTCTACATCGACGAGGCCAGGCGCCAACTCTCTAACACTTTCTATCGCCCCCTTGATCATGACCCCACCCCTGACCACCAAAACATCATCTCCCGCACCATCCATAGCCTCATCACCTCAGGTGACCTCCCACAGCCCATCTCGTCCCCGGTTCCTTGACCTGTCTGTCTTTTCTCCCACCTATCCGCTCCTCACTGACCAAACCCCACTCCAACTCCCTACCTACACACACTTTTACTGGCTTCATCCCTGCCTCCTTGACCTGTCCGTCTTCTCTCCACCTACCTGCTCCTCCATCCACCTTTTATCATCGCCTCCCCCTCTCTCTATTTATTTCAGAGTCCCCTTCCCCTCCCCCATTTCTGAAGAAGGGTCCAGACCCGAAACGCCAGCTTTCCTGCTCCCCTGATGCTGCCTGGCCTGCTGTGTTCATCCAGCTCTACACCTTGTTAAACTGAAAACTGGACCTGGTTTTGTATTTAGGTTAACAGAAAATATTTATGGCTACAATATAAATGTTGTGTAAGCAAGGTTCTTTAGAAACATGATATTTTTCTCCTTTTCCCTTTCTCAATCACCCTGTTAACAGACAGAAGTTGGCTATTCAGTCCCTCGATCTTGGTCTGCCATTTAATGAAACTGTAGCTGATCTGATTGTGCTTTTGAGGTTACATTTTCTTTCACTCCCTCACTTATGAAAATACCATTTCTTTCTATCACTATTCTTGCCTTAGAAAGCAAGTAAGCAAATGGTTAGAACAAATTAAAACAAAATGCTGGAAAAACTCAATAGGTCTGAGAGCATCTGTAAAGTGAACACAGAGTTAAAATGGAGTCCAGTGATGACCCTTCCTCAGTCTGACCGGATCAGCAGCACCTACGGACAGGTAATCACAGGTTCATAAACTACAGAGGCAGACTGTCCTCGAGAAGAAATTTAGCTTCAATGTACTAATCACGTCACACAGCCTTGACTGATACCAGAGTTCCTAGTGTAGAAACCACAAGGCAAAGTCCCATTCACACATTCATTGCAGTTTACCAGACAAACAAGTTATGCTATGACATGGTTTAAGCGGCACAGAAAAGTTTGCACTGTTAATCAGTTACGCAAAAAAGCAATCTCCATAAAAATTTTCTTTATCATTCATTACATGAAAATAATAAGGGTCTTTTTTATTGCTGTTAAGCACTTCCAATTACATGCAATTAATCTTAACAACCTATCAATTTTGTTTTAAAAAACCACTTTCTCTGATTAATATTTACAAAGTAATTCTATATATTAATTTTAGAATTCTACTGGACCATAGGGCTGCTCTCATTAGACTGACAGTAGTTTAACCCGAGGGCCACCACGCCCTCAGGTGAAGGAAGAGGTTGAAAAGGACAGTCCTTCATGGTCATCTCAGCCGGTGTGGGAATTTAACCCATGCTGTTGGCGTCACTCTGCATAGCAAAACCAGCTGTCAGCCAACTGAGCTAACTGACAGCTTGTTCTAATAATAACAAAAAGATTTATTCTTTTCATTCAAGTGGCCCAGAATTGCCCTTGCAGTCAAATTCTGTAGACTCTGCTTCACAAAGGAAGAACATATTTTATTTTAAACCTACCATATCTCTGTGTTCCAGGTTGGCATTGAAGTTAATGAGCTCGCTCACAATTTCCAAGTATCCTTCCTTCGCCGCTGAAATCAGAGCTGTCCAGTTATCCTGTCATTAAAAAAATCCTCAAGTAAGAGTTTTTGAAATGTGATTAAACCGAACACAAAATTCTATAGTCAGTTATTAGAATTACAGTAAATGTACTTACAGCATCTTCCAGGTTGCAGTTGGCTCCTCTTTTGAGCAATTCTTGCACTATCTCCAAGTTCCCTTGCTCTGCTGCCAGCATTAGTGGAGTCTGCCCACTCTGCAATGTAATGTTATTAAGTCAGTATCACAACAATCCAATGTTCAACTTACTATAAATCTCAAAAATATGATACATATTGAATATGTTTAAAGTCTTTTTTCCATTTCTAAACACACACCCACCAAGTATCCTTCAGACATTTTAAATGTTTTCAAGCTTGCAGCAAGACAAACAAATAGACTGACGAACCAACACGCCTCACCACTGAAGATATTAAATGAAGATCAGCTGTCTCAGGGGAAATGTGCTTACTTTTCAGCATGTTTGAACACGTTCTTTATTAAGAATCATTAATGTAGTGTTGTTTTGAAAGTGCAAAGTATTTTCACAGTTTGAAAATATAATACCTCATTTAAAAATTCTGAAATATTCCCAAAACAACCCCAATTTTTGAAGGAGAAAATAGTGGGCATTAAAATTATACATAATTGCCAAGGCTGGAAAGTTTGCTGCGTTTGTTTACTTTAAGAGTGGTCAGTCAACAATTTGGGCGTGACAGACGTCAGGCTCCAGACTGACAACAGCCTATAATTGCGATCACACCCACATGACTGAATAAACAAATACACACCAAGCTTCACACCAAGGAACTAGAGAAAGACATGCAAAACCAATACAGATGCTTACACAATATTAAAAGAAAATGGTGGAGTACTGAAACTTATTGAGCTGTCTGTTTATATTCATTTCAAAAAGGAAGCTGAAACTACACACAATGCTGATGTATCAAAGAGAAAAAGAGGGAAATATACAAACAAACAAAAAGACTTGTTTGAAAATTGCAAATTACATTTTCTGTAATGCAGTTACAGAACAGCGAAGAGGGACATCTTTGAGGCAATAAAATTTGCAATCTCTTGGCTAGCCTTTGTTAGGGAGGCTTTGGGAGGCGGGGGAACTAATTATCTCTAAACAGATTTTTTAAAAATCTTATAGCATTGTTATGTTCCAGTAATTATATTCCGAACATATTTAATCATTAACTAAAATGCAATCAGTTAAAAGAAACATTTTTAAAAACCTAACAGATTTCAATGTCATTAAATACAAGATGGTGAAATACTTTAGTGTAAGTAACCTCCTACCTCATTCCTTTCATCCACATCTTTGCACTTCTCCAGCAATGCCTTAAAAGCAGTGATATTCTCCTCTTCAACATAGGTCAATAAACTATGCGTCGTGACAGCAGCCATTATGTCGCAATCACTACAAATTGTAATCGTCAAGTATACCTACAATATTAAAACACAAACTGGCATCACTTTTAAATCAATAGACAGAAACGGTCAGGGACATAAGGCAATAATAGCAGGGCTTCCTAAAGTGGAACATACAAAAGCAGAACTAACTGGCGAAACTGCGGAGAGAAAACAGAGTTAACATTGAGTCCAGAGACCCCTCTTCAGAAAGTGATAGCAGCTAGGAAAAAGGCGGCATTTTTGTTGATGGGGGGGCAGGGAGCAAAGGAACAAATGAGTGAATGGATAGATAGCCCAGCGAGAAGAGGATAAAAAGAGCAAAGGAGTTAAGGTAGAAGCAAGGGAAGAAAAGAAGCTAAATTACAGATGATAGAGGCTGAGTATGTGAAAATGGGTTGACTGTGCTGAAAGCAAACCATGTCATAAGATCTGGGATGTGGAGGTGGATAATACTGATGTGAATAAGATGATGTTCAAGCTCTAAAAATATTAAACTAAAGGTTAAGTCATAGAGTCAGAGTCTTACGGCATGGTCCAACTTGTGCACGCTGACCATGTTCCTAAAATAAACCAGCCCCACTTAACTGCATTTGTCCCATATCCCGTAAAACCTTTCCTCTTCTTGTATTTATCCAAATGTCTTTTAAATGTTGTAACTGTACCTATAATCGACCACTTCCTCTGGTAGTTCATATACACACGAACCATGTATATTAAAAAAATTGCCCCTCATATCCTTTATAAACCTTTCTCCTCTCACCTTAAAAGTATCCCCCTAGTTTTGAACTCCCCCATTCTAGGGAAAAGACCCTTGTTATTCACTTATCTATGCCCCTTATGATTTTATAAACCTCTACAGGGCCACCCCTCAACCTCTTATACTCCAACCTATGTTTACAACTTAAACATCCCATTCCCAGCAACATACTGGTAAATCTATTCTGAACCTTCTCCAATTTAATAATGTCCTTTTAAAGCAGGGCGACTAGAACTGCACACAGTATTCCAGAAGAAGCCTCACCTACATCCCGTAAGACTTCAACATGACACCCCAACTCCTATACTCAAAAGGTACAAGCAATGAGGGCAAGCGTGCTAAACACCTTCTTAGCCACCCTATCTACCTGTGACCAAATTTCAAAGAATTATGCACCTGAAGGTCTCTCTGTTCTACAGCACTACCCAGGACCCTACAATTAATTCTGTAAGTTCTGCCTTTGTTCATTTTACCAAAATGTAATACTCCACATTTATCC
Source organism: Ginglymostoma cirratum (assembly GCA_024137785.1). Classification (NCBI taxonomy): domain Eukaryota; kingdom Metazoa; phylum Chordata; class Chondrichthyes; order Orectolobiformes; family Ginglymostomatidae; genus Ginglymostoma; species Ginglymostoma cirratum. The sequence continues at coordinate 28,063,351 of JAHRHZ010000111.1, read as the reverse complement.
AAATTATACTCTATCTGCCACTCCTTAGCACATAGAGCTAATTGACCAATATCTCTTTGTAATCTCAGATAACCTCCTCCACTGTCCACTATACCCACTAATTTTGGTGTCATCCCACAAGTTTACTAACCATGCCTCCTATATTCTCATCCAAATTGTTTATATAAATGATTTAAATTTTTATAAGTCTGTAGGTAGTCTGAAGGCTGTAATGAGCTCAAGATGCGATGTTGCTTGCCAGTGTGCTGCAGCAGCCCTGAAACATACATGTTGGCCAGGTAAGACTGTGGTAGTCCCTTGATAATTATGCATGTTCCTTTAAGATCATCTCTCTTTCATCTAAGCTCTAGAAAATATAGATCCATACTCAATCTCTCATGCAGCAGCCTAGTGGTATTATCACTGGGTTGTTTACCTAAAGACTCATGAATTCTGGGGACCTGGGTGCAAATTCTATGCCATGGCAGATGGCAGAATTTGAATTCATAAAAGTCTGGAATCAAGAGTCTAATAATAATTATGAATCTGTTGTCAATTGTCGGAAAATCTCAAGTAGTTCACTAATGCCCTTTATGGAAGGAAATCCGTCATCCTTACCTGGTCTGATCTGCTCTGGGTCTGGAATCAGACTCTTAACTGCCCTCTGCGCAATTTAAGAATGGGCAATAAATGCTGGCCCAGCCATCAATGCCCTCATCCAGTGAATGAATTAAAAAAAAACCTGTCTTCTTAGCCCAGAGACCAATCCAGTGAACTGTACTGCTATGAAGACCAAAACTGCACACTGTTCCAGGCATGGTCTCACCAAAGCCCTGTGTAATTTAGCAACACTTGCTTATTCTTGCACGCCAAACCTATTATAATGAAAGGCTAACACAGCATTCGCTTTAGGAGGAAATGAGAGAAATAAGGAGCAGCAAGACCATGAATGCATTTGAACACATGGACAGGAATTGTAAAATTGAGTTATTGCTTACCCAGGAGCCAATTCACCAAGGGGCCTTAGACAGCAGCTTTCAAACCCATGATGACAACCATCTAGAATGACAAGGCTATATTATGACCTGCAAGTTCCCTCCAAATCATCACCATCCTGACTTGCAAATACAGAAATATTCCTTCAGTGTTGTTGGGTCAAAACCCTGAAATTTCCTCCAACAGCACTGTTGACAGACCACCAGTAGATCACAGCAACTCACCACCACCACCAAAGACTACTACGATGGGAATAAAGGGTCCATGGAGGGAGCAATGAATGACTGAATAAAAAAATTAAAGAAGTGGACATGGATCTGTTAAGGAAATGAGACTTGGTGCAAGTAAGCACGTGGGCAGAGATGAATTCCTTCAAGAATGCAGGAAGCCAGCCAGTGAGAATAATCAAGCCTGAGGGTTACACAGAGGTAGATTAACAAAGACAAATGTAGAGTCTCCATGGTTAGCAAAGTGGAAATTTGCATTTTAAGACCATTGCACAAAGCAGAAGTAGGCCATTCAGCCCAACAAACCTGTTCCGTCTTTGAATGAAATCACAGCTGACCTGATAATCCTGAACACCACTTTCCTTCCTTTTCCCCATAATACATGGCTCCCTTACTGCTTAAAGGCTGACTACCGCTGCCTTGAATATACTTAATGACCCAGCCTCACGAATCCTCTGTGGTAAAAGAACTGCAGGCTCGCAACACTCAAAGAAATTCTTCCTTGTATTTGCCTTAAATATGTGACACTTTATTCTGAGATTATGTACTCTGGTCCTGGATTCACCCACAAAGAGATTAACCTATCTGCATCTATCTTGTCAAGTCCCCCAAGAATCTGGAATGCTTCAATAAGTTTGCCTCTCATTCTTCAACATTCCATTGAGTTCTGGCCCAATCTGCAGAACATCTCTTCATGAAACAGCCCCTCCATACCTGGTATCAGCTTAGTAAACCTTTCTTTTTGAACGTCTCCAGTGTCAGTATAATTTTCCTTCGATAAAGGGCTCAAAACTGTTCAGGAGTACAGTAGTCTGTAGTTCAGAGTACAAAGTCAGTAGTCTGACAAGTGTAATGAACAGTTTTAACAAATCCTCCCTACTTCTATATTCCATTCACTTTTGAAATAAAAGCCAACATTTCATTTGCCTTCTCTTTTACCTACTGCACATGGATGCTAGCTTCTGGTGGTGTATGTTAAATTTGAGATTGTGCAGAAATGATTTACAAGGATGTTACCACGACTGGAAGGTTTAGGTTATGGGGTGGAGCTAAATAGGCTGGGACTTTTTTCCCCTGGAGCAGAGGCCGAGGTGTGGCCTTATCAGGGTTTATAAAATCATGTGGGGCATGGATAGGGTGATCAGCCAGAGTCTTTTTCATAGAACATAGAACATTACAGTGCAGTACAGGCCCTTCGGCCCTCGATGTTGCGCCGACCTGTGAAACCAATCTGAAGCCCATCTAACCTACACTATTCCATTATCATCCATATGTTTATCCAATGACCATTTAAATGCCCTTAAAGTTGGCGAGTCTACAACTGCTGCAGGCAAGGCATTCCATGCCCTGACTACTCTCTGAGCAAAGAATCTACCTCTGACATCTGTCCTATATCTATCATCCCTCAATTTAAAGCTACGTCCCTTCGTGCTAGCTGTCACCATCCGAGGAAAAAGGCTGTCACTGTCCACCCTATCTAATCCTCTGATCATCTGGTATGTCTCTATTAAGTCACCTCTTAACCTTCTTCTCTCTAACGAAAACAGCTTCAAGTCCCTCAGCCTTTCCTCGTAAGGCCTTCCCTCCATACCAGGCAACATCCTGGTAAAACTCCTCTGCACCCTTTCCAATGCTTCCACATCCTTCCTATAATGCGGCAACCAAAACTGTACGCAATACTCCAAATGCGGCCGCACCAGAGTTTTGTACAGCTGCAACATGACCTCTCAGCTCCGAAACTCAATCCCTCTACCAATAAAACCTAACACATCGTAAGCCTTCCTAACAACCCTATCAACCTGGGTGGCAACTTTCAGGGATCTATGCACATGGACACAGATCTCTCTGCTCGTCCACACTACCAAGAATCTTACCATTAGCCCAGTACTCTGTATTCCTGTTACTCCTTCCAAAGTGAATCACCTCACACTTTTCCACATTAAACTCCATTTGCCACCTCTCAGCCCAGCTCTGCAGCTTATCTATGTCCCTCTGTAACCTGCAACATCCTTCCACACTATCCACAACTCCACCGACTCTAGTGTCATCCGCAAATTTACTAATCCATCCTTCTATGCCCTCATCCAGGTCATTTATAAAAATGACAAACAGCAGTGGCCCCAAAACAGATCCTTGCGGTACACCACTAATAACTGAACTCCACGATGAACATTTCCCATCAACCACCACCCTGTCTTCTTACAGCTAGCCAAACCGCTAAATCACCCTCAATCCCATGCCTCTGAATTTTCTGCAATAGCCTACTGTGGGGAACCTTATCAAATGCTTTACTGAAATCCATATACACCACATCAACTGCTTTACCCTCATCCACCAGTTTGGTCACCTTCTCAAAAGAACTCAATAAGGTTTGTGAGGCACGACCTACCCTTCACAGGACCGTGTTGACTATCCCTAATCAAATTATTCCTTTCTAGATGATTATAAATCCTATCTCTTGTAATCCTTTCCAACACTTTACCCACAACCGAAGTAAGGCTCACTGGTCTATAATTACCAGGGTTGTCTCCCCTTCTTGAACAAGGGGACAACATTTGCTATCCTCCAGTCTTCTGGCACTATTCCTGCAGACAGTGACGACATGAAGACCAAAGCCAAAGCCAAAGGCTCTGCAATCTCCTCCCTAGATTCCCAGAGAATCGTAGGGTAGATCCCATCTGGCCCAGGAGACTTATCTATTCTCACACTTTCCAGAATTGCTAACACCTCTACCTTATGAACCTCAATCCCGTCTAGTCTAATAGCCTGTATCTCAGTATTCTCCTTGACAACACTGTCTTTTTCATGTGTGAATACTGATGAAAAATACTCATTTAGCGCTTCTCCTATCTCTTCGGACTCCACGCACAACTTCCTACTACTGTCCTTGACTGGCCCTAATCTTACTCCAGTCATTCTTTTATTCCTGACACACCTATAGAAAACTTTAGGGTTTTCCTTGATCCTACCTGCCAAAGACTTCTCATGTCCCCTCCTGGCTATTCTTAGCTCTCTCTTTAGGTCGTTCCTGGCTAACTTGTAACTCTCAAGCGCCCTAACTGAGCCTTCACTCCTCCTCTTTACATAAGCCTCCTTCTTCCTCTTGACAAGAGATTCAACTTCTTTAGTAAACCACGGTTCCCTCGCTCGACCACTTCCTCCCTGCCTGACAGGTACATATTTATCAAGGACACACAGTAGCTGTTCCTTGAACAAGCTCCACATTTCAATTGTGCCCAGCCCCTGCAGTTTCCTTCCCCATCCAATGCATCCTAAGTCTTGCCTAATAGCCTCATAATTGCCTTTCACCCAGCTATAAAACTCTTGCCCTGGGGTGAGGGGAGTTCAAAACTAGCAGGCATAGGTTTAAGATGACGAGAAGGGAATATTTAAAAAAGGATGTGAGGAGCAATTTTTTTTTGTTTTACACAGAGAGTGGCGCGTGTATGGAAATGAGCTACCAGAGAAAGGTACAATTACAACATTTAAAAGGTATTGGGGTGGGTATATGAAAAGGAAGGATTTAGATGGATATGGCCCAAATGGGACAAGATCAGACTGGGATGTCTGGGTGGTGCAGACACGTTGGACTAAAGGGTCTGTTTCCATGCTGTATGACTCGATGGATGCTATAAGGTAGCTTCTGCAGTCTTCCTCCATTTTAAATAATATTCAGCTCTTCTATTCTACCTGCCAAAATGCACAAAATCATTTCCCCTCATTATACTCCATCTGCCAAATCTCCGTGTCATCTTCACCATTGTCTTCCCAAGTATTTTTGTGTCACCCACAAATCTGGTTATCGTACATTTATTTTGCCCATCCAAGTCATTAATCTATGTTGTAAATAGATGTGGTCTCATCACTGATCTGTGTAGCACACCACTAATTACAGGTTGCCAGCCTGAAAAATGCCTCGCAATCCCAACTCTGTCTTCTATTAGTCAGCCAATCCTCAATAATGGTGTCTTAACAAACACTTTCTGAAAATCCAAATATATTACATTCACTGTATCCCCTTTTTCTGTACTGCTTGATACCTCCCCAAAGAATTCTAGTAAATTTGTCAGACATGATTGACTATGCCAATCGTTATGCATTTCAGTATGCTCTACAATTACATCCTTTATAATGGACTCTAATATTTACCCAATAACAGACATTATGTTAACTGGCCTAGATCTGTTTATTGTCTCCTTCCCTTTTAGATGAAAGTATTACAATCGGCAGTTTTCTAATACTCTGAGACTTTTCCAGAATTTAAGTACTGCTGAAAGATGCATCCATTGCATCTAATGTCTCTGTAGCGGCTTTCTCTAATATTCAAAGATGCATTCCATCAGGTCCAGGAGATTCATTGATCTTTAGACCCATTAGTTTCCCTAGCGCTTTTTCCTCTATTGATAATTACTGTATTTTTGTGCTTTTTTTTGCCTCTTGAATGTTGTTGGTTTTAATGATGGTACAAATATACATGGCTAGAAGCTCACCTCAGTGCCAAATGCAATACCAAAGTTGCAAACCATCTGCTTCAGCATCAGACAGGAGGGCTAGAGTCATTAAAGAATGAATCTAGTTCTAATGAAGGATCACATGAAATGTTGACTCTGTTTTCTCTCCACACATACCATCAGACCTGCTAAGTTTCTCCAGCAATTTTTGGTTTATTACAACAAAAAAAAGGGAGTTTTTTTCAAGACAATGGCTTCACTCTTCCCAATATTTAATTGAAGGAAATTTCTTCTCATCTAGTACTAGATATCTGGCAAACAATCTGTTAATTCAGCCACAGTGGCAGAGTCTAGACAGGTGGTGTTAGGGTAGAGCTGGGTCTTAGTGCTGAAGTGAAAACTAACATTGTGTTTTCAGGTTCTGTCATCAGGATGCAGCATGTAGATGACTGTGGGGCCAGGACTAGATCCTGGAGGGAACAGCAGAAGCATATATAATGGAAAAGCTATTCCACATGATAATGTGACTAAAGATCAAGAAAGAAATGGAACTAATGGCTGCAGCCTCACAATGTTGCCATGACAACATGGAGGCAGTTAGGAGGTAGGATAGCGCAGTCAAACCTATCAAAGGTCACAGGCAAGTGGAGAAGGAGGATTGGTTCACCCTGGTCATTATCACACATATAATTTGTAACTTTTATAACAGCCCTTTCAGAACTACACCAGGGTCAAAAAATGTGATTGGAGGGGTTCAGAAAGGGAATAGATTCTGGAGGTTACGTATTCATGGGCATGAGCTTAAAAAGATTGGAGACAGAGCAGCAAACCTCAAGCACAGTGAGAAAAAAGGTTTTATTTTGAGGAGAAGGCTGTGCTTTGCAGTCATAATGCTACTTATCATTGTTTAAAGCGCAAGCCTGGATATTGCCCAAATCTTGCTGTATTAGGACATGGACTGCTTCAGCCTCTGAGGAGTCACAAATTCTGGTGAATATCAATGAAGCAGCTGAAGCTGGTGGAGACTAGGACATTACCCTGAGGAACTGTGAGGCTCTTATTGTATACTGCTAGTGTCACTAGCTATGGGTATCTCTGAACAGGTTGATTAGAATGTAATCTACACAAATGAACTGCTGCAGAGATGTCCTGGACCTGAGATGACCAACCTCCAAAAACCACAACCATCTTCCTTTACTATAGGTACAACTCCAGCCAGCAGAGAGTCTGCCTGATTACCTCAAACATTTTAAGTGCACTACTATGACATCTTTATTAATAGTTTGTAACATTTTCCCTACAACAGATGTTAAGCTATAGTTTCCCCAATTCATCTCTCTCCCTTTTTGAATAAAGGAGTTACATTTGGGATTTGCAGCAGATCTAGGGAATTTTCGAAAATTAAAACCCAGTGCATTAACTATCAGACTAGCCATTTTTCAATAAGATTGCAGGATACCCTTCCCTGGTAATTGTACTTTGTTTGAAGTCCTCTGCCCTTCCATTTTCTGACATACTGTTTGAGATGCTACTTGTGTTCTTTGTAGTGAAGACCAATACAAAATTTCCTGTTGAATTCATCTGCTGCTGTCTCCATCCATTATTAATTCACCAGACTCATTTTCTACAGGACCAAAGCTCGCTTTGAAAGAAACATTCACTACTTAATTTTATAATTCTAGCTAGCTTTCTCTCAAATTCAATTTTTCCCCATCCTTTTTATCTTTCAGTCATTCTTTGTTGTCCTTCATAATCTGTCCAATTTTCTGACCTATGACTCATGTTTACGCAATTATCTGCTTTTAAGTTTGATACTATATTTATAAACTTTTTTTTTTAAGTTAACCACAAACGGTAAGTCCTCCCCTTAGAACATTTTTTTCTTTTGAAATGGCATCTATTGTGCATTCCGAAATACTACCTTAAATATATGCACAAATCTCTATCATCTATCCCTTAGCCTTGTTTGCCAGTGCATTTTGGCTAGCTCTGATTCCATGCCCTCATAATTGCCTCTGAGCTTAAAATGCCAGTCTTGAACCCATTCTTCGTTCTCAAACAGAATCTAATATTCCATCATATTATGACCTCTCCAGTAATTTCTGTTTTTATTTGTTTCAGACCTGCAATATTCGGAGTTCTTTGCTTTATATTATGATTGCTGCTACCTAGGAGAACATTAATTAATCTAATTGCATTGCACAATACCAGATCCAAAATTGCCTGCTTTCTAGTTGACTCCAGGATGTGCTGTTCTAAGAGAATTTCCCAAAAATGAATGTCATCTCACCTATCTGTTCCCATCTAATTTCCTAGTCCATGTGTGGATTCAAGCCCTCCATGATTATTGCCACCCCTTCCTAACAAGTTCCCAGTATTCCTTCCTTTAAACTCTACTCTGTGCTGTTACTGCTAGGGAGCCTGCAGTAATCAACTCATGAGTAATTTTCGGTCTTTATTTCTCACCTATACTTAAGGCACTTTAAACTCCTGACAGGGGACAAGAACAACACAGTTTAGAGCGAATAGGACTGAGGAAACAAGCAGTGGATCTTGTGGTCAACATGGGCGCAGAGAAGACAAATGAGACATTTGAGAGAAAGAGGAATATGCAATTTTAGCTATAAAGATGGGGAGATCTTAGGGGAGATTTCTTGGGCTAACAAAGGGGAGGGAAGCACAGACAACTAACCAGACAGTCTCAATTTTAATAACGAAGTCCATAAGCTCCTTGTGTTTATTATAGGTGGTGAGCAGGGAAGACACAAGGATTCGAGACAAGAAGTTGGCCAAGCTTAAAATATAATTAAATAATGTACAGTTTTCTGTCAACAAAAACAGAAACTGCTAGAGAAACTCAGCAGGTCTGGCAGCATCTGTGGAGAGAAAGCAGTGTTGACATGGAGTTCAGTGACCCTTCTTCAGAACTGATAGTAGCATGGAAAGGGGATGGCTCATGGCAAACCAGGGAAAAAGAAAAGTTGGTAATGGTGGCAATACATGGGTGAAAAATGGGTTGGCTATGCTGAAGGCAGCCAATATCATGGCAGGGAATAAGGTGTTGGGGTGGGTAAAAAGGATATGGAAGATAATGTTTAGGCTCTAAAATTGTTGAACTTGATGGAGTCCTAAGGCTACAGGTCCCCCAAGCAGAAGTCAAGATGCTGTTCTTTCAGCTATTGCTCAGCCTTGTTGAAGTACTGCAGCAGGACGGAGACAGTCTTTTTATGGTTATTAAAATAGATGCTTGTCAGTTAATACAAATTATTAACTTATTCTACCACCTTCTGGTAACAAAGAGCATCACATGGTTGTATGCAACAAATCAGCTGCAGCAAGAATCTTAAGATGGGTGTCCATTTTCTGGTTAAACACCATCAATCATCTGTTCTGATGAGCGACAGCAACCCAATGGCCCTCTGGGAATATGGTGACTTTACCTTTTATCTTATTTCCCACAAATACTATAAAATTTAGCTTGACATCTGGGTAAAGGAATGGTGTCAGTAATAGGGGGTGAGTGCATACCTCAATGAGAGAGAAAAACCAAGAAATTTCTGATGAAGGGTTTAGGCCCGAAACGTCAAGTTTTCCTGCTCCTATGATGCTGCTTGACCTGCTGTGTTCATCCAGCCCCATGCTTGTTATCTAGGAACATGAGTAGTTCAATTGGCTCTTCAAGCATGCTCCATCCTTCAAGCATACTTCAAAACAAAATGGAAGTTTAATTACATTGCATAAAATAACCTGAGATAACAAGGTGTAGAGCTGGATGAACACAGCAGGCCAAGCAGCATCAGAGGAGTAGGAAAGCTGACATTTCGGGCCTAGGCCCTTCTGAAGAAG
>JAHRHZ010000111.1:27990626-28043852 GCA_024137785.1 Ginglymostoma cirratum | reverse complement strand
TTCTGATGAAGGGTTTCGGCCCGAAACGTCAAGTTTTCCTGCTCCTATGATGCTGCTTGACCTTCTGTGTTCATCCAGCCCCATGCTTGTTATCTCCATTACAGCCTTAGTTTCCTTACAAGTGGAAAGATCAGATTGCTTTCTCAGTTCTCCCTTTCAATTAAAATCAGTCTCAAAAAAGTGCAAGAACAAGGCAAGCATTCCTTAACTGCGCACCATACTGCAGTTGCTTTTACTGCTAGATACAGTTCTACTGCACAGAGAAAAATTCACTTTGCCCTGATGAGTAAGTATAGAACAGCATACTGGGACAAAAAAAAACCATGTACAATTACATGGCCTATACAACAGGAAGGCATATATTAACACTTTCAAAGATCAAATATTTTCTACATCTAAATTTAGAGGTAAAGAAGTGAGGCAATATTAGACACCAATTGAAAAAGTAACACATTCTCTTAAGCATGCCCCTGATCAAAACCAGGGTGAAGTACAAATGCAACATACAATGCTTAAAGCACATTTAAACTAGATAAAATAACTTCACAAGAGCAAATCAAAACAGTAACTGATACTGAAGCTAGATAATGTTAGGACATATCCAAAAACAAAGCCCCAGAGAAAACCTCCCCCTTGAGAGAGAAAAGAGGTGGGCAGGTCTAGAGACAAAATTCCAAAGCATAGGACCAAGAAAGCTAAATTTTATAATTTTTTGTGACATCATTAATGCAGCAAGCTTAATTGCTGGAGCAATACATATTATAAAGAAACTTCAAAAAAGTGGAGACCTATCTTGATCAGGCATTGTTTCATAGTTTAAAATAGTCCAAATGAAAAATCAGTCTTCAGCTTTCCTTGTATTTGTCTGAAATTCCAAATTATGTAACATTTCCAATTTACAGAACATTGAGATGAGGTACAAACAAAAAAAAAACAAGAAATATACATCAGCTGAAATACAACTGATTTGAATCTTCAACATCAACATTCAATTGTTAACAAAAGTATTCCATCTTTAAAAAAAACCTGCACTAGCAAAGCTACACTAAAGCTGTTGCAATTAAAGTCGAAATATTAACACTCCTGTTACCATAGTTGGTAACAGCCACAAAGAACGGAAAGCTCTAAATCACAGTCCTAATTTTCTTTTTTTAAAAAGCAGTAGTTCCTCCTTTTCACACACAGTCTAACATATCTGCAACTCCCTTCCCAAGCCAAATAGCTGCATATTAATTAATTTTTGATGCACTTATATAAGGCACGATTTATCCAGTTAGCACACAAAACAATACCTTTCACTGTATCTCAGTACACGATAGCAACAAATCAAAATCAACAATGGCATGGAAAGCCACACTGTTTTATTCAAACATCAGCCATTCATGTGGCAGCCTATCCCCACTTTTACAGGTTAACAATAAATGCTCATGTGACTAGCGATGGCTACATTCCAAAAATGAATCAAAAGAAATACTTAAAATCACTGGTGCGAAGCAACTTCGCAATAAACAGCCGATCAAGCACAGTTCGAGGCCATAAACCAGAAAAATACTTGACTGACTCCAGCAACTGCTACACAAATCAGGAGCAGCTCATCAAGCTTTGCTCAACTGTGTACTGAAACAATTAAGTGACTCCAATTTATGAGAAATGCATTATTTATTCACAAGATAGTATTAGTTATAAATTATTTACAGGTCAACTTTAAAAATACATTAACTTTTTAGAAAATACAGAGTAGCTCATTTTTAAACTGGGCCACGGGTGGAGTGAAATGTCCCGGGGCGCTAAAGAAGAACAAAGCAATAAATACCAGAAAGAAAAAAGCATTTCTTTTCTGCCTATGTCTGATAACTGTAGCGACAATGTGGAGGTGCCAGTGTTGGACTAGGGTGGACAAGGTCAGAAATCACATGACACCAGGTTACAGTCCAACCAGACTTCACTTGACGAAAGAGCAGCACTTCGAAAGTTTGTGATTTCAAATAAACTTGATAGACTGTAACCTAGTGTCATGTGACATCTGACCTGATAAGTAGCGCTAGCAAAGGCAGCATTTGTTGCCCATTCCTAACTGCCCCTCCTGACAGATTCTGTACTTTTGGGGCAAGTGCAAATCACAAGAAATAGCATTAAACAAGGTTTTTGAAGAAATAGGATGTAGAGGGGTTTCGGAAGCAAATTCTATTCATCCAAGTTAAAAGACAGAGGGTGCAAACTGGTACAGAGAACAGATTATGGTGTAAAACCACATTTGTATTTATAAATAATGACAAAAGAAATGGATTGTACTGACTGAGTCTGTGCTAGAAAGGGAATGAAAACTGAAAACACTGCACTGATACAGTTCGACCCAGTGAATATTTCCAGCATTTTCTGTTTTTCTCATAAATATCCACGTTCACTTTAAACATCATGTCACAATTTACAACAATTTGTACTATACTGAAAGTGTTGGTATCCTTCCATCTGTAAAGGATGTTAGACACGCTGCAAAAAAACTCATCTAGGTGGGTGTCTTCACTGGTGCACTTATGCTGATGCCTGTGAAGGCCAATTGCTAACAGGCAGGTTCTAACATGAGAGAAACATATGAAGCCATCAAATTATGTTTCGGGTCGCTTTCAGCATTCACATCCGTTGCCAAACTACAGCAGCCATTGATCATCAGGGTTGTGGACATCAACACCAAAAGGGTCGCCACTTCTCACTTTCACTAATCAGATTCTTGAAGGTACAACAGTCATTGTTTAGGGCTTTCATGTCATGATTCCAAGGTGTGAAACAGAAGTTGGCGTGTTCAACTTCTGGCTCCAGCTATCTCACTGTACAGAAGACCGTTGGGTATGTGACTATCTTCCAGCCTGTGGAGAAATCCAAAGTACTGATGTTGCATCTGCTTGACTACAGCCATCATCCTTGAGAGATCTGCCTTTGAGGTCTGACACATTCGTGGTTTTGTCCTGCCATATGTCTCAGACAGTGAAGACAGAAGTTACTGAGCTTCTTCACTTGGTCTGAGATAACAAGGTGTAGAGCTGGATGAACACAGCATGCCAAGCAGCATCAGGGGAGCAGGAAAGCTGACGTTTTGGGCCTAGGTCCTCGAACCGTCAGCTTTCCTACTCCTCTGGTGCTGCTTAGCCTGCTGTGTTCATCCAGCTCTACACCTTGTTATCTCAGATTCTCCAGCATCTGCAGTTCCTACTGTCTCTTCTTCACTTGGTCTCTTGTTTCAGAGCCATCCAACAAGGTGCTGAGGCCATTGGCACTATTAATCAACAGCTTTGTCTTAAAGATTAGCTTTATGTTATGTTGTGCATATTTCACGAGTTGGCCAAACGTGGTACCTGCTTTCCCTATCTGTGTATTGATTGAAGCATTCCGTTAAAGGGACAGATGCATCTACAGTAATGAGACAAAGTTTGCAGAATTTGCTAGGCACTTCCAGTCTGATGCTATTTAGCATTAATCTTTCTCTTACTAGATTCCCTTCCTCTCTTTTCATCGCACAACTGCAAGAATTGAACAATTCGCTAACATTTATGCATTTATGTTTTCCACAAACTAGGAATGAAGACATCACTCGGCCTAGCACAAATCACAAAGGCTAGACTGAAGATACAACAAGTAATTAGGAAGGCTAATAAGATGTACAGTTTATTGCAAGGAGAACTGAATACAAAAGTAGTGAGAACATGCTTCAGTTAACCAGGGTATTGTTGAGGCCACGTGTAGAGTTCAGTGTATAATATTGGTCTTTTATTTAACAAACTAGGTAAATGTGTTGGAAGCAGTTCAGAGGTTTACTGGACTAAAATGTGGAACAGCTAGGTTCGTACTGGCCACAGATTGGGCTAGAAAGAAATGGCTTGATCAAAACACGTAACAGAGGTCCTGACAGGGTGGACATGGAAATGATGTTTCCTACTGGGAGAATCCAGAACTAGAGGGTCTCTATTTAAAAACAAGGGTTGCTCACTTACGACAGAGAGGAGTGTTTTTTTAAACATCTTGAGTCTTGAGTCTTTGGATGGTTTCCCTCAAAAGGCTGTGTATGCAGAGTCTTTGAACATGTTTAAGGCAAAGATGGATAGATTATTCATAAGTAAAAGGGGTGAAAGATTATCAGGGAAAGTAATCAGATGAACCATGACCTGACTGTATGGCAGAGTAAGGAACCAAGCGGCATATTCCTGCTACCATTTTGTATATTCATATATGAATTAATACCTTCATTGCTCCTTGTACAAATGATTTGTATACATTAACAATCACATTATATAAAACTTATAGCACCAAGGAACAGAAAACAGAACCAATGTCAACCTTCCAGAAAAAGGCCCTTAGCAAATAACTTAATTGACTCTGCCCACAGGCTAAACATTTATTTGACGTGCTACACTAGTTATCTCCCACTGAAATAGAATCGACAGCTTTACCATCAGAGCTGCTGCATGACAATCGTTCGAATCGATTCACCAGTGCACCCTGACACAATGGCAGATGAAATTAGATTTGCCTTTATTGGAGGGAGTAGGTGAATTTTTTTTTGTTCTCAAGAAACAGGTTACACTAAAACGTATTCTGATGACACTCTTTAAGAAGAAAAATCCACTTCCCTATAATCATTTGTTCCAAAGAGGTAATTACAACAATAAAAGAAGCAAAGCAAGCAAAGTAAATCATATTCCAAATATGTAATAACTCAGCAGGTACATGATGAGGCGGTGGATGCACCTGCTGCCAGCTGACCAGATGGATGTGTGGATGCAGAAGAAGCAGTGACCCCTGAGCCGAACTCGGTCATCCACTCCGGCCGCCTGCACATCACAATGAGCCGCTGTCGCGTTCCAGAACCCACACGGTGAACATTAGCCGCGCGAGCCGGCGGTTCATTTCAAAAATCGCCGGCAGAAAGGCAGAAGGGACTGGACCCACCGACCCAGGAATTCCACCCGCGGCCGGAGCTCGCTCACCGACTGCGCCCGCCCCGCAAACATAACAAAGACATCAGCCTAGTACCGTTTTCGAAAGGCTCCGATTTACTCGCCCACTTTTCACCACTCCGCTTCACGGAAAACTTGCACGATGACCGACTCCTTTCTCTACCCACTCTCTCTGTCTCTCTCTTATCCCACTCGCGTCGCCACCTCCAGTCGAGCCGCCATTTCCACCGCCGCCCGAACACAGGTCACGTGAACTCGACTGCGGAACGTCACCACCCTCCCAGCAGCAGGAGGCGCCCAAACCCAGATCACCCGGCAGCACTGCCCGGGATTGTCTGGGATCAATGCCCCAGATTTAACTGGGTTCAGTGCCCTACATTATCGGGGATCACTGCCCCAGTTCATTTGTGATGACTGCCCGACATCAACTGGGATGCCCAAGGTCATACGGGATCATTCCCCTAGATCAATAGGGATGACGGCTGGAGATTATACAAGATTACTGCCCAAATCTGGGATTACTGCCCCACCCGCAGATCACAACCTGAATCCGGGATCGCTGCCCTTGTCCTGGGTCAGAACCAGAAGCTGGTATCACAACCTTGAGTCCCGGATCAAAATCAGATTACAGGTTCACATCCCAGGTCCCCAGGATCCCATCCCAATTCACAGATGGCGTTTAATTTAGATAAATGCAAGGACGATTTGTGTCGAAGGGCTTGCTTCTGTGCTGTATGGCTCTAATTTTATTGAATGACCCTAACCCGAGTCTCAGATCGGGCCCTCGGCCCTGGATCACAGCCTGAATTCCGAAATATAGCCCCAGTGCCAGATTACAACCGGATTCTGGGGTCACGATTTTGGATAGGAAGCGAACCTGAAATCCTTTTGTGATCGAGGACTAGGGTTGGGATCCAGAACTCGAGTGGTGATCTGAATGCCTGGACTTGGGTTATGATTGCAGACGCAGTTTGTGATCTGGACTCCAATTGTAATCTGGGACAAGGACTGGGTTCCTGGACTCAGGTTGTGGTTTCCGATGGGGTTGTGATCCTGGTCTTGGACGGAGATCCCAAACTCGCTCTAAACTCTGGACTTGGTCTGCGGTCCCCGACTTGGATTATGAGCTGGTACGTGGACTGGGATCTCAGGCTTAGGCAAAGATCCCAGACAGGTTGGGGATCTCCGATTATGATCCTAGATAGGGACTGAGATCCCAAACTCGAGCTGGTATCCTGGACTCTGATTGTGATCTCAGACTTGGGAGGGATGCAGGAATCCAGTAATCCAGTTCTGATCTCAGCCTCAACTGGGATCCCGAATTCCAGTTGCAGTGCCGGCACCTGGCTGCGATATTGGACTCGTGATGGGACCCAAGATATGGGCAGAGAACTGGGAATCCAGTTGTGATTTAGGACTCAGGCTGTATTACAGGACCCAGGCTATGATCCCAGACAAGAGTATGGTCTAAGTTCGGACTGGGATCCTGGAATCAAGCAGTGATCTGGGAATTGGTCAGCAATCTGAGATGCAGGCTGGGACAGAAAAATACGAACAGGAGCAGGCCATTCAGCTGTTCAAGCCTGCTGCATCATTCAATAAAATTACAGCCATACAGCACAGAAGCAAGCCCTTCGACACAAATCGTCCTTGCATTTATCTTAATTAAACGCCATCTGCCATTCCTCGACCCGCTGGCCCCATTGATCAAGATCCTGTTGCCCCCTTCGATAGCCTTTTTGACTATCTGCTATACCACTAATTTTGGTGTCACCCTCAAACTTATTAACCATGCCTCCTATATTCTCATCCAAATCATTCAAATAAATGATGAACAACAGCGGACCTAGCATCGATCCACTGGTCACAGGCCTCCAGTCTGAACAACAACCCACTACCACTACCCTCTGTTTCCTACCATCAATCCAATTTTGTATCCAATTGGCCACCTGTCCCTGGATCTCATATGATCCAACTTTACTAACCCTCTACCATGCAGGACCTTGTCAAAGGCCTTGCTAAAGTCCATGTAGAAAAAGTGCACCATCCTGCCTTCACCATGACTTGCCTTCAAAAACCTCAGCCAAGCTTGTGAGCAACTTTTCCCACGCACAAAGCCATCGTGACTATCCCTAATCAGTCCTTGCCTTTCCAAATGCATGTAGACCCTATATCTCAGAATCCCCTCCAACAATTTACCCACCACTGACATTAGGCTCACCAGTCTGTAGTTCCCTGGTTTTTCCTTGCAGCCTTTCTTAAATAATGGAACAACATTAGTCACTCTCCAGGTAGGAACAAATTACTGAAAATGCTGGAATCTTACTGAAAACAACAAATTCTGGAGATCACAGCAGGTCAGACAGCATCCACGGAAAGAGAGCAAGTTAATGTTTTGAATCTAGATGATTTTTCATCAGAGCTGAAGTGACAATCTGATGAGTCACCCTCCAGTCTTCCAGCACCTCACCTGCGGCTGTAGATGATACAAATGTTTATGCTCGGGACCCTGCAATTTCTTTCCTAGCTTCCCACAATGTCCTGGGATACAACTGATCAGGATCCAGAGATTTATCTACATTTATGTGTTTTAAGACCTCCAATACCTCAAAGGTTGGTCATCCTATTCAGGACCGCCTTCTCCCTACACCTTTTGATCCCTTTAGCCCTAAGAGCTACATCTAACTCCTTGGAAACACTCACTGTTTTGGCCTCAACTGCTTTCTGTGACAGAATTCCAAAAACTCACCACTCTCTGGGTTAAGAAATTTCTCCTCATCTCAGTCTTAAATGACTTACCCTGTATCCTTATACTGTGACGTCTGGGATCCTGTTCTGGGGATGAGATCTTGAACCTGGGCAATGATCCTGAATCACAACCAAAGTCCAGGATCCCAACCCAAGTCCCAGATCACAGCAGAGCCCAGGAGCCCAGCCTGAGTATGGAAACTTCAGTGACTCAAGCATTCCAGCCAAGTCCGGGGTGACAACCCAACTCCCAGATCATTGCCCAAGTCTGGGATCACACAAGGGTTCAGGATCCCAGCCTATGTCCGGAAGTTCAGCTCATCCAGAATCAAAACCAGAATCTGGCTCACAATCCAGTTGCAAATTCACAGCCCAAGACTGAAATCGCAATCAGAGTCCTGGATCACAAGCTGAGTCCCAGATCCCATTCTATGTCCTGGATGAGACCCTGCATGACCACACAGGTCCTGGAACACAACCCAAGTCCCAGGCCACAGCCTGAGTACCAGATTGCACCTAAGATCTCAAATCACACCAAAGTCCGGTATCACAAGCGGAGTCTAGGATCATAGCCCAAGTCCAAAAATGGAGTCCAGGATCACAACCAGAGTCCATGATCAGAGATCACCAATTCAGCCTCCTCCAGAAGTCCCAGCATCACAGATAGCAATCTTCAGAAATTATGATTCTCTCCAAATGATTTCAAAAAATGGTTAGAGGCACTGGATACAACAAAGACTATGGCCCCTAACAACTTTCTAGGAATAGTACTGCAGAGTTATGCTCCAGAACTCGCTGCAATCATAGCCAAGCTGTTCCAAGTACTCTGCAAATCACCCAGGTTTGTCCTGTACACAAAAAGCACGGCACATCCAAACCAGCCAATTACTGCCCAATCAATCAACTCTTGATCATTAGTAAAGTGACCAAATGTTATCAACAGAGCTACCAAATAATACCAGCTCACTGACACCCAGCATGGGTTCTGTCAGGTCAACTCAGGTCCTGACCTCATTACAGCCTTCGTTCAAACATGGAAAAAAGAGCTGAAATCTAGAGGTGAGGTGAGGTGAGAGCGACAGCTCTTGACATCATTGTCACCTTTGACCACGTGTGGAATCAGGCAGCCCAAGAAAAACTGGTCTATGGTAATGAGGGAGCAAACTCTTCGCTAGTTGGAGTTATACCTGGCACAAAAGATGGTTGTGACTTTTGGAGGTCAGTTATCTCAGGTCCATGTCATCACTGAGGGATTTTCTCGTTAGTGTCCTGGGACCAACCATCAGCTGCTTCACCAATGACCTTCCCTCCATCATAAGGTCAGAAGTCAGGATGTTCGCTGATGATTGCACAATGTTGAGCACCATTTGCAACTTCTCAGATACTGAAACAGTCCATGTCCAAATGTAGCAAGACCTGGACAATATCCAGCTTTTGTATCCAGTACAGAACCAGTGTAAAGGATTAGGGATTGCATTCTGAATCTGGGATCAGGACCCAAATCCAGAATCTAAGATATTTTCTGTAATTTAGTGTAAATGTACCAGTTTTTTAGGCCACGTGCTCTTAATTTGTAGCAAGATCTCCACAATTTCCAGTTTGGGCTGAAAAGTGGCAAGCAGCATTTGTGTCACATCAAAGCCAAACAATGAACCTCTCCGACAAGGGAGAATCTACCCATCGCTCCTTAAAATTTAAAAGTATTACCATCATTGAATCCTCTACCATCAACAAACTGGGGTTATATTAACCAGAAATGGAACTGGACTAACCATATAAGTGTGGTGACAAAAACAAAGGCTAGGAATTCTGCAGCGAGTAATACACCTCTGACTCCCAAACCCTGTCCACCATCTATAAGACGCAAGCCAGGAGTTTGATGGAATACTCCCCACTTGGTTGAATAAACACAGCTCCAACAACACTCCTGACGCTTGATACAATCCATGACAAAGCAGCCTGCTTGATTGGCACCACATCAGCAAACATCCACTCCCTTCACACCGACACTCAGTAGTAAAAGTGTGTACCATCCACAAGGTGCACTGCAAAAAAATTATTATGGCTCCTTACCACATTCCATCACATGACCATCATCATCTAGAAGGACAAGGACAGCAACTCCACCAACTACAAGTTCTTCTCTAAACTACTCACCATCCTGACTTGGAAACATATTGCTGGTCCTTCTGTATCACTGAATCAAAATACTGAAACTCACTTCCTAATGGCCTTGTTGGTGTACCTACACCAAATGAGCTAAAGGAGTTCAAGAAGGCAGCACATCACCATTTTCTCAAGCGCAACTCAGGATAGTCAATAAATGTTCGCCCAGGCAGTAACGTCTACCTCTTCGAATGAATAAAAAAAAAGCACAGCTTAATTCCCAGAACACAGTCCAAGTTCAGGATCAGGGATCACAGCCCAAAATGATATTCTGAGATCAAAGCTGGAAGCTGGGATAAGGCATCACAGCTGTATCTGGGATCTTAGGCTGAGTTAGTGGTATGGGATCACAACAAGTTCTGGGATCAGGTACCAAAGCTCAAATCTGGAATTGGTACAGAACCAGATTAAGGGATTAGGGATTGCATCCTGAATCTGGGATCAAGGCCCAAATCCAGAATCCAGGATATTTTCAGTAGTTCAGACTAAATGTATCAGTTTTTAGGCCACGTGCTTTTAATTTGTTTATTATAGTGACAGGTTTAAGACCTGAAATCTTGATGAATGATCATTCCTTTATTGAACGTTAAAATATCTTTCTAAATGTTATAAGTCTCTATAGGGATCATAACACCTGATTGAAATTCACTTTCATCTAATTAACTACTTTTACTCTGGATTGCTTCTTGTCTGTTTCTATGGCTAACTTAAAACCTCTCCTGTGATCACTGTCCTCTAAATGCTCCTCGATACCTTCTGACCAACCTGTTCAGAGATGTCATCACACACTGCTGGAGCAGGTGGGACTTGAACCTGGGCCTCTTGCTGAACAGTAGGGGCACAACCACTGCACCACAAGAGCTCTTTGTCCAGTTTTGATGAAGGGTAACTGGACCCAAAATGTGGATTCTTTTTTTCTCCACAGATGCTGCTAGACATTATGAGTATCTCCAGCAATTTCTGTTTTTGTTTCTGCCCTTCATCCAATCTGCCTTTTACATTATTAGGATAATTAAGATTCCCCATTAGAACTATAGTTTTAGCACATCTATGTAATTTCCTCAAAAATGTTTCTCTATACAAATTGATCATTTATAGAATATACCCAGAAAAGTTATAGTAGCTGTTTTGTTTTATTTGGCCAATTTATTTGAGGTAGGTCCTTCACACAGAGAGTGGTGGGCATGTGGAATACGCTGCCGGCAGTGGTAGTGGAGTCAGATTCTTTAGAGATTTTTAAACGACTCTTGGACAGGCATATGGAGGATAGTAAAATGTAGGGTACGCAGGATAGATTGATCTTAGTAGGATAATAGGCAGGCACAACATCTTGGGCCTGTACTGTACTGTACTGTTCTATGTTCAAACCAAATCAGTGCTGTCCCTGACATAGAGACATTCTCTTTCTCCAATAGTCATGTCAAACTTCTGCCACCTTTCTTTCTTTCCTTCTCTGACTTTGCGAATACAGATATTCTAATCAACCTGTTCAGGGATGTTATTACATACAGCTGAAGCATGTGGGACTTGAACCCAGTCCTCCTGGCTCAGAAGCAGAAACACCTTGGTGAATACATTGTATCCAGGAATATTTAGTATCCTGTACTGCCCTTCTTTGAGCTAAAATAAGTACCCATTCCATCATATCATATTCCCATACCGTTATTTCCTTTGAAGATTATCACACTCCATGCATTTTCTTTAATAGATCATACACCCAATTCATGCTGTATGGCATTCCCTGTTACTCTGACCCCATCTAATAACTTACTGTTTCTTTTAGTAGTGCTGCCAGCCCCTCCCACTCATTTGTTACCTTAGTTTTCCTCCTCAGTGTTGACTCCCAGTTCCCATGCCTCAGCCAAATTGGATTAAATTCTCCCTATTACCAGTCAAGAGATTTTCTTTTTTTTAATTCATTCACCAGACGAGGGCGTTGCTGACTAGGCAGCATTTATTGCCCATCCCTAATTGCCCAGAGGGCAGTTAAGAGTCAACCACATTGCTGTGGGTCTGGAGTCACATGTAGGCCAGACCAGGTAAGGATGGCAGTTTCCTTCCCTAAAGGACATTAGTGAACCAGATGGGTTTTTCTGACAATCGACAATGGATTCACGGTCATCATTAGACTGTTAATTCCAAATACTTATTGAATGCAAATTCCACCATCTGCCATGACGGGATTTGAACCCAGGTCCCCAGAACGTTATCTGGGTCCCTGGACTAACAGTCCACTAGGCCATCGCCTCTCCTAGTACAGTATATCAGCTACCAATAGGTGAGTTGATGGCATCACCAGTAGTTATATCAGGTGAGCTGATGTTCAGCATGGAGAAGCATATACTCAAAGATGGTCATGCAAGGAAACCATCCCAGCTCTGTATATAATGTACAGACTTCATCAATAAAACATTTTGGTTAACAAGATCTGCTCCACTTCCATCACTGAGCACTTACAATAGTGAGCATATTGATCATGACTCTGTTGACGTGCAGCTTATTAGTGTGAATTAGACTGGAAGGTTTCAATAAAGAGAAAGTAAAGTGTATTCCATGCTAAATAAATGTTGGGCAAGAAGAACCCTCTTCTTCAAGGTGGCCAAACATTTGTATAAAGATACTGCCATTTCCTGTATTCCTCAAAGTTATTCTAGCTAGCCCTAGAATGCAATCTCCCTGCATATAATTGAATAAATGACTAAAAATATGTATTCAAGGCTCCTGTGGTCAATTATTAGAAGTAACCACAATAAACTCAATTCTCAGAACTGGTCCAATGCACTGGAAATATAAAGCCTTTCCTCTTACACTCCAGCATGTAAGCATTTGCTCTACCCTCTTATTTCTATACTTACCAGCATGTGGCACCAGGAGTAAACCAGACATTGCTACTTACTAACTGCTTGCTAATCTCCTGCCTAGCTCCCTAAAATATGCCCGCAGGACCTCAACCCTCTTCCTACTATGTTATTGGTACCAAAATGGCCAGTTTATACAAAAACTATCAGTCAGTGCCCTCCTTTTGACCAAAAATATCTTCAATATTTTTTAAACTTGTTCTCTGACACTCATGAATTCTGCTGCTCTGCCCTAAAATCCTTCAGCTACATGTCCTGTGAAGTCTGGGATCAGACCCCATATTTGAAATACAGGATAGCAAGCAACTGTCTAATCAACGTTCAATATAATTTTAACATAACCTCTCTGTTTTTCAGTTCTATCCATCTAACTAAATGCTTCAGAATGCTTTGGTTGTTTTTTAGTACTAGTCTCTATAACTAACATTAGTGACAGGTAACTTGGCACCCTGACCCCTCTGATCTTCCACCCCACATTTAGTCCTGAATTTTTAATTGGGCTGAAAAGTCTCTGCAAACCTTTAAAAAATTGGAACAACTCCCAGATGCAGAATTGCCACCCATTTTTCTTACAGATCTCATTTGACAGTAGAGGAAAGGTCATAGGACATGAACATGTGCAAACTGAAACTCTACAGCTCATTTGAACAGATCACATTTTGCCTGTTCTAAGTTATAACTACAGTGTTGGAGTCTCAATCTATTGAATCAATGCAAATGTTTTCAAAGGACTGAGGCAAGGACATTTCAGGGATAGGCAACATGGCTTTGTGCATGGAAAATCATGTCTCACAGACTTGACTGAGTTTTTGGAGGTTGTGACCGATATATGAGGACAGAGCAGGAGACATTGCCAATGGACTATAGCAAAGCCTTTGACAAGGATCCACTTGGTACACTGTTCAGTAAAGTTAGATCAAATAGGATTCAGGGACACATTGCTAATTGGATACAAAATTGACTTGAAGGTTCATTTTAAAAGACTTACCTCGTGGAATCAGCGGCCTCCATTTGTTCAGCGGCGGGAGTCAGGAGAGACCCCGAGGGGATTGCTGGGAAGGTGAGCTTTTCATTTTAAAAGACTTACCTCGTGGAATCAGCGGCCTCCATTTTTGCAGCAGCAGCGGGAGCGGTGAGAGCGAGGACCAGTGGGCTGCCGGGCAGGTAAGTTCTTCATTACGGCAGTGGAGCTGAGTGGGAGCGGTCAAGTTGCGCTCTGGGAAGGTGAGTGAACTGACATATTTGGGCAGTGGCTAAACCTGAGGCACTACATGTGTAGTGTCTCGCAACCGTCCTCCTCCTCTAAACAAAAACAAAAGACTCTGTGGCGTGTTGGTAAGGTAAGGGTTTTTTTTTATCGTGTGCTGGTAAGTAGAGTGAATGGTAAAATTTTTTTCATTTCATTTATCTATTATTTGATATTATAGTAGGACTAAACTAAGCTAAGGGGTGGCACAGTGGCTTGGTGGTTAGCACTGCAGCCTCACAGTGCCAGGGACCTGGGTTCGATTCCAGCCTCAGGTGACTGTCTGTGTGGAGTTTGCACATTCTCCCTGTGTCTACGTGGGTTTCCTCCTACAGTCCAAAGATGTGCAGGCTAGGTGGATTGGCCATGCTAAATTGCCCATAGTGTTCAGGGGTGTGTAGGTTATAGGGTGACGGTTCTGGGTGGGATGCTCCAAGGGTCGGTGTGGGCTTGTTGGGCTGAAGGGCCTGTTTCCACACTGTAGGGATTCTAATTCTTAAGAGTAAAAATGGCAGGAGATCCCAGACCTGTGTTATGCTCCTCTTGCTTGATGTGGGAGCTCAGGGACGTGGCTAATGTCCCTGACTCCTACACGTGCAGGAAGTGTGTACAGCTGCAGCTCTTGTTAGACCGCATGACAGCTCTGGTGCTGCAGATAGACTCACTTCGGAGCATCCGCGATGCTGAGGAAGTCGTGGATAGCACATTTAGCAAATTGGTCACACTTCAGATTAGGATTGTTGATGGAGAAAGGGAATGGGTGACCAAAAGGCAGAGAAAATGCAGGAAGGCCGTGCAGGTGTCCCCTGCGGTCATCTCCCTCCAAAACAGGTATACCATTTTGGATACTGTTGGGAGAGATGGTTCACCAGGTGAAGGCAGCAGTAGCCAGGTTCATAGCACCGTGGCAGGCTCTGCTGTACAGAAGGGAGGGAAAAAGAGTGGAAGGGCTATAGTCATAGGAGATTCGATTGTAAGGGGAGTAGATAGGCGGTTCTGTAGTTGAAAACAAGACTCCCGAATGGCACGTTGTCTCCCAGGTGCATGGGTCAGGGATGTCTCAGATCGACTACAGGACATTCTGATGGGGGAGGGTGAACAGCCAGCTGTCGTGGTGCATAAAAGCACCAATGATATAGGTAATAAACGGGATGAGGTCCTACATACAGAATTTAAGGAGTTAGGAGCCAAGTTAAAAAGTAGGACCTCAGAGGTAGTAATCTCAGGATTGCTACCAGTGCCACGTACTAGTCAGAGTAGAAATGAAAGAATAGGCAGGATAAATGAGTGGCTTGAGACATGGTGCAGGAGGGAGGGGTTCAGATTTTTGGGACATTGGGACCGGTTCTGGGGGAGGTGGGACTATTACAAATTGGACGGTCTACACCTGGGTAGGATTGGAACCAATGCCCTAGGGGGTGCTTTTGCTAACGCTGTTGGGGAGGGTTTAAACTAATGTGGCAGGGGGTTGGGAAGCAAATGAGGAGGTTAGTGGACAGTAAGGAGGTAGTAAGTAAAGCCTGTAAGGAACTAGATAATGAAGTCAGTGTGACTAAGGGGAAGAGTAGGCAGAGAGCAGATGATGAACGCAAAGGGACAGGTGGTCTGAGGTGCATTTGTTTTAATGCGAGAAGTGTCGTAGGTAAGGCAGATGAACTTAGGGCTTGGATTGGTACCTGGGAGTATGATGTTATTGCTATTACTGAGACTTGGTTGAGGGAAGGGCAAGATTGACAACTAAATATCCCAGGATATAGATGCTTCAGGCAGGATAGAGAGGGAGGTAAAAGGGGTGTAGGAGTTGCATTACTGGTCAAAGAGGATACCACAGCTGTGCTGAAGGAGGGCACTGTGGAGGACTTGAGCAGTGAGGCAATATGGGCAGAGCTCAGAAGTAGGAAGGGTGCGGTAACAATGTTGGGGATGTACTACAGGCCTCCCAACAGCGAGCGTGAGATAGAGGTACAAATACGTAGACAGATTATGGAAAGATGTAGGAGCAACAGGGTGGTGGTGATGGGAGGTTTTAATTTTCCCAACATTGACTGGGATTCACGTAGTGTTAGGGGTTTAGATGGAGCAGAATTTGTAAGGAGCATCCAGGAGGGTTTTCTAGAGCAGTATGTAAATAGTCCAACTCGGGAAGGGGCCATACTAAACCTGGTGTTGGGGAATGAACCTGGCCAGGTGGTTGAAGTTTCAGTAGGGGATTACTTTGGGCATAGTGATCACAATTCTGTAAGTTTTAGAATACTCATGGACAAAGACGAGAGTGGTCCTAAAGGAAGAGTGCTAAATTGGGGAAAGGCCAACTATAGCAAAATTCGGCAGGAGCTGGGGAATGTGGATTGGGAGCAGTTGTTTGAGGGTAAATCCACATGTGATACATGGGAGGCTTTTAAAGAGAGGCTGATTAGAGTGCAGGACAGATATGTCCCTGTGAAAATGAGGGATAGAAAGGGCAAGATTAGGGAAGCATAGATGACAGGTGAAATTGTGAGACTAGCAAAGAGGATAAAGGAAGCATACATAAGGTCTAGGCAACTGAATACAGACAAAGCTTTGGAAGAATATCGGGAAAATAGGACCAATCTGAAAATGAGGAATTAAGAGGGCTAAAAGGGGCCATGAAATATCTTTAGCAAGCAGGGTTAAGGAAAATCCTAAAGACTTTTATTCGTACATAAGGAGCAAGAGGGTAACTAGAGAAACTAGGGTAATTGGCCCACCCAAGGACAAAGGAGGGAAGTTATGCGAGGAGTCAGAAAATGAGTGAGATTCTTAATGAGTACTTTGCATCGGTATTCACAGAGGTGAGGGACATGACGGATGTTGAGGTTAGGGATAGATGTTTGATTACTCTAGGTCAATTCGGCATAAGAAGGAGAGAAGTGTTGGGTATTCTAAAAGGCATTAGGGTGGACAGGTCCACAGGTCCGAATGGGATCTTTCCCAGGTTTCTAAGGGAAGCGAAAGAGGAAATAGCTGGGGCCTTAACAGATATCTTTGCAGCATCCATGAGCACGGGTGAGGTCCCGGAGGACTGGAGAATTGCTAATGTTGTCCCCTTGTTTAAGAAGGGTAGCAAGGATAATCCAGGTAATTATAGACTGGTAAGCCTGACATCCGTGGTGGGGAAGCTGCTGGAGAAGATATTAAGGGATAGGATCTATTTACATTTGGAAGAAAATGGGCTTATTAGTGATAGGCAGCAGGCTTTTGTGTAGGGAAGGTCATGTCTTACCAACTTGATAGAATTCTTTGAGGAAGTGACAAAGTTGATAGATGAGGGAAGGGCTGTAGATGTCATATACATGGACTTTAGTAAGGCAGTTGATAAGGTTCCCCATTGTAGGCTGATGGAGAAAGTGAAGTCGCACAGGTTCCAGGGTGTACTAGATAGATGGATAGAGAACTGGCTGGGCAACAGGAGACAGAAAGTTGTGGTGGAAGGGAGTTTCTCAAAATGGACAACTATGACCAGTGGTGTTCCACAGGGATCCCTATTGGGACCACTGCTCTTTGTGATATACGTAAATGATCTGGAGGAAGGTATAGATGGTCTGATTAGCAAGTTTGCAGATGACACTAAGATTGGTGGAGTAGCAGATAGTGAAGGGGACTGTCGGAGAATGCAGCAGAATATAGATAGATTGGAGAGTTGGGTGGAGAAATGGCAGATGGAGTTCAATCCAGGCAAATGCGAGGTGATGCGTTTTGGAAGATCCAATTCAAGAGCAAACTATATGGTAAATGGAAAAGCCCTGGGGAAAATTGATGCACAGAGAGATCTGGGTGTTCAGGTCCATTGTACCCTGAAGGTGGCAACGCAGGTCGATAGAGTGGTCAAGAAGGCATGCGGCATGCTTTCATTCTTCAGGCGGGGTATTGAGTACAAGAGTTGGCAGGTCATGTTACAGTTGTATAGGACTTTGGTTCGACCACATTTGGAATACTGCGTACAGTTCTGGTCACCACACTACCAAAAGGATGTGGAAGCTTTGGAGCGGGTGCAGAGGAGATTCACCAGGATGTTGCCTGGTATAGAGGGTGCTAGCTATGAAGAGAGGTTGCGTAGATTAGGATTATTGATATTAGAAAAACGGATGTTGAGGGGGGACCTGATTGAGGTCTACAAAATCATGACGGGTATAGACAGGGTGGATAGCAAGAAGCTTTTTCCCCCCAGAGTGGGGGACTCAATTACTAGGGGTCATGATTTCAAGGTGAGAGGGGAAAAGTTTAAGGGAGATATGCTTGGGAAGTTCTTTACACAGAGGGTGCTGGGTGCCTGGAACGCGTTGCCAGCAGAGGTGGTAGAGACGGGCACAATAGCATCATTTAAGATGTATCTAGACAGGGAGCAGAGGGATACAGATCCTTGGAAAATAGATGACAGGATTAGATAGAGGATCTGGATCGGTGCAGGTTTGGAGGGCTGAAGGGCCTGTTCCTGTTCTGTAATTTTCTTTGTTCTTTTTTCATGAAGGAGAGGTTGACACCTTTCCGATAATTAAAACCAAAATTCCCAGAGAAGCTCACCTCACCTTGTAATCTGTTCAAGGAAATGTGAAAAATGGTGTACGTGCCTCTCACCTCCCATCTGTTATAAAGGAGAAGTGAAATAAAATGAATTCCTGACAGTCACTCCGCAATTTACAAGTAACAATTTTATTTATCTAACAGTAAACAAATTAACAGATCTACGAACAAACTGAACAATTCCCCCTTAACTACTTACTATTCCTGAATACAATAAAATTCTAATGGTACCCTATTCCAATAGATACAAGTCCAACTTATATAAACCAAATTAATAAAAGAAATTAAAAAGATTAATCTCTCAAAATCACAGCCAGGATAAGTCTTCCAGAATGTCCTTTGCCTTCTCCGCTGTCCTCCAGTCAGGAACGCCTTCCTCCGTCGAATTCGTGTATCAGGAATATTAGCTAAGAGTGTAGTGCCTTGATTTGGATGATGCTTGCTTTGAGATCTTAGAGATTTCTGTGAGAGCCAGTGATTTTCTCTTTCTTCAGAGCTGATGGCTGTTGAGAGCTGTTCTCTTAACAGATGGCAATTTGCTCTCACCCTGGTTTTCAAATGAATTCAAACGTGAGTTCACCTCCATCATCCCGACAGCTGTCTATATCCCACCACAAGCAGAAGTGAAGCGTGCACTTGACGAAGTATACAATGCGACAAAAGGCCTTAAGACAGAATACCCTGACGCCTTGTTCATTGTAGCTGGTGACTTCAACCAGTCCAACCTCAAGAACGTGCTACCAAAATACCATCAACATGTCTCCCGTCCCACCAGAGGTCTGAACATCCTTGACCATTACTACACAACCAAAGATGCCTACTGCTCCATTCCCCATCTGCATTTTGGAAAATCGGATCACAAATCGGACACAGGTAAGCTGTGCTCCTCCTCCCAGCTTACAAGCAGAAATTGAAACATGAGGGCCCAGTACAGAAAGTAGTGCAGCGTTGATCTGAGGCAACAGAAGGGCTTCTTTGGGACTGCTTACAGTTAGCAGCCAACCTAAACAAGTATGCTATTACCATCACAGACTTCATTAGCAAGCATGTAGAAGGCTGTGTGCCAAAGTAATTAATCCGAATGTTCCCCAACTAGAAACCATGGATGAACCAGGAGACCACTCTGTACTGAAGTCCAGGTCTGATGCGTACTAAGTTGGGCAATCTTGATTTATACAGGAAATCTGGGTATGGTCTTCGTAAAGCCAGAGACGCCACGAGGCAATACCAAACTAAGCTCGAGACCCAGACCAACCACACGGACACCCATTGTTTGTGGCAAGGCTTACCCAACATTATGGGCTACAACATGAAATCAAACAGAATTGTGGGCAACAGTACATCCCTACCTGACGAGCTCAATGCATTCTATGCTCGCTTTGAACAGAAGGTCAGTAAAATGATGTCACCTATCCCAACAACCTTAGATGCTCCTGTACCCACGGTCACGAAGATCGGCCTTCTTGAGAGTGAACGCACAAAAAATGACTAGCCTGGATGGAATCCCCAGCTGTACACTCAGATCCTGTGCACTTTTCGCAGACAGCTTTAACCTCTCCTTACTGCGATCTAAAGTCCCCACCTGCTTCAAGAAGAGCACCATCATCCCACAGCCAAAGAAAAATCATGCAGCGTGCCTCAATGACTTCTGCCTGGTGGCTCCGACCTCCATAATTATGAAGTTCTTAGAGAGGTTAATGATGGCTCACATTTACTCCAGCCTACCAAACTGCCTTGATCCTTTGCAATTTGCCTACCTGTGCAACAGATCCACAGCGGACACCATCACTAACCCTATACTCATCCCTGGAACATCGGGATAAAAATACCAACACCGGCTCCTAAATTATCAAATAGAGTTCCACCTTCAACACCATAATTCCAAACAAACTCATCTCTAAACTTCGAGACCTAGGTCTTGGCTCCCCCCTGTGTAACTGGATCCTCTACTTCCTGACCCACAAACCGCTATCAGTAAGAATAGGCGACAGCAACTCGTCCACTATAATCCTCAACACCGGTGCCCTGCAAGGCTGCATACTCAACCCCCACTACACTCTTTATTCACTCATTCTGCCGCAACTCCATTCACCATGTTGTAGATTGTTTGAATTCCAATGACAAGACAGAATACAGGAAAGAGATTGGAGTGCTCAGCAGCATGGTGTAAAGACAACAATCTCAACATCAATGTCAGCAAAATGAAGGAGCTGGTCATTGACTTCACGAAATGGAGAGGAGGGCACGTCCCTGTCTGCATCAATGGTGCTGAGGTGGAGATGGTGAGAGTGCCAAGTTCCTGGGAGTGATGATCACAACAATCTGTCCTGGTCCACCCACATTGACACGATGGTCAAGAAAGCACAACATCTGTTTCCTCAGGAGGTTGAGAAAATTCAGCATGTCCACAAAGACTCTTACAAATTTAAATAGATGCACAGTAGAAAGCATCACAGTGTGGTATGGCAACGCGGTTCCCAAGACTGCCAGGAACTACAGAGAGTCGTGAACACAGCCCACTCCATCTCACAAACTGGCCTTCCATCCACTAACTCCATCTATACTTCCAGCTGCCTCGGGAAAGCAACCAACATATTCAAAGACCATTCACACCCCAGTTATATTCCGTTGGGCAGAAGATAGAAGTTTAAATACACGTATGAATAGATTCAAGAATAGTTTCTCCCCCACTGTTATCAGATTTTCAAATGGACCTCTCAAATGTTAATTGTGATCTCTCTCTCTTAACCTTATCTGTGACTGTAAGCCTGTTCTGCTACCCTGGTTGACATTGTATGGTAGAATCTGCCTGTGTAGCATAGAAAACAACACTTTTCACTGTACCTCAGTACATGACAATGAAAAATCAATTAATCAAAATTGGTGGTATAGTGGACAGTGAAGCCAGTTTTCTAAGAGTAGAAAGGGACCTCGATCAACTGGACTAATGAACCGAGGTGTGGCAGATGGAGTTTAATTTAGATAAATGTGAAGTATTGCAAATCGGTAAGATGAACAAGGCAGGACTTACACAGTTAGTGGTAGAGCCTTGGGAGTGTTGTCGAACAGAGACACCTATAAGTTCGGGTACATAGTTCCTTGAAAGTTGCATCACAGGTAGACAGGGTGTTGAAGGAGGTATTTGGCATGCTTGCCTTCATTCGTCAGAGCATAGGCATTGGGACGTCATGTTGCAGTTGTACAGGACATTGGTACGGTTACTTTTGGACTACTGTGTACAGTTCTGATCACTCTGCTATGGGAAAGACATTATTAAATTGGAAACCATGCAGAAAATATTTCCAAGGACGTTACCAAGAATGGAGAATTTGAGTTATAAAGAGAGGCTGGGACTTTTTTTTTAAACTGGAGCTTCAGAGGTTGAGGGGTGACCTTATGGAGGTTTATTAGATAATGAGAAAGCATAATTTTAAGGTGAGAGGAGACAGATTTAAAAGGGACCTGAGGGGCAACTTTTTCAAGCAGATGGTGGTTCATGTGTGAAAAGAAGTGCCAGAGGAAATGATGGATGCAGGTACAATTACAGTATTTGAAAGACATTTGGATAGCTACATAAAGAAGGGTTGAGAGGGATATGGGCCAGACGCAGGCAGGTGGGACCAATTTAGTTTGGGATTATGTTAGACGTGGACTGGTTAGACCGTAGGGTCTGTTTCCATGCTGTGTGACTCTTATGACTATAATCGAGTAAATGTCTGTGGTACTAGGACCCATGCTTGTTGGGCAGCATTTGCCGAACTGAGCAACAACCTTGAACACCTGCATTCAGTTTCTGTTTTGTAGCCAGCTTGAGAGTGATAACGTGGTGGGAATGTAGAATTTATTATGGTACAGAACATTTTCTTCTCCGTCCTCCACACAACGATATATTTTAAGAGGAAGTCAGAGTTGTTGATTTGGTGAGCTGAAGACTCAGAGGATCTGGTTAATGTGGAGTATAGGCAATTTCCTTTACCTGTTTGGTCAAATGGCTTGTTTCGGAGCTTTAAAATTCAATGTAATACTATGCAATAGTGACACCAAATCAATCCTGTATTGGCCATTGGCAATGTAATTAGACCAAAGTTGAGAGATCAGGGTTTACTGTATTAGGGTTCAAAATGGGAATTAGCATAGAGCACTGTGGATACAAATCAGGGTGAAAGAAGAAAGGATATTATTACTGTTAGCATTGCCTGTTACTTTTCACACATACAGGCTTATTACACTGCATCGTGCCATGTCCAAACTGCCATTTGAACAATGTTTTCCATATTGCTTTATAGTGGAGTCTGAGGCTTCTTTTCATTTACTGATGGAATGTGGTCATTTATTGCCCATCTCTAACTGCCCTTAAGCAGGTGCCAGTGAACTGCTGCATCCATCTGGTGCAGGATAATGTCTTCACATTGTTGCAATGGAGCTACCAACTGTCGATGCTGTTAAGTGGTGCTGGAGGGAGTGAAAATTCAATGGTGTAGATGGTGTGCATCGATTGGGGTGGGTGAATATTATAACATCTTAAGGCAGAATCATTGACGAACAAAGATAGAATGAACACATTTCTACTTTGCTCCCTGATCCATTTCTTAGCAGTATTTGTGTAGTTGGAAGCCCTGTGACTTAATGGACAGCTTCCTTGCCTCTTGCTGAAAAGGTCTAAATCCAAGTCCCACCAACTTGATGGCTAATGAAACTGCATTCATAATGTGGCCAAACATTACCACAAAAGCCAAGTACTGTGGATGCTGGAAATATGAAACAAAATCAGAAATATCTCAAGAAACACAACAGGTCTGGTGGCATGTGTGGAGCGAGAAAAAGAGTTAACCCAAAGGAGAGTAACGTTGATCTCAAAAGGTTATCAATCTGCAATCCATTCCACCTCATGCCAATGACAGACAAAAAAAAAAAGAGTTGGAGAGATTGCTGGTCAGCCATAAAGTAGTAAGAAAGAGCCATCACCATATAAAATTCTAGACTGCAACATCATGTGTATGTTACACAGCAACTCAGTATATCTGGCTTTACACTGAATATTTAATACAAACAAATTTGGACAGTGTGCATCCCATGCAACGGTCACAGTGGAAGAGAAGCAACTACAATTTTCTAGATCTCTGCACCCTTTCATCTCTGGTTTTAACGTTCAAGTCTAAAGTATGTAACAAATTAGGAAAAACCCATTTAATTTGACATGTTTCTTTTTATCATTAATGATTTGGGTTATGTTATTTTCTTATGCCCATCTGAACAGGAAGGTCTTTGGCTAATTCCCTTCTTTTTGAGTTGTTGGTGCTAGGATCATTCATTCAGAGTTTCCTGGCACTTTCAAGAGAATGCCACTGTAATGACATAACCAGCACGCTGGAGTCGAAGCAACTGCTAATGAAGCTAATCCATCAGAATTGGTAAAATTAACATTAGTTTTTAATTCACTGCCAGGAATACTGACCTTGAAGTTCAGACTTTCTCTCTCCAACAGGTTTTCTAAGTATTTTACCTTGATCATATGTCTCAACCTTTCACCATTTCATTGATCTAAAACAATGTCTCTAAGTGGATTCTGCCAGATTTGTTGAATATTTCTAGCACTTTTTTGTTTTTATCTCAGATTCCAGTATCCACGGTATTTTGTTTTGAGCCACTGGGTCACCCTGGTTGACAAACAGAATAACTTGAAACCGCACTGCTACATTAAATTGTGTCAATAAGATGATAACTCTTTCCACTGGCACAAGAGTCGGTAAAGAACACAGACATAAGATAATTTACAAAAGAAGGCTGCAGTAAAATTAGACTTCTTTATACACAGCAAATCGTTAAGATCTGAAATGTTCTGCCACTAAGGATAGTTGGAGCAGGTTCAGTAGTGAGAGAGAATGGTAAAATACTAGAAAGAGGAAAAAAATTGCAAGGCTCTCGATTTTAAAAAAAGGGCAATAGGACTAACTGGCTGAGTATTTCAAAGAACTGGCACAAGTACAAAGAGCTAAAATGGCCTCCCTATGCACAGTGACATTCTTTGATTCTGCATTAACAATAATATTGCTTTTGAAACTTAAATAAAAGCAGCTTTTTACATTTCAGAATTCCTGGGTTGAAGCCTGTGCCAAACAACAACCACCAAGTATTGGGCACTTCCTTCAGTAGAAAATAATTATTACCAAGACACACTCTGAAAACAACTTCAGTACTTGGTCCATTAGTATTTTAACCACTTGCCAATCAAGTCATCACCTAGTCTTACCAGACCATAGGACTGCTCTCATTATAGAGAGACTAGTGGTGATTTAACCCGAGGGCCACCACACCTCAGGCGAGGGGAGAGGTTGAGAAGGAATGTCCTTCATGGTAACCTCAGCCAGTGCAGGGATTGAACCTACTATGTTGGCGTCATACTGCTTTGCAAACAAACCAAACAGCCAGCTGAGCTAAACCAAACTGAGCCACCAACTGATTGTTTTAATTTTTTTAAAAGGCAGATTATATTTGATTAATTTATCTTATAAAGTGATGGGAGGGTTGATGACAATTGTAGATTCAATTATATGCACTTTTAAAAGGTGTTTGCTAATGTGCTGCACAATAGACTTTAGAGCAAAATTGAAGCCCGTCGCTTAGACAGACAATAGAAATGAAATTGGCTAAGAGAGAAAAGCAGAGATCGTGAACAGTTGTTTCCCCAGACTGCAGGGAATTGCTCCGGGGATCGTTCTTAGGACCACTGACCTAATGATGATCTGAATTAGGTACACACGGTATAACTTCAAAGTTTGACAATAACACTAAATTATAGCTGAAAGAGTGTGAATATGTCACAGAGGTTCGTGGGGCTCAAATAGATTACAGTGATAGGAGCAGCTTAGCTGTAGAAAGATTAAAAACAAATGAGAATTTTAAAATCTAGGCATGGTATGGCAATACATTCATCATTGGCTTACACTGTATTCATTGCTTTACACATTCCAGCTCTACACTTCAACATTGGTTCCTGCACCACTGGGATAGAAATAAACAGAAACAGCCACTTACGTCAGCATTCCAAATCTTAAAATGCTTAACCTATAATTGTGACATTTAGCAAAAAAAAAATTAAGTGATGCCCAAGTGCTATAGGTACCTTTACTCAAACTATTTCCTACTTGAAGAAGTTCAAGTAGGGCAGGCTGTTCCAATGTATGAAGTGCCTGTAGTGGAAGCCTCTGGATACCTGACCCTTTGTGGGGTCCCAAGGAGTGGGCTTGAGCAGAGCACCCAGAATTCTTCAGGCTGCAACCTTGTGATCCCTTCAGAGTCCACTTTCCTTCCCCTTAGTGAAGTTAAGCAAAATTTAGCAATGGATCAATGGGTCTCTAGGTCATTTTGCCTTCCCAGTGTTGAAAACTGATTGGATACAGAAAGGATATGGCCTTCTTGTTAATCAGCAATCTGCTTCATGCCACTTTTCATGAATATTTCTACTCTTCCAATGGCTCAGTGGTTAGCATTGCTGCTGCATAGCAACAGGGACTTGAGTTCGATTCCAGCCTTGGATGACTATCTCCATGGAGTTTACACATTTCCACCCACCCCACCTCCTTTGCATGGGTTTTAGTTGGGTACTCCGGTTTCCTCCCAGAGTCCAAAAGATGTGCACATTAGATGAATTGGCCAAGCTCATTACCCCATAGTGTCCAGGGATATGCAGGCTAGGTGGATTAGCCATGAGAAATGCAGGGTTACAGGTTTAAAGTAGGGGCAGGGTTTGGGTGGGATGTTCTTCAGAGGGCTGGTACAGACTCAATGGGCCAAATGGACTTTTTCCACATTATAGGGATTCTCTGATCCTATGAGGAGGCAAGGTGGTTCTTACTCTAGAAAGATGGTTACAGTCATAGCAGTGATAGACATCTCTACCATCTGTGCGTGTGAGCAGAGGAACCTATGGCACACATTTACACATTTCCCATTGTTCTAGTATCTACCACTTCAGTGGTTACTCCTGATGCTTCGTATTGTGGAAGTTGAGCACTGCTATTCCTGCTCTCTATGTCTTGTTGAAGATTGCACACAGCTGTCACTTTCTCTCTTACATGTAGCTCACCAGCTAGTGCACCAATTCTAAATTGGTGTCAATCCCCAACCGAGAGAGTAGCTGTGTCAGAGGTTGCATTGGAATGATGCCTGCTCAGATAGTGGCTCCTCTTAAGTCTCATGGTTCGATGGCAAATAACAGCACCTCATCCACTACTGACCAAGTGGCAGAGAATCTGGTTGACAACTTCACTACCTACATCCTTTTTACCAGACCTTGATTTGGAGCTTCTCTAGTCAAAGGCCTCAGAGTCATGACCATCACTTTCCTCGTAAGGCGTGGATAAAACCTGGACACTGCCCTCTGTGATAGGCTGGTGTGTTGAAATATGTGCAACCACCACTGCCTCTTCCATCTGTGTGACTACAGGAAAGGAGGCACAGACTACATCCTGTACACCTCTACTTCTTTCCCTGCATATTGGTGTCATGTCTCGTAGCCGCTCATTAAATAGTTATCAGTCTATAATTTGGAGGCAAGCTACAAGTAGCTATTGCAGTGTCCAGATTCAGAGCTTACCTGTATTTGACCACAGTTTTCCAGTTTGATGCAGTAATGTAGTTCACTGTGCATGGCGGTCGTTGATCACTCTGTGCCATGGGTTACTCCCCTCAGGACTCGTGAGCACACAGGGCTGCAACCTTGCAGTCACACATGGCACTCACCATGCAATTCCTTACATTAATTGAAGTACATTAATTGCAACCATTTTCATTCAAGCACCCACAGACTGTTTTCTCAGTCACCTCCAGCCATTTTGTTTAAAAGAAAACAGGGTGTTGGCCTTCTTCCCCCCCATCTACTGGGAACAAACTTCTCCCTCTATTCTCAGATTGCAGGAGCACCTCAAGTGAAACGTGGAGCCATACTTCCTTCTGCTAAAGCAATTATCCACTGGCTCACTTCTGCTGCAATACTCTCTCTGCTCTGTGTGCAGCCTGTTTGAAGACTGCAGACAGATCTTAAAGTGGACCTTCAACCTACCCACTAGACCTAACTCCTGCCAAGTACCAGTTACCTGCTGGACTGGATACTGACACTGTCCACATGATCCACAATGACCATGTCAGGCCATTGATTCCTTTAGTAAACTCTAGCTCAATCTCTCACACTAGCAGTCAAATCATTAAATAACTTTGAAGGAGTCAAGAGGCCTGTGACGTGGAGCTGGGAATTGTAAGCATACATGTAAAAATTAACAATGCAGTTTTGGATGGCCTAAAACTAAAACACTAATTAAAACATTGTCCAATTATCAAATGAGTTGCAATGACATCCATTTATAGCAATGGAAATCACAAAAGTTACATAATTTCAGACATGAGGAAATATGTCCCCACAAGAGACAAAAACAGAAATTACTGGAAAAACTCAGGTCTGGCAGCGTCTGTGGAAAGAATCAGAGTTCACATTTTCCCTTCTTCAGAAGTTCTGAAGGATCAGTGGAGCCAAAACATTAACTCACAACTTCTGTTTTTGCTTCTGATTTCCAGCATCCACAGTTCTTTCATTTTTTTTTTGTTTAATGTCCCATAACGGACCATTTTTAACACTATTCATTCAATAGAATGAAACCCAACTCCAGAATTCTATTCAAGTTCTTTTGGAGACAAATTATTAGCAATTATTTTAATCACATTTTGACACAAACACACAAAATGAAACAACTTATATGAAGTTACAATCACTCAAACAGCTGGTATCATATCAAAACACTGGAAAATTGCTAACATTAAATACAAAGCTAAAGAATCTTTTCAATGACATCAGTGCAGAACTTTTTCCCTGTAGTGTATAGTACAAAATATTTTACAGAGTTCAAAATTTTGTAATAATTTTACTGTAAGGGTTAAAAAGACATTGTGAAAACTAGAAAGGCATATTTTGGTGATTATAATTTAGTTTAAGCACATAAGATTAAAAGCACTGAGCCACTAAACATTTATTTCCAAAGGGGAAAAAAAAGCAGCTACAATTCCTTTCTACAGTGGTGTTAATAGAAAAATAAAATTGATTACAAAGTCTGCATTTGTAAAAGGTTTTTTCCCCTCCTTGTTTGAACCATTTTTGAAACCAATTCGAGACAAATACATTTGTGGTGGTCAAATCTGAAAACAAATGGTAAGAGATCCAGAGGTGTGTTGTCATCTTTTTCTGAAGAGATGACCATCAGATGAAATTAAG
This sequence comes from Ginglymostoma cirratum, assembly GCA_024137785.1. Classification (NCBI taxonomy): domain Eukaryota; kingdom Metazoa; phylum Chordata; class Chondrichthyes; order Orectolobiformes; family Ginglymostomatidae; genus Ginglymostoma; species Ginglymostoma cirratum. The sequence continues at coordinate 28,015,082 of JAHRHZ010000111.1, read as the reverse complement.
ATCATAAGACTTAGGAGCAGAGTTTGCCATTCAGCCCATTGAGTCTACACTGCAATTAAATGAGATCATGACCGACCTGGCAATCCTCAACTCCCCTTTCCTGCATTTTGCAACAATTCTCTAATTCCCTTCAATATCTCTAATATAAATACTTTATCCATATCTTTAATACCTTACCTACTGATAGTGGTTTAAAAGACAAATTGTCTTCAGTTTTCCTGTACGGATAGGATTTGCATTACTATGATTTTTTTTAATACAATGAAAAGTTTGAACAATTTTTTGTAACCTGTAAACTTGATACAACCATTACATCATCACAGTGCAATGGCAGAGGGAACAAAATTCTACTATAACTTTGCATTACATTGTCTTAATATCACCCAGATCCAGCACTTGAAACAAAGGCAAGTAAAAAGCAAGAAACAGAACTAAGATTTTGTTCGACCTCAAAAGCTGTCCTTGAAGCCAGTGGTAAACATAAGGAACAGATCAGATACGTTGTAAGATGATAAATATTGTTTATCCATATTTATAGAGAAACACAATCTTGGCTTTTTCACACTGTACCTTGTTTCATTCCTAACTTCCACTTTGAACCAGACATACACTCTAAAGGACAGCCCTGAAGTGATAAATCTCAAAATGTTGGAAGCGCTCAGTGATAAGTTAAAATTTATTTCCAACTGAGATTTAATTTGAAGGTTTATACACGTAACAAGATTTAATATACCTGAATAAATACATGATAATTATGCAATCATTCATTGTAGTTTCTGAAACAGAGAACTTACTTTAAGTGATCATGTTTACAGCCTAATAGTTATTTCTTTAAACATAAAAATTGTGGTCAACTATGTTTCAAATATGTCACTAGTGAAATAGCTTCAATAAATTTACTGAACAGATATTTTCTCCCCAGCACAGCTATGAAGACCCAGCTAACGGACTACCCGTGGTTGCTGACAATACTTTAATGATAAAATATAAGAGGGAACCTAATTATTTAGAACTTGCACAATAGCAAGAGCTCAAATTTTAGCTATGATATAGCTAGCACTATCAATTCATAAAGAATTTTCAATTTAGTCCCTGAAACAATTTCAGAGATCACTAATTGCTCAATTAAAAAAATTAGAATTTTTAATTTAAAACTAATTGACACTGAAAATGTAAATTCTAGGAATTCAATAAAAATATTTATTTCCCAATACTTCCAAATATTACTCAATTCTGTTAAGAATTCTTGCATCTGATACAATTGCTTTGCTCCAATTAATCAGTTGATGCAAAACCCAACTACAATTAGGAGAACTGGGGAGGGCAACAATTTATCACTTACCTGGCTAAAAGTAATAGCTAAATTAACTAGCAGGGATTTCAAAATAAAAATTTCCTGCTTGACAAGGTTCAAAATACTGAAGAAAGAACAGGTATGATCTGGGGAAAATCCTGTAGCTGTAATGTATACGGACTTTGGGAAAGCCTCTGTCAAAATACTACGTTTAAGCTCACTAAAGGTTTAGAAGTACGAGTTACAGAAATGATAATATACTAGAATAATGATTGCTTAGCAGGGAGGAAGCAGAGCACAGGGGCTTTAGAGCAATGGGAAGAGCTCAAGAAGATGTAGCACAGATTCACTTGCATATTAGCTTATTAAGGAGGAAATACAAAGACAGGTTTGAAAAATTGGATATTTTCTCACTGAAACAATATCCTATTACTTTGTAATTTTCAAAGTGCTTAAAATTCTTGAAGAATGAGACAGGATGGTAACAGCCTATTTCAAGTTGACAGCAAGAGATCAAAGATACAGGACTAAATTGTAAGAAATTCAGGACAGGAGAATTTATAAAAGAAGAGCAGAAAGGTTGTGGAATTCACTTCCAGGATTAATTGTTGAAACAGAATCTATAAATCAACATTTTAAAATAGAATGAAAAAAGGAAGTTGGGTGGAGAAATTAACAATATATAGATATAAACATGATTCAAACCATTTGCTCAGAAGCACACATACTAACAGACCGGTATGCATTGCAATTTCTGTGTGTTCATATATCCCAGGCAAAACACTTCAAAAAAGAAAAAAAAAAATTGCTGCTGAATACATTCCCAGTTGAAACATGGCTTTTATAAATTTAGTAAGGACAATATTGCAGAGATATATTGCAAGAAAATTCTTTATGGAGAGGGGAGACAAATTCTTCGGGTCTGTTTGGAAGTATGTTTAAAAATAATTAAGCGCAGATGACTGTTACAGATTATCATCATGAAGAACATCAAATAACATCAGCATAACAATGTGAAGCCAAGTGGGAAAAAGTGGTTCTTGGAATCAGTTCAAACTATAGGCACTGTAGAATAATCATAAGTTTACATTTCTGTGACTCCAAAATCAGTATCTGAAAATCAAATTGTATGCATATGTTAAACAGTAGGCTATACAACAGTAATGAAACCTTAGTGGTCCTCATTTTAAATTATCATTAAGAATTTTGCTTTTATAAATTGAACCAAGCTGGACGGTTATCGATAGTATTTTTTGCAATTAATCTTGGAGGGGCAAGTAACTTACAGAAGAGTGATTTAGAAAGAGAATGGCATCACAATGTAATTGCAGATTATGGGTATGACTCCAGTCAGAATTAATTAAAAAACGGTTTGTTGTTAACACCGCAAATCGAGGAGTTGTTTCTTCCAGCTTCCTTGAAACATTTCTGACAAAAATCAATCTGATAATTAAATAGAAAAGGAATTCTCAACCTTTCAAGTGAAACCCTTCAATTCTCAAGTTCTAAACATGCACCCTTTAAAATGTCATGTGCAGTTTATAGTTTGGATACCGAATGCAAAAAGACAAACCATGTCCCTATAATTAAAAAACCCAAACCTCACACCTAAATTTAATGAATGAAAATTCTATATATTTACTATCCTGGTAACTAAAATCTCAATGTCCCTGTGCAAGTTGCACACTGCAATTTTTACAGGAGTCTAACATTGCAGAACATAGTGCCTCATTGAAAGCTCTATATTGAAAAAAGTTCTTTTACTTCTCCTAGCTTCTACTCCAAGCACAGCGTTTAACCTTAATAGGCAATGTCACTTACATAATTACATAGAACAAATCAAAAGAGAGTGTCATCCTGAAGTGCATTTAATATTTTCCCGCTGATTGATGCAATTCAAATCAATGAAACAGATAGAAATTAAACCAATACAATCTGGTCAGGAAATTGATGCTGTCAGCTTTAAGCTCCTTTGTACCTTTCAACACAATCTTTGCCAATCATGTATTTACCCAAAAGCTATTTCAATGGAAGTCCTGGGTGCTGTAAATCCTGTGAAGCGAATGTTACTTATGTTCAGATCAGGCAGTGAAAAATATATTCAAGGAAAAAGTCTTGTTTTCAGATTCACTCAACAGGTTCTCATAACTATTAGCTGGTAGAGAATAATCAAGCTAATTCTCTTAAAGACCCTTTGCTCTGTAGTCAGTTCAGGCCCCAACTTTGGATTTGTACATCATCATGGCTACAGTTGTAGGTGTAAATGCAAGGTCAGATGGCTTAAACTTAGACATGGTTTTCCAAAACTTCCCAAAATAAAAACTGGAAGAAGAGGGGAGAGGATATAGCTAGCTTTATTTTAAAAATAAACCTAATTAATCTTACCAAAATGTAAATTTTTAAATCACATAGTACACAAGATCACAGTATTTTTCAGTCAGTTGATTCATAGAAGAATACAAGAGCAAAACAGGATCAACCAAGAAAACTTGCAAATTCCCAAGATGGAAATAAGTATGAAGCAAGTGGTTTGATCACCCCATTACACTGAAGTTATGTTAATTTTCACAGATCAGTTGTAGCTATTTAGGATGAGTCATTGTCAGCAAGACTAATCCACCTCTAGCTATTTTAATTGCATAAAGCGCCATATCTGGGATCACATACAGTTTTGGTTTTGTACAAAAGATTCTAGTGGGACTGGCTGTAGATGACTTCAGATAGTACAACTTCATGGCTTATCTAAAAATGTGGTTACAATAACCTCTCAAAGGCAACATTTCCATAAAAGGTAAAGAAAACCAATAATCTCTAGTCTGAAGTAGTGTGCATAGTAGCAATCAATTCCAACCAGTTATGGTCAGCATAGTGCAGCTGATCACATTTACTTTCATTCCTTCTCCGCTTTAGTTAAATATAAATGAGTTTTGTTTCCGTGCTGCCTTTCAAACAAATTATTTATATAGTATATTGTTGCTTCAGGATACTTTGCAGAAGTCCAACAGCACAAAACCCTCTTTAATACGTTGTCAGTAGTTAAAGAAGGTAATAAGTTTAATTGCAGTCCTAGCTTCACATTCAAATGCACTTGGTGTTCACGATGGTCTTGGGATCTGGTTCAAGTTGTTATTCGTAGCAGAATGACTGTTCATAGTCAACACATTATCCACTTCTTTCCATTTCTGCTTTGAGTGATTCTGTTCATTTTCCTTTTTTCTTGGCTTCATTGGCAATACCAGTATGACCAACAGGGCAATAATGTGGAGACCATAATACCAAGATCTAAGGGGGATGGGGAGGGGAAGGAAAAAAAAAAAAAAAAAAGAGTGTCAGATTAATCATGATTGGTAGGTGTGAATTAAATTGATTGAATATTCATTCAGTGCTAAGAAAGCTACACATCTAAAAACAAATGTCTGTCATGCAATCAATTGCAGGGCAAAATTGAGTGCTTAAAATAGATAATATGACCTAGAGCACCAAATGTATCCCTTCAATAATACTCCATCATAAAACCAAGAATTGGTAGGAACAATGAACTTTTATAGCCAGATGCACGAAATATGTACATGTTCCACATTGCATTTAAGCTTTAAAACTTCCTCAGATTTTAACTCCTCCTCTCCTGCGCCAGTTCATACTTAGAGGACAGACAGAATTCAGAGATATTCCTTATACCTATTTAAAATGCATGACCAAATGCCTCAAAAAAAAATTAAGCATAGATTACACAAAGGAAATAACTCCAAATGGTTAGATGATGCGTGAACCGCAAAGCCCCAAGGAAAGATGTCGGCCGTACCAAGTATACTTTACATCATTCAGGGATTCATGGGCAACTAACCATAGTTGTCATTTTCTTTTAGTTGTCTTATATACGCAAACTCACTACCCAAATAACAATCTCCAAAAATGATGGAAGATCCATCTACTTAAGGTGGCCATTCCCAAAGTAGGTGGTGTTAAATGAACTAACTGAACAATGATTTACAAATTCTAGTAATCTTGTTTTGTTTCGAACCAAAAAGGGATTCTAGTGATTAAATGTAATTTTTTAAACAGATAAAATTCAGTGATTTTACTTTTTTTTGTGAAAGTTGTGAATAGATTTAAAGTTGCTTACAACTTCTGCCTTACAGATGTTAGAAATAAGAACCTTGCTCTTAACCTTGTCTAAAATGGAGGCTACTGCTTTTATTAGGCCAATGAGAGTTTCATGAAATCCTTACAGCATGGAAGCAGGCCATTCAGCCCATGGAGTCCTCACTGACCCTCCAAAGAGCATCCCCCCTATCCCTGTAACCTCGCATTTCTCATGACTAATCCATCTAACCTGCACATCTTTGGACTGTGGGAGGAAATTGGAGCACCCGGAGAAAACGCATGCACACACCAGGAGAACATTCAAACTCCACACAGACAGTTGCGAGGGTGGAATCAAACCTGGGTGCCTGGCGTCTAGAGGCAGCAGTGCTAACCACTGAGCCATCGTGCCACCCATCTTATAGCGTATTAATTATTTTTCTGATAAAGAGAACTCTACAAAATTTGACTGCAGCATTAACATTGATTTAATGGATAACAGTGATTTGCTTAATTTGATTTGCTTTCATATAAAATTAAAATTTTGAAGAATGCAACCACAACTTTAGGATCGGGAGACACAGCAGTATAGCTATCCATAGGGAAGGATCCACAGAGCTACCAGACAACTAGAGGAACTAATTATTAGTTATTAAAAATAAGTGACAAATAAATTAAATCGAACTGCTTGGCTTAAAATGAGATTCTAATTGAGTTGACAGACTCGGGAAAGTTGGAGAATTGCTCCAAGGAAACTGCATCAGTTTTAAATCCTGTGGCCATCTATTCTCAGCTTAGCTACAAAATGAATAAAGCAAGTTACATTGTTAGGGAAACTCCAGAAAGCTCACAGCTGCCGTATGGTGGCTCAGTGGTTAGCACTGCTGCCTCACAGCAACAGGGTATCAAGTTTGATTCCATCCTCAGGCGACTATGTGGAGTTTGCACATTCTCCCAGTGCCTACATAGGTTTCCTCTGGGTGCTCCAGTTTCCTCCCGCAGTCCAAAGATGTGCAAGTCAGGTGGAGTGGCCATGCTAAATTACCCATGGTGTTCAGGATTGTATAGATTAGGTTAGTTAGGGTTACAGGGATGGGGTGGGAGGTAGAGATCTGGGTGGGATGCTCTTCAAAGGGTCAGTGTGGACTTGTGCCGATTGGCCCGTTTCCACATTGTAGGGATTCAATGGAGCCAGGTGGTAAACTGCATAGTTGTCAGGTAGACAAAAGTTTGAGACTTGGGTATGCCTTATGAATATTTTTAGTTTCTAAATCAAACAAATGTAACAACTTATACAAGGTGAAACGATGTACAAACTCCTTTGATTTGAAAATGATCAGTAAGTGCAGTTTGGAGAAATGAAATTGTACTTCGTGTATTGGCTGAATACAGACATATGATCTGAGCCCCTGGTACAAGTACTTTTGTGTGCAGTCTGTGGTTACCATTAAACACATACCACTTGAAAATGGTTCCAGGAATGGTGCAGCTGACTCTGTGTAGATTTTAAGAGCCGTTAAGAGCCAACTACTAAAAGGAACAGCAGGGGAGAAGTTAAAACAGTCTCCAACTTTGAATTACTGGGGGAGTCAAAATGGTGACACCTTTTACACTTCCTGTTGCTGTGGAAATGAAAGGAATTTTAAAAAGAATTGGATTTTCTTCCACTGTGAAGCAAAAACTATGAAATAAGCTCAGAATTAAATAAAAGGACTGAACAAATGAAAACAGTAGCAACCCTTCCATCAGTGTTAGGAAAAAGGTATACTACATCAGTATTGTAGCCTAAATAAGTTCCAATTTTTATTTGAATGGCTGTGATTTCCTGAGAGTTATGACCCAGACGTGTGGGCATGATCTGAGATGAAGGAAAAGCAATTCTGGGCAAAATACATTTTTATGGTGGCTTGCCCTTCAGGGAATACACAAAAGGGGTTAAAAACTGGTGCTAGTGGCATGCTTGTGCTTATGGTTCATTATCCATTGTACTGTAGTCTGCTATGAAGGAGCACAGCTGAGAACGTCCACTAGACACTAGATAAACAGAAATAAAGTCTCTCCCTGATTGCAGTGAACAAGTTAGCACAGCTATGGTTGAAAGCAACTGGGCAAACTCCTTTCAGCTAACTGCAGAGCCAAGAATCCCCAAACAACTGCTCAAGTGCCAAAGTCAGCACTGCTCAAACCACCTGCCTTAACAGCTGTAAATGTTTCATAAATCTATTTGTCAAGGACAAGCCAAAGTCACACTTTAACTGTCTACCTCGGATTTCTAATCAGCGTGAGGTACATTTCATGATATTTTCTGATGTTTCGGTAGCTAAGAAACAGATTCTTTCATTAACTAAAGAGAGTTTGGTTAAATTGGCTACTTCTAAAACAAAACATATTTGAGCTAGGAAAAGATTTCCATGAAAGATTGAATCCTTTCTAAATTAATCTTGTTGCAACTAACTGAGGAAAGGGGTTGAGTAAAGAACAGGAGCTAGTTCATCTGGCCTTACCTGGGACCATAACCATTTGGGGGTATGCCATCCAGAGTTATAACTAATTGGGGATCCTCACCAAAGGCTCAGTTGTAACAGTGAACACTCCAATACACTGAGCTGATTCCTAAGTCTGAACAACTAAAAGATAATCTCAAAGATAACAAACATTATGCTTAAGCGTAAGAGATCCAGGAGAGAAAGAACATTAGAGAAGAGAAACTTGCTCTCAAAAATACATGTAGAAGCTCCAAGGGTGGCAATTACCAGTCACAGCACGTTAATAGGAGAACTGTCGAGGCTTTGGATTATTCTGAGACACATGTCAGGTCAAATGTTAATAACTTTGTGGTAGGGGGGGAAAGAAAGAGAAATATTTGCAGAAGAGCCAGCAGAAAGATCAAGGCCAGAAAGTAGGTTACAAATAATGTTGAGGACATTGAAAAGAAAAGGAGACAAAAATAGAAATTGCTAGAAAAACTCAGCAGGACTGGCAGCATCTGTGGAGAGAAATCACAGTTAATATTTGAGGTTCAGTGACCCTTCCTCAGAACTGATGGTAACTGGAGAAATGTCAGTTTATATGCAGAAGATAGGGTGTCGAGAGGGGGTAAGGAGTAAATGATAGGTGGGGATCGAGCCCAAAGAGAGAGCAGAAGTTAGTGGATAATGATCTGGCTAGGAGAGTGAATAACTCTTAAATGGGGACTGTTAGCAGCTAATAGTTTCCTAGCTACCTGCAGTTCCGAAGAAGGATCACTCGGCCCAAAATGTTAACTCTGATTTCTCTCCACAGATGCTGCCAGACCTGTTGAGCTTTTCCAGCAATTTCTGTTTGCGTCTCCGATTTACAGCATCTGCAGTTCATTTGGCTTTTAAAAAGAAGACCACATCCTGTATGGGGAAAGCTGTAACTACTAAAAAAGCTAAATTACTTCACACGTAATTGTGGCTAGTAAAAAGATGAAGTTTATAAAGGTAACTGTTGGAGATATGTCAGCCTATGATTCCCATGAACCATTACATCATGCCACAGATTGGCTCATCAGCTCTAAATGGTGATAAATGGTTTGTGAATGGTAGAATAATGGCTGCAGAAGGAGAGCATCAAGTGAATCTGAAGTGTCAGCTAGACACCAACACTTGATGCAACATCATGAACTTCACATATCTGCGCAAAGTTGCTCAAGTTGATGACCCAAAAAATTTTTATATCAATACCGGTTTGGGAGAAACAGTGACAGTGAAGTGTGACTACAAATCATTTCAAAGCATTTTCATCAACTGCTTCTATCTGCTCCAGAAAGAACGATGCTTTGCTTGCAGAGACATCACCTGGATGTGAAATACAAGCGAGGGGAAAAGATGTTTAAAATAGAAGGCGATGTCTTTGGACACAAAGCATTAATCCTCCAAAGATGCTGCCAGACCTGGGGAGTTTCTCTAACATTTTTTGTTTTTATTTCAGATTTCTAAACATTTGCAATATTTTGCTGTTATTTGAGAAAATAAATGAAGTCTAGTTCAGGGCTACTGTGCTTGTATGCAAGTGTACTGAGTGTGAGAATTAAGATTAGGGAATTACAAGTGAAGATTGACACGTGGAAATATGTTGTGGTGATAATAGAGACCTGACTCAAGGAGCAACAGAATGGGTGTTTAATATTCTTTGGTCAAAAAACAAAAAAATGGAAAGCAGGAGGAGGAGTGGTGATATTGGTGAGGACAGCTTTGCAGTGCTGGAGAAAGGAAGATGTGCCAAGAGGATTCAAGGACAGAATCAACTGGGGTGGAGCTAAGGAACAAAAAGTCTGCAATTTACCCACAGTGAACAGCAGAGGTACTAAATTAATACCTTGTGGTCTTAACCAAGGAGGAGGAAGTGTTACATAGACTGTCAGTACTTGAAGTTAACAACCCATGGAGACTAGATAAAGCACATTCAAGGATATGAAGGAAACTGAGTGGAAATTGCAGGGGCACTGGCCACAACCTTTCAGTCGCCCCTAGATTCAAGAGAGATGTCAGAGGCCTGGAAAACCAAGCATTATGTCCTTGAGAGAAACAAATTTAAGGAAAAGCAATTACAGACCAGTCAATTTAACTTCAACGTGGGGAAGATTCTAGAAATTATTATTCAGGATAGAATTAAGTCACATGGAAAAAAAGCAAGTTGATTAGGAAGAACTAGTATAGATTTATAAATAGAAAATGATACTTAAACTAAAACTTTAGATTTTTTTTATACAGGTAGTAGAAAGGTGCACATGGACCTCAGAAAGTATTTGATACAGTGCCACAACACAGACTGGAAGGAAAAGTTATAGCAGGAATACAAAATTGGATAAGCAATAGGAAACAGTGTAGTAGTCCATACATTTTTGATTTTAGGCTGGATGAACAGTTGCTGTTCTCAGGGGTTAATATTGGGACCCTCACTTTTCCTGATATATTAATAGTCTAGACCTGGACACTTAGAGATCAATTTCAAAGTTTGCAGATGATACACACATGGAAGTATTGTAAACAGAAGGTCAGTACAGAAATTCAGAAGGACACTGACCAAGGTGGAGTGGGCAGATAAGCCACAGATAAAGCTCAACGTGAAGGAATGAGACGTGATGTACTTTGTTCGGAAGAATATGGACAGACAACATAAACTTTGGAGTGCAAGAGCAGAGGGACATGCATGTATATATGCATAGATTATTGAAGACAGCATCTCAGGCGGAGAGAATAGTTAATAAAACATACACTATCCTGGTCTTTGTAATAATACAAACAAAAGGTACAAGGCAAGGAACTTATACGAGCCAAATTAGTCATCACCTGGAGGACTGTGCACAGTTCTGGATGGCACACTGTAGGATTACAAAGGAAATGAACACTTCATGTTTAATTTAGTTATAATTACAAAACATATTCATTGATTAATCTAACATTATAGTATTCTGCTTAACGGTAATCGATGCACATTTTAGTACTTTGATATCCGCTTATTCTTGCTTGACAAAGAAATGCAAAATGGGATTGCAAACAGAGTAAGGGTAGTGTACTATGTTTTAGAGATCCAGGATAAATGCTGTTGATTGTGAGAACATGCAAACTTCAAGATTGATTACAGGCAAGGTAACATCTTTCCAGCTGATGAACTTTTTAAAAACTGGACATCTGAGAAGGTACGGAGGGAGTTACTATAAAACAATCATGACTACAGCTGCACTCCACACTGGCTTTCATTTGGCACTAGAAGAAAGGCAATTATATTTTACTAAATTTAAATCTTTGTTACAAAGTTAACGCTAATACAATGTGTCTTTCAGCTTGTAACTGTACAATCCATTAGACTTTTGTCACTCAAGCCACTGAGACTGGATGAGTACATTTGAGGATATGAAGGGTATAATTATCTGAATATAAGAATATTTTATGAATTCACACTTTTTACATACTCTATAACAATTTGTTTAGATAGCCTTTTGTGATACTTTGTTTAGTTTTATATAGTTTTGAGGTTATAAACAACTTTTTACACTATAAAACTTTTGTTTCTAAAAAGATTAGTTATACCCATTCTTATAACTTAAATTTGCGATTTAGTGGAAGGAGGATTTGAAAGTTTTAAAGAGACTATAAAAGTGTTTTACAATAATGGTTCCAGGTATGAGAAACTTAAGCTAGTTAGAGGATAAATGGCAGAGTTTGGGACTGTTCTCCTTGGAGAGGAGGTGGTAAAGAAGAGATCTGAAGTTCTCAAACCATATGATGTCTGGATAGAACAGATAACGAGAAACTCTACATGCTCATAAAAAGGGACTGGAGAACAAGATCATGCAGATTTAATTTGAAAGGTATCAAGTGTAATGTCACGACTGGAATGTACTGCCTGGAAATGTGGAGGAGGAAGATTTAATTCAAACATTCATGTGGTCATTAGATGATTTAAATAGGCCAATGCGCAAGAGTATGGTGAATAGACCAGAGAATAGCAATAAGTCATAACGTTCTTTTGGGGAGCTTATATAGCAATGGGCTACAAGGCCTCTTTCTGCACCATAACAAATGTGATAAGAAAATACTGCCAAGTAATTGCAAGAGCTGAGCATTACAGAGCCAGTCAGGGTACAAATATTCAACATTCTCAACAAACGTCAGCCCACATGGAAAATTGGAACCTACGTGTAACACTTTTCAGCTTGGTCATGTGCACTGAACACGAATGACATCTAATTACAATCACACAATCGGTGCTTACAGTGCAGGCACTATTCAGGTAGATTAGACCTCACCACATGCACAAAGTACAGAACAATCATCACAGCCAGAGACCCACCATTCTTAAGTAATAGAAATGGATCTGGACCAAAGTGAAGACCATGGCAACAGTACTCTAGATTAGGACTAACAATCCTCGAAGAAATATGACCCAAGGAACGAGCAGATATCACTCAGCCTACAACAATGTACACATGATTAAGAGTTCTGCATGATTTAACAGTTATGTATGCAATTCACATGTAGTGACTGACAACAAACGGAACTAACTACAGTTAATATGGTTTTGTTAATGCATGTTATTTTCCTTGTGACCATGTATATTGGTAATTCGCAACTGCAAATTATAGTGCATGCAATGTTGTTGTTCTTGTGAAAAGCATTATTCTTCTATTTGGAGAAATACAACTGCAGTTGGCGTACTGGTTGGCTTGCCATAGTCATGTGATCTGTACCGCTTCTGCACATGCCTGTGCCTTACCTGTGCCAGCCATTAAAATACATCACTTGAAACCACCCAAGTAATAACTTTAAATTGACTTAAATCGACTTAAAAAGTGTACACAACATTTATATACAATATTGGAGAAATCAATTGGCAAAGTGAAAGAAAGATTTTTTAAAAATAATCAAAATGTTTTAACATATTCCCATTATTTTCTTCACTTCTAAAGAGCTGGTTAATTTTTTAAGCCTCCTCCAAGGCCTGCAAATTAGTGCAGTTAATGAAAACTCAATGATTAATTGAGATTGGTGGGGTTAGAGGGGGCAAGAGTGGATACAGCACCAGAAGCCAGCCTTGGTATGTCTGTTAGTTTTTAAGAAAATTGTTTTTAAAATTCTGAAGAACTTTTCTAAATGCATACATCCTACAGTGCCGTCTTTGACACTGAATGCTGCTTTCTGTCACTTACCAATGATAACTAGCTTTCTGTTTGCACATGCGCAACCTTAGTCACCTGTAGGTGGTGAATTTATATGAATCTCTCCCTTCTCATCTTACCTGTAAAATTTTAGAGATGACTCGACCGACAGCAAAACAAATGGCACAACGGTGTAACTTATTGCTATCATTGTTGCAATCCAGGTTATGACATCATATAACAACTTGACAGCTGGTGACTTCAGAAAATAGGATCGAAAGTTGTTTCTAATCTATGAAAACACAACATTTGAGAATAATACTTCAGAGTTTATTGTCTTATAAATAATGCAGCAATTTGTCACTTACATTGCAAAAGTGATACTTATGGAGATAAACTACAGGAAAATCACAAGTATGCACACTGATTTCTTGTCCATTACAGTAATGGACACAGAAGGACAGGATGTGTTCCTACAATACAATGTCTTGAAGTGCAGAAATGATCCCATAATATAAACTTGGTTCTAACCGTCACCTTATCAACCTGCCTTCTTGATAAACTGGCAAAAATTATATACCTCAAGTACTGTGATGTCTGTTTATGCTGTAAATAAAGTTGAAGTGATGTGTATACCCCTCGCAATGCATTTTTATGACTTATTGAGCACTTTATACATTGATTTTAGGAGGCAGGTTTATGTCTCGAAGCATCGCATGGTCAGGGTTTACTGTGGCTATGCGTACCTCTTGATTATCCAGAATTTTTGATCAACCGGCACCCTCCTGGTCACAGAGGTATCAGTTAATGAACGTCTACTGCATTATCAAATGTGGTCACAGGACCTGTCATAACTTGCACGGACTTTGAAATATAACAACAGTGGAATTTCTCCTAGCCATCCAGCTCAAACTACTTCCTGCCAATTCATTAATCATGCATGTCGGTCAACTGCGTATAATTGAAAGTTAAAAAAAAAACGATTAAATAAGATTGGCTGTTTTCAAATTTATAATTTTAATTCAGTGAATCATCATTGCAGACATTCAAATTTCCATTTTAATAATAAAAATTATTACCTACTGAAAGAGTTTAGCCTCTCAAAAGCAAAAGAGAAGCACTTGAAAGCCGGAAATACTGCAGGTACAAGATTGCATCAACAAATGTAGAGGATGAAGTATGAAATGATTAACTTACTGCGCGGGCTGCTAATGTCATTGGTATTCCTGTTAAAAACGTCATGTAATATCCTGGATACACTCCATGCCACATTGCAGAGAGTACAAATGTTGCTGCTGTTGGATAGTAAAGGCAGCGGTCATAGCAAACTCTGAAACAAAAGGCATTTAAATGAACTCACTTCAGGTAATGAATTAATGTAAACAACTCATTAAACTTGAGTCGTCTCCATTTGACCAACTTCTTCAGCAGATTTAAAACGGCTGAAAATTTAAAAGTTCCTAAGAGATCCGTCTTACAATGTGGGGCTCAAGAAAGCAAAGATGACTCTCAACATTGAAAACATTTTTTAAAAAAGCAGTTCCTTTATCTAAATTGTCCTGAGGTTACAAATTTAGAATCACTGGGTATTGGTGAAAGTATGAATGCTCAACAAAAATAAACACAGGAAGTATCTGGTGTTAAGTTGTTGGTAAACAACTTCCCAAATTCGAAAATCACAAAAACTAACATTGCTAACATTTCCAGTCGAGTGACCCGAGATGTTAACTCTGGTTTCTCTCCACAGATGCTGCCAGACCTGCTGACCTTTCCCAGCAATTTCCGTTTTTGTTTCTCCAATTTCCAGCATCTGCAGTTTTTTGTTTTTTTTACAAAAACTAACGTAGTGGGCTAAAGCTAAATCGATGGCTTAGATATGGACAGTGACCTTGAGAAAATAATTACTATTCTACATGCCTACTTTATTTTAAAAATAGCAAAGCAGGCATGTGGAATAGTTTTCACACTTTGCTGAAAGCAAAGCTAACTTTTTTTTTTAAAAGCCCAGTATGGGGCAATTGGTTTTGAGTCACATTCCCATTTTGACGGGAGCAGTGTGTTTTAGTACCTTGAAGTGCTAAATATTTTCACTGTAACCGCATCATAAGAAGCGGTCAGAATACCAGCTGCTTGCCTCAGATCAGAAAAATCAGCAAAATAAATGATACTTTGAAGTAGGCGTCTTTTATACACACTCTGTATCAAATTGATAAACATGGGCTGAGATCTCCAACATGTACATTTATAACATCCATAATAACATGCATATTTGCAAAATCCACTACCAAGTGGTTATCCTTTCATCTGTGTTGTAAAGACTATTGGTATGTTCAGTCCATCACTTAACTGACAGGGTAGCAAATAAAGCCAGTGCCTGTCTTCAAATTCATTGAATATATATTTTCAACAAAGAAAAGATCCCATGTTAATTTTAGTTTGATTCACTGAGTGAAGATAAGTTAGGTCCTATAAAGTTGTTCAATCCTTACCCTTACTAAAAACTACAGGGTCTTTGTGCCAAATATTGAAAATTCTCATTTAAAGCTCTATAGTTCTCAAACAGTCTTGGCTGTTTACTTTGAGTACCGAATGAACAGTTAAGGATCAGTTAGGCGTTTTAAAAGTTGCTAAGTGATTGCTGTGGGCAGTTGGGCAGGATGGGAAGACCTTTTCTATAAAGTAGCTTAAATGGGCTTAAAAAATGGGGCAGTATTTTCAGGGGATTCCCTTTGTAAATTGGGAACATGCCCCTAAAGACATCCCTTCCTTCTCTGAAAGACCCACCTAACTGTCCTCACATTCCCCACTAGGTTTTTCAACTCCACATTCCCCGCTCCAGAACCCAACACCCACAGTTACTCCCCAGTGAGCAGTGGAAGTTCAGCAGTTAGTTTATCTTGGCCTACCCACAGCAGGACTGGCTTTTTTCTGGTCTGTTGCTTCAGTGGCAACTTTGCTTTGAGATATTTTGGTGGGGGAAGGAGTGTGACACAGGCCAGCTCCCTGCATAATTTTCAGCCCAATGTCTTGCCTATACCAGTTGCTTCTGTAAAAATTCTATTTTATGAATAAACTAGTAATTTAGTCTGTTACAGAAAGCGTCTCGTTTGATTGCAAACCAGACTCTAGAAACTGCTTTGTCTGGTGAGTATCGATAAAATACTTGGGACAGCTTCCAATATAACAGAATTAGCTTCTCCTTCATGTAAATGATGAAACATCATTCTACATTGCAGAACAGGAATACAACATGACCAGCATCCTCCAACTGCAGCATAGCAAACAATATATTCTTCAGTTGAATATATTCTGCGAGTTCTGAGGAAGGGTCATTCGACCTGAAACATTAACTCTGATTTTGCTCTACAGATGCTGCCAGACCTGCTGAGCTTTTCTGGCAGCTTCTGTTTTTGTTTCGAATATATTCTGCAGACTATCGATAGAACCAATATGACCACTACAGCAATTCTCAGTTACTCCTTAAATAAACTGCAGCTTAAGAAGACTTTTACCTTTTAAACCACAGTGCTGTCTGTATATTCCAGTTGTCAATGAACATTTTAAAGCTTGTTGCAAACTATGGAAAAAAATGAAAATGATGGATATTACTTTTACATGTATAGGATAAACATGGGAACAGAAACCTCTAATGGGTGGAGGGTATTTTCAAGTAAACAATCAATTTTTCAATTTGGAAACTTCTTTATTCAATATCATGAGAACAAAGTCTAAGTTAATTTCAATCATGGAATGTCAGCATGCTATGCCTTAAGTAGTCGAAGTATATCTTTGTGTCACAGAAGATGGAAATGGAGGCCACAAAAGGAACTGACACTTATTTTATGTTATTCACACACACTTATTTATTTCAGATGTTGTTCCCATCTCTTACTGTATATACCTCAGGAATATTAAAAGGGCAGTGAGTAGGGTAACCAGCCTCTTGGTTACAGGTACAGTTACTGGAAAGAAAAGTATGCCGTGTGTACGGGGTCAATGTGTGCAGTTGGTTGGTGAATGAATATGTGCATACCCCTGGCATGGGAACTGCTACAAATAAGCAATTGCCTAGTTTTAAAAAAAGGCAGCCACAATGAATTCTTACCTCAATGTTAACAATATTTAAATTTGAAATCAAGTCCCAACGGGCATTGCCTTTCTCGTCATAGCCATTGAAGCCAAATCCTGCAGCATTGTTGATAGCATCAGCTGTTCAAAATAAAATTGAATGTGATAACACTTATTTAAAAAAACAAACACTTATGAATGAACTCCAAAGCTTTTCTTCATTATATCCGCATACATATACAAGAATTCCAGTCAGATAAAACTCTCTAGCCTGGTTGTATAAATGTCAGTGTTAGATTTATTTAAAAAAGCATAAAGTTAAAAGCAGATATTTTGATTCAATCTTAGTGAAAGCTTCCAAGCAGACATTTGGACCCCAGCTAAGCAAGATATTTGACTACTGGTGCTCTCATTAGGCCAGTGCACAAACTCCCCACCATTGCAGATTGTACCATTTGGGTCTATATGACAAAAACATCAAAATTGTCTCATGTGTGAAAGCCAGGAACTACCAGGTAAGCCCACCCAGCGTGTTAATCCTTCAGGAGATACCAGTCTTTCTATTTGAACTGCATTTCTCTCTGGCTCTGGTGGAGGTCAATTAGTTCAGTTGTCTGGATGCACGGTGTGTGATGCAGAGCGATGCCAACAGCATGAGCTCAGTTTGTATACCAGCTGAGATCAGCATGAAGATCACGCCTTTACAACCTCACCCCTCACCTGAGGTGTGGTGACACTCAGGTTAAACTGACGACCAGTTGTATCTCTCTAATGAGGGAGCAGCCTGATGCCACAGGCGGACAATGGTGATTTTACCTAGCTCTGGTCACATTGCTCTTTGAATTCATTTTATCCATCCTTATTGCTTGACCTCCATTCCCACCAAACCACTGACCTTTCCTCTTCCCTGGCTGACACCTTGTTAGTTAACATTAGAAATGTCTCTATCTTCAAGCTTGTTACCAAACTATCAGCCTATTCCTCTTTCTTCTCAATTGTCTTGTCCCTTCCTAGAACCACACAAGAATTTTGGGTACAAAAACATAAATTGTTGGAAAAAACTGAGCAGGTCCGGCAGCATCTGTGAAGAGAAATCAGAGTTAACTTTTTGGGTTGGGTGATCCTTCCTTAATTTCTGATTCTGCTTGACAGTATCCACAGTTCTTTTGTTTTATTTTTATTAAGAATCTCGGGTATCTGCAGCTTTATGGTCAGCAATGACAGAAATCAAAGTCAGAGTCAACATTTATGGTAACTTCCCTTTCTCTTCCTTCTCCACATCCTTATAAGATTTCTCCACAATTGGCCATATGATATTTTCCGCAATGTTGCTCTTTTGTTCAGTTCGTTTTTGGACTGTCCTCACTAGATTTCATTCTTGCCTGTCCAATAGGGATAGCATCTCCAGTAAAAGCTGTTCTTTCAACCTGACCTCCTCCCCATTTTATCACTTGAACAACCTAACCACTATCACGACTGCCCAGAATGTTTAAAAATTGCATGATTTTAGATGATTCAAGCAGCTATTTTTATAATAGATATTAATTTTATTAATAATTATTATTAATTTTAAACTAGCTGGAGAGAACTGGGAGAGTTGGAGGGAACGTAAAGGGCTGTAAAATTATAAGACTTCCTCATACATACACAATTAAGGTGCAGAAAATATTACAAACTAGATTGTTTGATAAATTTGTGGTTAATCACGATTAATAACATTGCTAGGTGTCAAATATGCACTACAGTTGTAGCATTAAAAATATACCCAAGTAAGGACCTATACAAAAAGCACCAGGTTAAGATTTCAAAAATGTTTTTGATATTTATGCAACATTCAAACATGTTAGGTTAGAAACAAATCAACTACTGATCAGACTTTGATCAGAAAAGTCCTCATTCACTCATAACAATTAACTAAAGTTTGAATTAATCTATTTATGCTACACAGGAAATCCAAAGAATTAAAAGCTACTACTACTTATCTAGTTTACGGTTTTAACCACTTGAGGTCACCATTACACTGTTCCAGTCTGCAGAGTTACTCCATTAAAATGGATATTCAGCCATTCCACAAATAGAAAAAAAAGTGCTTTAAAGTATTTAAAACATTCATAAAAGTCAACGCCCATCAAAAGCATTTGAAATGCTTACCTAGATTCCAAGCAAAATAGTATTTTGGCCTAGCTGCCAATAATGAAAAATACAGGTAAAGCACTCGACTAATTAAGGAAGCTGTAGTCACAAAGGTTTCATCAATATTGTATTCCACTGGAAATGCTTTAGTAACTGTCAAATGACAGGACAAAGCAATCCCACAAACAAGGAGCTTGCATAGTACAGGTACCTGAAAGAAAACAGAAGGAAGTTGAACATTAAAGTTTATTCTATCAGGCACCAGAGCGGCAGAGGAGCAAACAGGCCGAGTACCAGAGCAGCAGCTGAGCGAGTCCTGGACGGAGGTTGGCACATGGAGGCAGCATGGCCTTGTGTTCCGGGGTTGGCGGGCACAGACTCATCATGTTGGAGAAGGACTGGAACTTAAGTACTTATGGTCACTTTCATCATCATTCTGGACTTTTTTTCAAAAAAAAAAAAATCTGTTCTTGTGCTAATCTTTTTTTTTTAAAATCTCTATAACAACACTTAAAGTATCTATACTTAAGTACTTGGCACCTAAGATAGTGTCGGGAGGCATCATGACAAACTTTTCACTGCACTTATTCGAGTGTATGTGACAGTAAAAGCTATTCCGATTCTGAAAACCAAAGTATATTTGATATAATTTTTTAAAAACTATTTCTTGTACAATTGCTAATCATTATTTCCAATAGCTCCAAGAGGCAGGATTCTAAGAGGATGGGCAAGTGGCCCCCACAATAAGGAACATTGGCAGTTAGCTGATAGACTTAAAAAGCCTACATAATACATTGTGTGCAGGCTACAGAGTAAAGTGGGCCTTTCTCTCCTGTGCAGTCCCAGTTTTGGCAATTCTCCTTCCTGTAATATAGGGGTCAGCCAGGTGGTGGGTGGAAAGGGCATAGCCTAGCCACTCCACCCCCTGCCAAAAACACATGACAGGTGTGCATGCAGAATCACAAAGTTTCATGGTCTCCGAGTAATATCCATGATCCAACATAAATCAAGCTGATAAAGCATTTGATATCTTTCCCCACTCAATAAAGGTCATCTCCAACTTCCCTCCTGAAGGTTCATTATAACTTTGTCAGTTGTCTAATATGACAATCGTCTTCGGCTCCTGAAGTTTGGAAAAAATAAAGAACAGACCAGCTAGTTGTGTAGGAGAGGTAGTAGGAACTGCAGATGCTGGAGAATCTGAGATAACAAGGTGTAGAGCTGGATGAACACAGCAGGCCAAGCAGCATCAGAGGAGCAAGAAAGCTGACGTTTCGGGCCTAGACCCTTCTTCAGAAAATGCCCTTGAGGCACAATGACAGAGTTCCTACCACTGATCCAGGATGCCAGGGTTCAAGTCCCACCTGCTCCAGAGGTGATCAATAACATCTCTGAAGAAGTGGAGTAGAAAATATTAAGAACCTTCAATTGAACCCATCAGGCCTCCTACTGGCAAGGGGTGGGCATTTTGGATTAAGAATGGTACTTAAGGTGGGCAAAAACAAATTGGTGTAACAAAAGAAACACCAAGACTTTACTAAATACGATACAGATCTAAAACAAAATTATTCATGTCTATATATTTACCTAGCGCTTGGAAAACCAAAATGCTAAATAACATGCTGTTACGTCAAGAGGAGACTACAAGAATAACTAACTGAACATTAAATTAAATCAGGTGATAAAACAAATGTAAAATAGACTAAGTTTATCAGTTTGTTGCTTTCCAAGAATGAAATTCTATGAAGAAATATCAGTTAAAACTTACCACAGGTGAAGGTTCACTTTTTCCACATTGTCCATTTACTTTTCCATTTACTTCTGTGCACTTCACATGCAATGTCCTGCCTTCAATGAAAGCCGTATAGTCTTTGTACGTATACAATGGCCCTGCGAGGATACCCATGAAATTACAATTGTAGCTTAAGTATTCCAGTAGACTTGGCATGGTTCTGGAATTCAAAAATCATGGAAAACAGAAGGTGAATAGCAGTGAGTAAACCCATAATTATCCCTACACAATACTTTCAACAACCTCAATAAATGAGACTCGATATTCTCTTAAAGCTGGATGTCTATTGAAAGAGATTCTTATAATAAAAACCGGTGGGTGGGAAGAAGCATGCTGAGTAAAAAGCTGATGAGTTCAGCATCTAATGAAAAATACAAGATTTGTAGCTTTATATTTCTAAAAATTTGAGAATCTTTTTACATCTAATTTCAACTCAAACTTGCTACGTTTTGGGTCACATCATATTGCGGTATAACGGTTACTGCAAACAAACAGACTTTGTTTAGAAAACCCAAAATACAAACTTTCAGATTAATCAAATGACGCCAGCACCTACAAAAGAGGAAATTAAGACAGCAGAAGCTTTAATGAAAATTACTCATGTTTAATAATAGTCAAAGATACAAATTCAAATCAAGAAAGTACATTAGAGAGACAGAGGGATCATTTTAAAATCTTCCTCCAGCAGGGTTTACTAGAGAACAGCACATAGTTTGGTATCTCAGTTATATGAGCAAAAGAGAAAAAAAAAATAGTTGTAATGGCCATACTGCAAACATTAGAATTTACCCATTTTACTGGTGCAGGATAGGTATCAGTTGGAATTGGGGCCACTACCCCAGAAACATGCCAACTCTTGATACCTAAGCCCTCACCCACGCCCAATGGAACCTTCTATCCTCCATTCCAACCACTGTTCCTCCACTACCCACAACTTTTATTGCTAACCTTCAAGGCAAGACATGTACCCCACCAACTTCCAAATGGTCCCTCATACAAAGTACAATGATTTGGAATAGATGTATGCACACTCATCCAGTATACATGTACAAAACCAATGAATCCTTTGGTAACATGGCATGTGTGTAAAAGCTTGTAAAGTCATGCATGTCTTTCCTCAAAAGCCTGTCAATCAAGCAATTGCTTTCCTTATATGGATAGTTTCAACAATCTAACAAAAACTGTAGGCTCAGCTTTTCTCAGATTTATTTTGTTAATCGCTCACTGTTATTTACGCAAGATAAAAGGTGAGTAAAGCGCTTGTACTTTCTTCTACTGATTTTTTAAAAGTCAGATTTATTGGTGCTTTTATAGCATATAATAGCATCACCTTTTTAAGGATCCTGAAAAGGTTATTTTTAAAGGTTTGCCACACATGGCATTGTTATTATAGGAGGGCTAAATTGGTTCTACAGAGAGTTTATACTGATTGAATGGTTAGGCAAGTGCGATGAGTTGGTTTGGAGTGTAAAATTAACCATAGGTGGGGCAGAGATTAGCTGGGAGTCATGGTGAAGATATTTGAAATTCTCCTTTGAAAACGGTTCCCTCATTCAGACTATGGCCAATGATACCTGAAGGATGATGCACAAAGTCTTTAAGAAGTTGGCCCAATTCAACAAAAACTACAGTGAGGGAATTTTGGCAGCATCTACCCCAAAAAGATGACAACCAGGTCATGAATCAGGATGTGGACTCACTATCTACCCCAGAGAGATTTTGCAGTGCTGGGAATCAAGATGGTAATCTCGGAATTGGGTCTCACCCATATTTTAAAGTAACAGAGTCCACCAACTTTATGAAAAGCCAACATGTTGATCCTTCAACAAATCTACCAAGCACACATTACTACATTTCCAGGGATATCACTCCAAACAAATGTATTCCATCTATATTAAAGGTGATCAAATTTGATGCGTTTAACCTCAAACTTTGCACAGCAATGACCTTTCTTCGCTAACTTTTTTCTAGCTAGCATGAAAACCTTTTGGGATTTCAGGGCTACTTTCAAAAGCTAGGTATAATATGTTTTACTAACTGCCTGCACTGACAGCAGACTACGCATACACACGGTAGGCTAAGAATTCTTTTCCAGGGCACGTCAGGTACTCCTCTCTCAAAGCCAACTTCACAAAACTCGAGCACAATTTTGATCGATCCATTCATTCCCATTCTTATTCTTAAGCTTATTATCCTTTAATAAAAAAAACCCAGACATTTTGGGACATTTCCCATTCTGCTTAGCACCACGACTGACTACCAGCCCTATCCACTCTGAAAACTGTAATCCTGGATGCTTGTTATCTCGGAAAGTTTTCCTGCTCCTATGATGCTGCTTGACCTGCTGTGTTCATCCAGCCCCATGCTTGTTATCATTGGAGAGCTGTCAGCTATAACTCAAATAATATATTTTCTACCAATGAAAAAAGTGGCAGTATTGAAAACAGAGCTTTTCAAATATGCAGGCTATTGAAATTCAACCAGGAAAGATCAGCAGAACTAGAAACAGGAGCTGAGAGACAGACAGCTGCTGCTCCTTTTCATCAAACATTCATGATTCTTTACCTTAACATGAATTCAGTTACAAGGAAACAGCCACCAATATCGTAGCATAGCCTAATATTGAATTCTTAATTTTCCTAACGTTCTCAAATTCTAAACAGGTGCTGATTCAGGGCTGGATAGAAACTTACACTGGAAAGGGGAAGATTGTATCAGAGATAAAAGGTACTGCAGATGCTGGAGAATCCGAGATAACAAGCATGGGGCTGGATGAACACAGCGGGTCAAGCAGCATCATAGGAGCAGGATGTTTCCTTTGACCATTATTTTAATGGGGTGTTAGTGCGCATAAAAGTTAATGGTTGCCTTTCAAATAACAGGTTAAATAATGTTCACAAAATTGTTCACGTCCACAGATAGCTATCGAGGCCAAAACTTTGCAAGATTTCAAGAAGGAGTTGGATATAGCACTTGGGGTTAAAAGGATCAAAGGATATGGGGGAAAAGCGGGGACAAGCTATTGAGTTGGATGATTAGCCATGATCATAATTAATGGTGGAGCAGGCTCAAGGGGCTGAAAGGTCTATTCCTGCTCCTAACTTCCTATTTTTCTGTGTAAAAGCTGCCAAAAGTAATTTTTAGATCTTGATTGCTTTTCCAGAAATTCCCTTGTCCTCCGTGTATGTAAAAAGAGGTTCTGGCTCTCTTCACTATGAGATTGATAGCTTTTTTTGTTAGGTTAGGGTAAGAAGGGATGTGGAGCTTAAACAACCGAATGCAATTGAGAAATGGATCAGCCGCAATCTCAGTGAATGTCAGCACATGTTACAGGGATTGAATGACCAACTCTTCTTTCTTCACCCAAGTTTTCATCCCAACCTGACTTTTTGTTCAAGGTACAAAAACAAAAGTGGCTGGAAAAGCTGAGCAGGTCTGGCAGCATCTGTGAAGGAGAAAACA
>JAHRHZ010000111.1:27796147-27990226 GCA_024137785.1 Ginglymostoma cirratum | reverse complement strand
GAAACGTCAAGTTTTCCTGCTCCTAGGATGCTGCTTGACCCGCTGTGTTCATCCAGCCCCATGCTTGTTATCCTGGAAAGGGGAAGATCCAGTTGTCGTGCCAATGACATATACAGGGCTAGGAGAGAGGTTTTGTTTGGGGATGAGCAACTGGGGCTAAATTTTAAAAAAGACCGTAAAAAGGTACACATCTCCTGATTACTACCTGAGGCACAAGAGAAGTCACAGGGTAAATAAAATTACAGTTGAATGTATGGTTCAAAAGATCAGTTTGGGAAAAGTTAGTATCTCTGGCACTAATACGGTCAAAAACGGGAGGTGTACTATTGGGTCAGTCACCACATGAACATGCTGGGACCAGCGTTCTGGCATGTAAGACATCTAGGCCATGTTCTTGACAACATCAGCAAAACCAAACCTCAGGGCAAGTAGAGATGTAAAATAATAAATCTGGGATTCCTAACTTGATCCACATCCAAAGAACAAATTGGTGGTGGTGGAGGAAATGAGAACAGCTTTGCTAAACCTGGGGCTCTGAAAACCAGTCAAGAACTATTTTTCATTTTAATTATAAATGCCACTTGGATCATATGCAGCATTTGATCACAAGACTGTAATCACAACACTCTGACTTAAGAAATGAAGTTCTTTGAACAGAATTGCGCAAGTGTACATGAGTTTATGGTAATGATGCATCCTCAAAAAGACAGGAAATTCCAAGTGAAATTGATAATCAGGCCGAACATAAAGTACTTGTTACAAAACTATGATAGTCCAGGAGTAAAAGTTCATCAACATATAAACATTTTTAAACAGGTCGAATTCAGATAGCATTCAGGTTCAAATAAAAAGAGCTTCGTCATTTGTTCTTTATGATGACCATCTTTATGGTCAGAGATGTTGAGGTGGCTTTGGTGTATACGTAGCCATTGCCTATGGCCAATCTACACCAGAAGGTTCTGCGATAAGTAGGCCAGGATATCGCAAACAATTCTGTTTGGGTTGCTAACCCTGGGCTTCTTCTCTTCATATTTTTCCTTGGCTTTAGATATGGTGATTTCTTGTAACATTTCCTTTCGCTCCTGTGACAGCACACTCCTGATAGAACCTTGGTTTGCTTTGGTAATAGAGTGTAAGTAGTCTTCGCTACATGATCAGCCCAATTCAGATCTGGGAGTCTCCACGTTGCGTAGATTGTTAGCATGCAAGCTCAGGTGAACACTTGCACCTGCACTTTGTCCTATTATA
Source organism: Ginglymostoma cirratum (assembly GCA_024137785.1). Lineage (NCBI taxonomy): Eukaryota > Metazoa > Chordata > Chondrichthyes > Orectolobiformes > Ginglymostomatidae > Ginglymostoma > Ginglymostoma cirratum. Next base: position 27,988,978 of record JAHRHZ010000111.1, on the reverse strand, counting down.
AAAAAAATTATTCACTCATGGGATAAGGGTATCACCAGCATTTGTAGCTCATCTCTAGCTGCCCTTAAGTTAGTGACATGCTGCTTTCTTGAACCATCGCAGTCCATGTGCTATAGGTAGACCCACAATGCTGTTAGCGAGAGAACGAGATTTCCAGATTTTGACCCAGCATCAGTGAAGGAAGGGAAATACATTTCCAAGTTAGAGAATGGCTTGGAGGGAAACTTGAAAATAGTGGTGTTCCCATGAGTCTGCTGCCCATGTCCTTCTAGCTGGAAGTGGTCATGTGTTCAGAAGGGGCTGTCTAAGGATCTTTGACAAATTTCCACAATGCATCTTGTAGATAGTAGTAGCCATGTGTGTTGAGTGTCAGTGATGGAGCGAGTGGATTTTTGTGGTGTATTGTCAAAGATGCTTTGTCCTGAATGGTATCAAGGCTTCAGTGTTTTCAGAGCTGTACTCATCAGGCAATTGGGGAGTATTCCATCATAGTCCTGACTTGTGCCTAGAAGATTGTGCACAGGCTTTGGGGATTCAGTGGTAAGTTACTTGTTATCGTATTCCAAGCCTCTGACCTGCTCTTGTAAAACACACTTTCTACATGGCAAGTCCAGTTGAGTTTCTGGTCAATGGTAACCCCCAGGATAGTGTTAGTTAGTGACAACACCACTGAATGTCAAAAAGGTCGGTGATCAGATTGCCTTTTATTGGAGATGTTCATTGCCTGGCATTTGTGTGGCATGAGCGTTACTTGCCACTTGTCAGTCCAAGCCTGGATATTGTTTAGGTCTTGTTGCATTTGAACATGGACTGCTTCAATATACAAGGAGTTACAAATGTGCAATGTGCAGCACCAATCAGCAAACATTTCCATTTCTGACCTTATGATGGAGGGGAGGTCATCGATGAAGCAGTTGAAGATGGTTGGGCCTAGGACACCTGATTTCAGAAGTTTCTGAAGACAGTTCCAGTACAATTTCAGTGAACAGACAGAAAACTAGAAATCCTAAAGCCAGGCTGGTTGTATGAATGGGAGGAGAGAAAGAAGAAAAAACCTAAAAGGAAAAATATCTTTCGCTATCTGTACACTAGTCTAAATTGTGGGTAATGTGTTTACAGTTCTGCAAGTTTACTTATAATGTACTTTTATTATTCAGTAAATCAGAACTCCTCACTTGCATACAAGTAACTCATCTTTTCTTCAGTATTTAAAGAAAATTAGTAACTTGAGCAGCTGCAGTGCCAGGACAGTGAACTCCTTTTAAAGCATTTTAAACACGTGACTGCTCAAATTTGGTACCGGTAACATACATATTTTATTGCTTGTCTATGAATAAGCATTGATTCATATTTTCTCTTGTGGGGCATTTAGGGTGAAATATCACTTGAAGCAGGATGTGTAGGTTTCCTACATGTTATTTAAAAAAGTTACTATTCTGGTAAAGGAATCACGTATATTTCAAAACTAAAATAAACAACAGTTGCTCAAAACTGGAAAAACTAGTACTTCAGCCACTTACCGAATAGCTAAGGACTTTTGGACTGGACTCAGGTGCTCTTCTTTTCTTGCCATTCCTAAAACAGATATCAACTAATTAACACAGAAACCCATAAATATCACAGTATCATGATCAGAGATGAAAAACATCCAAGACAACTCTTGAGATACTAAAGTTATATAAAACAGACATTTGATCAAAATTTCATGAATCGTGCTTATATAGAAACAATAATGGCAGAAAATAGCATAGGAATGGAACTGGAGAAGGGATTTCAGATACAAAGACCAATTCCACTTCCTGGAAACACCTCCTGAACATGTGGTTGGAGTTGCAGCTCTCGGATTGAACTCATCAGCCATACAAGAGCACACAGAACCCATAACCAGTGGTGCAAAATTTCATAGGATAATCATACTTATTAGCAAGTGACTGTGATGACATTCTTTGACCTCAGTTTTAAAATATAAACACCCTTTCACCAAATAGTTAATCATATATCAAGGGAATACAATTGTGGACCTTTCCCCGCACAAAAGACAAACTACTGATAGTGTCGACAAGAGAAACATGTAGCTAAAGCTTATCGTCTTGCATTCATCAGGACAAACAAGAACACCAATTTTCATACTCGCAAAACAATCTTTTTAACCATAAGAGAGAAAGGTGCTGATTGGTCAATCAGAACCAAATTGCCGACCAAAAAAAGTGTTGCCACGGAAAAAGCAACAGGGAATAAAAAGGCATAAGGCTCGACCATCCTCCTTCTGTTTGCAGAGAACAGGTTCCAAAGGATAATTTATGTTGCTTGTAGTGTAAATAAACCATGTTATGAGCTACACAATCTTAAATTGTTTTCCAGTATAGCTATATAGCTAACCCTAACCCTATCGCACTCAGACCTTTATTCAGCAAGAGTTGCCCAAATGAGGAATTGCATTTAGCAGTAAACATTGCCTTTACTTTTGCAAACATGGGCTACTTAATTACAGTCTCAGTCAAGCTCCTAAAATGTAGCTCATTTATACTTGCTTGAAGCAACATACTTCCCTCCACGTGAATCCATTCTCTGCAACGAAAAAGGAAAATATTCAAATCTTGTATTTTAGGATTATTGGAGAGCTCAGAATCTCAAGCGGCCTATTACTTTCTCAACTGCAACACTTTGGCCAGTTAGAAAGAAGTTGCCAACCAATCAGCACCCTCTTTCCTTTTTGGATAAATTTGAAATTTGGCATTCTAGCATTTGTCCTGCTGAATGCAATAGAAAAAGCTTCAACAAAAATCTGAATATTTCAGCGAAGTGCCACATGTTAAGATTTTGGGTCCTGGCGGTGTACTGTTAGGGAAATGGAATGTCACTTCAGGATAGATGCAACATAAATGCAGGGACATCATATTCTGTTCCTTAATCCTTAGCTGGCAGAAATTTGAGCACTGTGCTTGATAAGGCAAAAAGAAGTTTTGTCAGACAACTTGGTAAAAGACAAGGGATTGTGGAAATTAATAAGCAAAAACATCACTAAAATCAGTGGTGAGAAAAATTCTTTGGAATAACACCACACTCCTGACCTTGCAAATATATTTGTGGTGAAAGCAGACAGAGATCATCCTGCCAAAGAACAATGGGCAGCATAACTCCTCACTCCCTGAAGCTTTGTTCAAAGTAAGTTTTTCCAAGGTCTAACTCTATAAATGAATGGTGTTTTAACTGATTTATCAAGTACAGCAATGGGATGTTAAAACTGCTCTCAATAAGTAGAGTTGAATCATGTAAAAGAGTAACCTTGGCTCTTTAGGTTCATCACCAGTTAGTAGGGGGAAGCAGCATTAGGGAATGGGGGCAGAGCAAGAGCAAGAGCGAGCGCGAATAGGAAAGAGCAAGACGAATATCTAACAAATAACTAAACAAACACACACACACACACAGCAAGCTTAGGAATCAACAATGAACTCTCTGTTGTTAGGAACCAGAGTTAAACAGCAAAGAGAACCCAATGTGAATTACCGACTTCTGCAAAGTAGAAAGCGCGGTGATTGTTACAAGATAAAGTGAATTAACACTGACACCGCCAGTTACACAAACTCTTGCAATTAATATAAAACGAACTTTCATATATTGCAAGGAAAGAACTTTATTATCTTTAAAAATTGCCAGTTTACTAAATGCACTTTTTCCTCACTGCTTTGCCCCAGGCAGTTTGCGAGTAAAGGCCCAAGTGTGGGGCAACATGGAAATTAGAATACAAGAGCAACTGGATCAGATGCCTTAAGTACACTGGATCAATGCCAGATGGAAGACTCCTGTCACACTTCCAAATATAGTATGTTTCTTTTAAGAAAGAAAATGCATATTTAAATGTAAAGGACTTAAGGTTAGAATTAATAAATTAAGTTTCTGAAATAATTTAAGTTTTATGAATTATTTGTAACTGAAATGTAAATGCTTTCCTCTGGTTATCTAAGTTCAAAAACTAGTATGAAAAATTCAAAAGATTTATGCTGGAAGGGTGGATTTGGAAATTGTTTCAACATGGCTGCAAGTACTCATTATTTAAATTTTTGAAAGTTTTGCTTCTCAATTCTTCCAAATTACACAGCACAACTTAAGATATTAAAAGTTACACTCCCACCAGCCCTTGTTAACAACACGATGTGAGAAATTAGTGGACAAATTAACACCTTGAATTTATATACAAAAATGATTGCTAATAAAGAATGCACATTTTTGGAAGTCAGAAGTGACTATGCTGGCAATACACCCATGTTCCATTCCTCCTCGATCCTCACCATCCAAAAGAAAAATTATGGTATTTATACAGAATGAACAATACAGAAACCTAAAACACTTTGGAACAAGCAAAAGACATCAAGTCACTGTGGGACAATAAAAGGTTTCATTGAAAGTAAGTTTTTCAGAAGGGTTATTCAAGGCAAAAAAAAAGTTGACAGGAGTTGCGGCAAGTTGTGTAAGTAACTGAATATTTTGCCACTCAGAACAAGATAAAGATAAACAATGAAAATCAACAACTTGTATTGATTTTTAGCATAACGTCTGAAGACACTTAATAACAATATGTTATCAGAAAAATAACTGACATAAGTCACACAGGAGTCAAAGACCCAAAGCTTAAATCAAAACATTTGGTTGTAAGGAGCATCCTAAAAAGGAGGGGAGAGGTGTGGGTAGGTAGGGGTAAGTTCCAGGTCGTTCAGGCAAGACATTTGAAAGCATGGTCACCAACATTGTGATAATCAGGAAATCACAAAAATGACAAAATTGAAGGAGTGCAGAGATCTGAGAGACATGGATACCTGAAGGAGCTACATTCTGCAATTTTTCCTGCTGCTGTATGAACCTCAGTTCAGTGCACAGCTGTGACTTTCTGAACCAGAAATCAATGCATCAGCACACCAATTGGTGCGCTCGGAACTTCTGAGCAGCCACACAGCTCAGTGGGAATCTTGATACAGAGCATCAAGTCCATAGATGGATTTGGAAACAAGGATGAGGATCTTAAAACTCAGGTGTCGCTAGACCACAATTGTGACTAAGACTTTGAATCAGTTAAGAAATAAACAGAATTTTGGATGACCACAAACTTATGCAGGGTGGAATATTGGCCAGGAATGCATTGGAATGGTTTCTATCTAACAAAGGCCTAATTGAGGCTTCAGCAACAGTAGAAGTGTCGTTATTACAGAATTATATAGTGAGCAATCTTGGCAGTGTAGCAGGGTATGGTTAGAAGTTCATGAAGGTCAAATGGAACACCAAGGTGATGAATGGCTTGACTTGGTTGCAGGCAACTGCGATGGAGGTGGAAATGGCAGTCAGGAAACAAAGTCTGTGATGGAGGCAAAAACAATCCCTCTACTGCGTGTACATTAATTTTCAGGCCACTGCATGGCTTCTGCTTCTGGGAGCTGCGCAGCTATGAAAAACACAAACTCTTAACAGGTTTTGCCAGCTTAGTGCATGGTTTTTCATGTTGGTATAGATGGACTATCGTTGCAGGGTAAATGAAGGTTTGTGGTGCCAATGCAAACAAAGCAAGAAGAAATATACTAGTAACTGATGTGTAAAGCCAGTATATTACAGTAGGTCCACGAGTCAATTCAGCCAATCATATCCATGCAGAACAGTTCAGCTCGTCATGCGCCTCTACCCATTTTGTATAGGCCTGCATTTTTCTTTTTCACCTGCTTATACAATAGGTCCATACAGGAAAAAATAATAATGGGCATGATGCCACATCCAAATCAGATATCTGCACAATTAAGCTAACTGGGGGCCTGGAAACAAATTGCGAATACAGAAATGACCTCCTGTGCCTCCAGCAATGATGAGCGATGAACCTGGGCCATCTAAAAAAGGAACCAGAAATGTACAATTTCCAAATGGACGAGGAAAATGAATTCACGTTCACAACTGTAAAAGGCAATAGATTTAAGCTATAGGTCATCACAATATATTAGCAAGTGAAAAAAGAGAATCACACAACGTTGCCCAGTAAGTTTATACGCGGTTTTCTCAGAATAGTATGCTGTGGACAAAGAAAATTGACGAGTTGAAGGCTGTTTTGAAAGCACAGTCACTTTATTCTTAACCAGCAGCAAAAGGCATGGCCTGCAACGAACCAAGATTTCATGTTTGTAATCTGAGAAAACACAAAAATCTTGACAGATGGTAAACTAATTAAAGCAATAATTGTGGCTGCTTTTTATTCAAAGACTAAGAACAAAAGAAAACAGCAATCTGGAGCATGTTATATGGCACTTCCACAGTAGCAAAGAGAGTGGAATCTTTGTCCAAAGAATTCTTGTAGCAGCTACAACCTGAACGACTACAATGCTTCTCAATGCAGTTTGATGAATTTATCGATACGACCAACACAACACAACATAACACAACACTTATTGTTATTGTGCACGTGGACTTTAAAGGATTTAACAACATAAAGTGGATCATATTAGGAGAAGATCAAGGTGTCACTGAGGGAAGAGTCTTGTAGAATGCTGACAGCACAGGGAAGGCAACTATTTGTTTGAGGCTGGCATCCCACTGGAGATGGTGGAAAACAGGAGAGGATGATTGTTTTAAATGCAGAGACTAGCAAGGTGAAAAGTGAGATCAAAGCGATCCCTACCTTTGTTATGGGAAAGAGGGGAGAAAGTATGAGATAGATCTGAGCACTCAGTCAACCACAGTACAGAGGATTCTTCAGTTAGGGAAAAGAGTAAAATCAGAAGTACACCAGTGGAAACACAGATGCAAAAGGCGGAGAAGGCTCGAGTAGATTTGTAGCTCGGGTTGCAGATGCAGTGGTTGGTTTGCTCTCTGACCTGGTTTGTTAGTTGGCAGACGTTTCATTTCCCTCCTGGGTAACATCATCAGTGCAGGCTCCGATGAAGAGCTGTTGTGTTTTCACACCTGGTATTTAACTCTGGGGTCCAGAGTTTAAACACCAGGCGGGAAACACAGCAGCGCTTCATTAGAGGCTGCACTGATGTTACCCAGCAGGGTAAATGAAACGACTGCAAATCAATCAAAGGCAGAGAAATTGGGAGAATGGGAGAATGGGAGAACTGGGAGAATATGCAGGAAGCAGAGCATGAAGTGTTGTATTTGAGGTAACTGAGGGATCCAGTGGGCTTGTAATGGATAGTGGTGGACAGCCTAACCTAAGAAATGGAAACAGTGAAGTCAAGAAAAGAGTCAGAGGTGGACCGTGTGAAGGTGAGAGATGGTTAAACAAGTATCAAAAAGGTACTTTAACCCAATCAAATCGAGATTTGCAAACGTAGCCAGGAACTGTGATATGATTGCCAAATTTATAGAAAGTTAGAGTTCCATCTGTGGATGAGGGTCAATTAATAATACTTCAAAATGTGAACAGAGACAGAAAATAGAACGGTTAGTGTTAAAAGATGCATAAATGCCAGCTGATATGAATTTAAAGAAAATTACAGTTTCAACATCTGTGTAAGAAATTAAAAATAATTTACAAATGATCCTAATCCTATGTATAAAGAAAAACTGCATCAAACAAAATGGCTGCCATAAATAATAGATACCTTTCCCTGTATGTGCTTGCATAAACTGAAGACGAGGCTCAGATATACAACAAGCCTTGCATAGACAGATAAGCCTAGAATACCTGGTGATATTCACTCCTTCCATTTAAAATAAACAAAAACAAAAAAAAAAAAAAACTGACATACAACTTGACAAAATTAAACATATTGTGCACTGGATTTGATTAAAAGTCACAAATTCAAATCAATACAACTACTTTTGCTAATTTTCTATTACTTAACTTCAGCAATGAACTCATAGCAGAATATGAATGCTGCCAGCAGCAAAATGAAAATCAAATCATGCAAGCTTCATTCTCCAATTAACTCAGCATAGCTTCTTGCGCTCAAGTGCTACAGAATGCTTCTACTGAGTGTACTGCTGCTAAATGAAGCTTCTCAACAATTCACATATGTAGCTCTCTTTCAAAGAGAATTCAAGTTGGACTGAAATCATGCACCATTCCATTTTGACATGCAACAACCATCAGCATGTCATGCATGCATAAAAATACAGCATACACTAGAACAATTAATCTAGGGACAAAGAAAATCCATAGACTATGACAATTACCATATCGCGCTGAACTAATTCCAAATTGCTCATAAAGAGATATTATCCCTCTGCTTTGACCTTCTACTGGAAACTACAGAAAATAAGAAGGTATGTTATCACTTTAAGAAAGCCTTGTATGTAACTACATATCCATTTTAAAGCAACCCAGTCTTAATTCAATAAATTATTTCCTTCAGTTAGAGGAAAATGAAATTAACTTGAAACTTGGTGTAGCACATTTTTTTATGGTGGCCAGCCTCCACGAAATATTTGACCAGTTTCAGCAGCTAAATGATGTCAAGTGTCAATTTCCCATAAGAGCTTTTGACAATCAACTACCATTAAGAAAATTCTATTTGCATTGCCAGTTCTAACAAATAATTCCAACAAATACAATTCCTAAGACTGACTATTCCATCACAATAAAGCTATTTGGTGTTTTAAAACACAGGTTTATAGAATAGCCAAAGGACAGTTTCAGAACGTGTAAGAATGTTTGAAACAAGAACACTTACTCAGGCAGACAATTGTTTTCTTGTCTTAATGATTCAACACTCCCTCTTACTCTCCAGGAGGCAGCACACTTCTTTGCATTAGGCACTTACCAAAAAATGTTCTCAGTGGTTAAAACAATAAATCTTTCAGATTATCGATAATGTTTACGAAACTAGTTTAGATATACAGAGATCCGATCTTCTCAAATCAGGAGTTTAAAGCAAGAAGTGTTTGCTATTCTGAACCACAAACCTTGATCTGTGGATAGTCTCTTTGAAAGCTCAGACTATTATATATAGTGCTAACTAGCTTATAATAGTTTGTTCTGAGAATATTAAAAGATGTAAAACTCATCCCTACTGGAAGGTTTCCTACATGGGCTGAAAAAAAGGCTCGAGTGATATTTGGGTATTTATTCATTCAACACTCTGATGTTTTCATAGTTGGGATGAGTTAAAATTACAGACTACATCTTATCAGGTTATAATGCATGGTATCTGAGGCTGTCAGGAATTGCAGATTATCCCTTCCAAATGGGATTGGTTTGTGCTGAATTTTAGATACTGTACCAGGATCTTGGAGACAATATCAATATAGCTATAATTAAAAAAATTCTCTAGGCTAATGTAGAGGATTTTAAGCTGTTGAAAAAAAACCAGATTTACTCAATTAGGCTTGTCTAGTTTTCATAACATGCATTGATGCTTGCACCATGAGCTAAATACAAAGCTGTACTAAGATGATTAGAAGGACACCGTGGATAATTTGATGAACTCAATTCTCAAGCTCTTGGATCACCATAACAGACAGATGGAAGGCCACAAAACATGAAATTTACTGCCAGTGTGGAATTCTAGCTCTTGAGGAATGACTGGGACGCTGGCTTCTTCCTGCAAACAAATCTGTCACTGATTGGAAGCAATTGCTTCCAGAGTTCTGCTTTAATTAGAAGAGGTTTGATCTTGGAGCTCTAGCATAATATTAAAAGGAGGACTAATCTTGCAGCCCTGTCATCATTTGTTTTTCTCATAAATTCCTTTACATTGAAAGAGATTATGATCAGTTTAGTTGAAGGCCTGTTTGGAACCCACATTTTACTAAGAGGAGAGTTCCTTAACCTTGCGCACCTTGTCCAAAACCTTGTACCACCAGCTAATGGGAACAGCTTCTTATTACCTACCTTCTAAATAAGTCACACAATCTTACACACCAATGGTCCCTCTAAGTGACACATCTCCTGGGAAAGTTACATGCACACTGATCAGCACAACAATGAATGGCATCTGCTTCTCTAAGCTGCGGCTAAAAACATTTACAAGGAACATTATTGTACACCTATAAAGTTTCTCTTCAAATTTATCAGAGAGTTCTTTTTCCAAGGAAGTCTCAGTCCATTTGATAGACGAGAACCAGTAGATGTGCTGTATGTGGATTTCTGGAAGGTGTTCCACAAAAGGTACCTCACAAAAAAAGGTTAAGTCGTACGATAAGAGCCCATAGTACTGGAAGTAGTATAATGGCATGAATAGAGAATTGACTAGTGGACAGGAAACAGCGAATGGGGATAAGGGGTTCTTTTTCAGGTTGCTGATCTATGACCAGAGAGGTTCCACAAGTATCAGTATTTGGACACAACTGTTTACAATATATTATGGATGACTTAGAGAAAGTGAATGCTCTGTGGCAAAACGTTCAGACAAAAAAAAAAAAAAGGGTGAAAAGACAGGTTGCAAGTGAGATAAACAGTTTGCAGGGAAATATTGATTTGTTAAGTAGGTGGGCAAAAAGTTAGCAAATGGGTATAATGAGAGAAAATATGAGGTTGTTCATTTTGGAAGGAAGAACAAAAAGAACAGAATACTATTTACATGGGAGAAAATCTGTAGAAAGCCGCAATCCAAAGGGACTTGGGGATACTTGTACCTGAAACACAAAGCTAGCACATAGGTGCAGCAAGTAAGTAGGAAGGCGAATGGAATATTGGCCCTTATTTCAAGGGAATTGGAGAAGTGACGTCTTACTGCAACTGGACAAGATGTGGGTGAGACCACGTCTGGAGCAGTCTTGGTCCCCTCATTTATGCAAAGATATTGTTTCATTGGCAGCAGTTCAGAGAAGGTTCACCAGGACGGTCCCTGCTATGGAGGGATCATCTTATGAGCAAACGTTAAACAGGTTGGAACTACATTAAATTGGGATTCAGAAGGATGAGAGGTGATCTCTTTGAAACATATAGGATTCTTAAGGGGCTTGACAGGACAAATGTGGAGACAATGATTCCCCTCGTGGGAGATTTTAGGACCGGGGGCATTGCTTCAGAATGAAAGGGGTGCCAATTTAAGACTGGGTGGGGGGGCGGGAAGAATTTCTTCACTCAGAGGAATGAGCGTCTTTAGAAGTCCTTGCCACAGAGAACTGTGGGTGTAGAGTCCTTGCGTATATTTAAAGGTTGACATAATTCCCCTATTGATCAAGAATCTAAGAGAGTTACAGGAAAAATATAGGAAAGTGGACCTGAGGAATGTCAGATCAGGCACGTTCCTATTAAATGGTGGAGCAGATTCATGGAGCTGAATTTCTTTTCTTTTGTACTCCATTCCTACATATGAAGCCCAAGATCCCACGTGGTCTCCTACTCACACTCTCAACATCTTGCCATTTAAAAGACCTATGCACATGCAATTCCACAGCCTTTTGTCCCTGCACATGTACTTCCAGGTTCCTCTGTCCCTACACTCTCTTTATCCTAGTTCCATAGAGTCAACATTGCCTCTACCTCGCCTTTCTGTCAAAATGCATCACCTCACTCAGCTTTATTAAATTTCACCTGCCACTCATCTACACACTCCACTATTTCCACTTACGTCTTGTTTCAATCAATTAGAATTGCCCCCCATTTTTGCCACACCTCCAAGTTTGGTACAAGCAGTAAATTTTGAAATTTTACTTTAATGTTCCAATATCCAAAGTAATTTACAGGCATCATCAAAATGAAACAGTTCTAACGTCAATTTTCGGGAAAGATCAGTATTATTTTAGTCTGAAAGTAAAGACCATAGTTTTGTCTCCAAAACCACATTTTTTGGAACCTAACTTAGCAATGAACTTCCTAATCCAAGAGCCACAATTTTGTGTACAGCTTTTGTATGGATTTTAATAAACTACTGACAACATTCATTGCGTTCCTGTTATCAATATTTTCTGTTAGTTCAAAAAATTCAGATCAGATTCATCAAGCACAAACCACCTTTTAATAATCTGACCTGACTTTCTTGTAAGAAACTCAAATCTCTCCAGATGCCTGTTGACTATTTTTTCCCCCAACAATTTACAGATTCTAAAGCCATACTCAGTGTTAAAATATCTGGCCTACTGTTGACAGAACTGTCCCTACACCATTCCTTGAATAGAGCTGCAAATTTGCCACTCTCCAATCCTCTTGCACTTCTTCCACATTCATGGAAGATTAAGAAACTCCCCACAATTTCCAACCCCAAGGTGTTTAGAAAATTGGATGGTTTGCCTTACAGGTAAGTGACATATCAACTCAGCCTTGACAGCATTTCCAGTCCCTCCTGCCCGAACCTCCATCCCATCTATTACTTTCAATATCTCTACTTCTTCCACTATTTGGTCAGGTTCCCTTGTCTTACTAGACATGCTTTGCCCTAGAACCCTAAAGTTAGAACATTACCACTAGATCAACAAGCCAGAGGCTTGTTCAACAGCTAGCTTTTGTAAACCAGATGTAAGCTGTCCCATTGTTCTAGATTTACCACGCTTTCAAAATCATTGGGCTGAAAACCTAGCCTGAAAATTCAAAGCTACAAGGTATTTAAAAGTAACTATTCATTAAGTTGGCAGCATGATGACTAAATAATCCTTAAAAATACAAATGAAAGCCTAAGTAATGACATAACACAACTGATAATTAATGAATAATTGTACTGTCAGGGTTGAATTGCTTCACTGTTAAAAACCAGTCATCTCAGTGAGTCAGTAGAAGTAAATGCTCAGACCACATGCTAAAATTCTGTTTCAAATGTGCAATTTTGTTAAAGTAAGAGACTTGTTAACATGCGTAATCAGAAAACAAAAAATACTATTTAAAAAACTATGCAATTTAAATATCTTGTGAAACATTCCACACAACCCTGTAATTAGTGCACGTATGTAATGTGGTAATGTGTTAACACTATGGCAACAAAAATTGAGCCAGTGACATGCAGAATGGGAACCTTCAGTATGTATGAGGTGTCAAGGGTAGAACAAAGAAATGCTACATCATTTCACTACACCACCCCATCTATAAGTGGGGAGGTAGGTTGCTTTAGTTTGTCCCTTTATAACTTTCCATTCTCATCTATAGAAATTGCTGTGCCTCCTAACTTAGGATCTGTAACATGGATTTTTTTCATTCAAGTCATAAATGTAATAAACAAAAATGAACTGTAAAAACATCTGCAGATATGCAAAAGGGAAGCACTTGGCTAAAATGTATGTGGATCCATTAAAATCAGCATCAGAATTTAGAAAGGGGAGTAGAGAAATGGCAGAGAAGCTGAAAAATTAGTTTTATTTTGATAATTTTCACTGAGAAAGGTACAAGCAGTCACCAAGTATTAGAGGTCCAAGTGACATGGAAGAATGAGGAGTTAAGAGGAAATTAATATTCGTAGAAGGTTGTGCAGGAGAAATTAACAGAGTTGAAGGTTGGTTAAGTCCCCAAGACCGGAGTCTATATCCCAGAGTGTCTGTAGAATCCCTACAGTGCAGGAAGAGGCCAGTCAACTTGGGTCTGCAATGACCCTCCAAAGAACATCCTGCTCAAACCCAGCCTGCCACCCTATCCCCATAACCCTATATTTACCATGGCTGATCCACCTATCATATCCCTGAACACTACAGTGCAATTTAGCATGGCAAATCCACATAAGCAGTACATCTTCGGACTGTGGGAGGAAACCAGAGCACACAATGGAAACCCACACAGATATGGGCAGAACATGCAAACTCCACACACAGGGTCACCCAAGGGTGGAATCAAACCCAGGTTCCTGGTGCTGTGAGGCAGCGGTATAAATCACCGAGCGACTGTGCCACCCTGTTGAAGGAGGCGACTGTGGACATTATCAATGCATTGATAAAAATTAGCTTCCAAAAGTCCAGAAGGATTCTTGCAGATTGGAAGTTTGCAGATATCACCCCCATTAAGAAAGCAGCTAGGGAACAAACAGGGAATTAGACTCCTCAGCCTTACATCAGTTCTAGAGGACATAGGAGAATCTATCATAAAGGATTTGATAAATTGACATTAGATGAAACTGAACTGATTAAGCATAGTCAGGATGGGTTTGCAAATAGAAAACAAATGTGTTCTGACAAATTAGAGATTAGAGATGTCATTGACAAAATTGGCAGCTGTGGGGGTAGGGACAGGGCGTTATCCACTCGTTAGGAGAAACAGGTGCACAGCTTATTTCTTAAATGAAGAGAGTTTCGAAAGTGTGGCTGCATGAAAAGGAACCTAGGTGATCTCATCAATAAACCACTGAAGGTTATTATGCAGGCACAGCAAGCTATAGGAAGGCTAGTAAAATGTTAACCTTTATTGCAAGAGGGTTTGAAGGCTTTAATTACATAAGAGCTTGCTTAGACGACAACTGCAGTACTGGGTGCAGTTTTGGTCTCCTTATCTAAGGAAAGATATTATTGCTATGGAGGGAGGGAGTCGAACAAAAGGTTCACCATACTTGGTCCCAGGATGAAGGGATTATCTTATCTTATGAAGAGAGACTGGACAAACTTGTTCTCTATATTGATCAGCCCATGCCCATCTAAATATTTAATTCATTTCTGATTATGGTCACCAGTAATTTTCCTAATGCCAACTGTCAATACTTGCCTGATTTCTGATTAACAGTGGTATTTTTGTTTCCAAATTTGGTTATCCCGTCTTGTTTTAGTCTTTTCGCTTGGTTTGCGCGAACATTTGGAGAAGGAAGAGTTGATCAAAGAAAGCACAAACTTTTGCATGGCAATTCATACCGGACTAATTTGTTTAATTAATTTTTTGAGGCCCCTAATATATGAATGTAGGAAGCTATAGAATGATGGAGTTTACAAGTTTTTACAATATAGAAGAGGTGCTTTGACCCTTCCTGTATGGTATGGTATTTCAAGTGCTCCTCTAAATACCACCTCGATATCTTGAGGGTTCTCATTTCTAGCACGCTTTTTTAGGCAACGAGTTTCAATTCCAACTGCCCTCTGGATGAAACCTATTTCCTCCAATTCCCTCTGAACCACCTGCTCCTTACCTTAAGATTGCCCCATTTAGTTGTCCATGTAAATCTCACAAAAGGCAGTTCATTAGGCTTCACACTAGTAGTGACCTCCTTTTGAAAACAAAAATCTAACTAGATTAAATCAGGCATGAATTATCATGCAGAAATTTGTACTTTCTTTGATCAACTTGTACTTCTGCAAATGCTCAGGTAAGCGAAGCTAAAAGACCAAAACAAAACAGAAAAACCAAATTTGACACAAAATAAATCCCAGTATTGACCAGAAATCAGGCAAGTATTGATCATTGAGCAATATAGTGAACAAGCATGTGAATACAAGTCATATTTAATTAACCTGGAATTATTTTTTGAAAAATTACACATCAAGCTCCGGGTGAAGACCAAGTCTTCTGTATCTGGATCACTGCAGACAGAACATATGTTGGGATGTCTTCATCAGGACTGGCGGAGGTCCCTGATGATATGTGGGCATACAGGAGATGTGTCTGAGAAATGTCTGGAGTCGATCTTTCTGCCTGAGACCCTCTTTGAATGTCTGTGTCCCTGAACCCATGGTGTAGAAATAGGCAACAAATAGAGCTAAGAAAAGACAGAAGGAAAGAATCTTGAGAAAGATAAACACTGAATGCTGGAGAAACTCAGCAGGGCTGGTAGCATACAGAGAGAAAAACAGTTGATATTTTGAGTCTGGTATGACTCTTCGTCAGATCTCTTGTTCTGAAGAGGATTCGTACCAACTCAAAGTCACACTTTAAATCTGAAAAAATAAACATAAGAAACAGAAATATATGAATAGCTCAGTTTAACTGAATCTCATTTTGATTAAATAATTTATTAAACAATTTGATATTTCCTTACCGTCATGAATTTCAAAGGCGAGACTGGTTATCTTCTGCGTAATTATCATCATCGGACTACAAAAAAGTAGTATCATAAGGCGAAAGAAAGTTGAGAGAATCTTTTTCAATAAAACTTTTCAGAACACAATCTGCAGGCAGACTAAAATGACATCTTTTGAGGGAGACTAATGCTTCAAGCAAAACAATGTGCCTTTCTCTCTGAGCAAAGTGAAATCCTGCACAGTCTCCTCCTTCTGTTGTCAAATAAATTGGCACTTGCCACACACGGCCATTGAAAATTTAAAATTATGCTAACTGCATTCCTATTTAGTATACTGTTCTGTATTGTTCATCGCTTGAAATCACATCTTAATTTATGCAGTATACGCACACCACGTTAATCTTTTAGTAGATTGATTTGTAAAACGGCAGGACAGAAGCAGAGAGAAAATAATTTTTTGTTCATACTGAATGTATTACTTTCCTCATTATTAACTTCATAAACAAAGTATGTTTACCTAAATTGTGAATGTTTGCAGGGTGTTTTCTGCCAGAATTAGTACACAAATCTAAAATGGTATTGTCATTGTGTAGGGAGTACACACATCTCCAATTTGACCAAACCAATCCTATAACTCAACGGATATTAAAGTACCTGTCAAGCAGAGGGCTGTGCTACTAGGCAAAACTTGATAAGATGGAAATCTGGTAGTTATAAACTATTCTTATTAAAATAAACAGTTACTTGAATAATTTAGAAATTTTAAAAGTTATTTGAGCAAGCTACAAAGTCAAGCTATTTAAAAATAGACAACAGAATTGGGCTATTCAGTCTTAAGGCTGTAGTCGTGATGTTCAGATCAAGAGGAATTGACCTCGACAGACTCCACAAAAGCAAACCTTCAAACCATTACAAAACTAAGAATTTCAGCAGGCCCTGCAGAGATGGCAAAGTTCACAAGCTATAGGCAAGAAATACTAATAACAAATTGTTAACCAAGTCTGAACATGTGAACATTGACAGGCTGGCCAGTTTTTTGGGGTATGAAAACAGCCATGCATGCTAATTTTTGATTTTAAGGAAAGGCTACTGTAAAATGTGTGTCCTCAATTCTGTTTCACCAGAGGGCTGAACTTAAGTACTGTTTAGACTGAAATAAAATTATTAACTGGTGAACCATTTCATTGAGCAACAATTTTATATGGGAACACTGAAAAGGAACTCGTGCAGTTGAAAAATTTGTGACTGCAAATCCCACATTATATTAATAGATCTAGGAATTCAGAAATTAGAAAGTAGACTCTATTTTAAACATACATTTAGGGTTACCAGGCTGGCTTAGATTTCAAATAATGAGTTTTCCCCAAAATCTCTAAAACCACATTAAATTATTAAGTGCAATATGCTTACCCAGTAAAATCAGCTGAATACTGTCCATAGTCAAAGAGATATACTCTGCTAACTTGGCACAAGGTGAGGTATCCAAAAGCAATGACAAAACAAAACCTAGAAAACAAAAGGACTCATCACTCAAGAGCCATTAGTACAAAGTTACTTGGCTACAACATGCTTAACAAACAAACAAACAAACCAAACAGAAACCTTATAATGTACTCATTTCCCCCTCCTCCCCGCCCCCCACAAAAAGGGGAACTATTCGCTATTAAATTGATTCCAGAGATGAGAAGCTTGTCTAATAAAGAGTGATTGAGCAGTTTAGGCCTATACCCTCCGGAGTTTAGAAGAATGAGGGGAAATACAATTGAGGTATACAAGGTATAAAAGGGGATTGACAAAGTAGATGAGGAGAGGACGTTTCCTCATGTCAGGCAATCTAGAACAAGAGGTCATAGTCTTAGGATAAGTCATAGCAGATTTAAGAGAGAGAAGAGAAATTACTTCTCTCAAAGGGTGGTGAATCTGTAGAACTCACTACATCAGAGTGTGATGGATGCTGGGACATTTAGTGAATTTAAGGAAAAGATAGACACATAGTTATAGGTTATTGAGAGTAAACAGGGAAGTGGAATTGATGTTAGGTTGAGGTCAGGTTGAGGTCAACCATAACCATAGTGAATGGCAGAACAGACAAGGGACAGAATTGCCTACCTCTACTCGTCGTTCTTATTTTCAGTCAGGAGTATTGTTCCAAACACATCAGCTACAGATAATTCTCAGATCACACTAATAAGATTTCTACGTTGTTTTTCATACCACATTTCTTAATTCATTCTTTGTTGCTCTCTCCAAGGTACTCAAACTTCAAGGAGGGATGAAACAGTGAGAATGTCTTAACACCTGTCTTAAATACATGAGTTTAAGTCTCAACTGACACAGTCATCAATATGATTCAATATTTTACTGGCTTCAGTCAGATTAAGTGGGAATGTACATAGGTGGCAAGACAGAAACCACCTTGAGAGCGAACTATAGAGCAATTTCTTTGGTTAATGTTCAGTCTGTTTGAATTTGTTTAAAGTATCAAATAAAGTAGTAAGTTTGTAGAGTGTTGACTTTTTTTCCCCCTCTTTCAATGCAAAGACATTAGGGGGAAGGCAAATTAAGGTTTTGGTGCCATAACAGAAGCAGACAATTTGTCAATATAAATCTACATGATTCAGTCAAATATTAAAAAGGAACTCAGGATATGTCCCAATTTATCTCAGCTAATTAGCCTGGAATAAGGTCAGATAACAGAGCCTCTTTATGCAATCCGTATCCACACTCAAGAAAATCATTCAGTTGGCTTGAAATATTGTTTAGCGCCTTCTTTTAAAACAATTTGTTTAAAAAACGTAATATGAAAATTCTTTCCACGAAGCAAAAAGATCAAAAAATCTAGATGCATGATAGGTTACTCAACTTGCAACCAAGGCCTCCTGCAAAACATTGTCCAGCTGGTTGAGTGCCAGTGGATTCAGAGACTTTCCAATGTCTCAACTTGTTGAATGTGAAGTTTATAACTTAACTACACAAATTAGGAGGTTCCACATATGGTTCCCATTCTGCATAATCATCCTGTGATACTTCAATTGGTTTTAGTGCCTGAAGACCAAATGTAGTACTCAAAACTATTTACTAGCAAGTCTGTTCTTGAAAAGTAATTTTTGTGACTTCTGTTGAAAAGTCTGCATCTATCTTAAGAATAGTCAATTCATATTTTTGTGTGTTACTATTACAACTATGTATGAGTAATGTTTATTTGAATACAGTAGTAGAGCAACAATAGCACTCACAGAATTCGTTCAATGAACGAAGACTTCCAACTCTCTGCCAGGGTATTACCAACTCAAATGTTTGAGAAGTACAAATATATTAAAAATGAGATATCTGGAGGTGGGGTTGGACATGAAATGGTGTTTAGCAACAACAAAATGGACTCCATTTCTGCTGGAAATTTAATGAAATCTTCTTTGAGTGAAAACGAGGATTGCTTTAAGAAGTGTCAGTGTTGAATTTAGGATGATGGGTCCTAGTTCAGGTTGCTTCTGTCATGTGAAGTTCAAATACATAATCTGTTTAAAGTTCTCATATCAGAGCTATCACATTTTCACAAAACCAGAGTCTAATGTCACAGGCACAGAATGTGTATATGGAAAGTGCACCTCTAAGAGTGTCTGGTGAAATTATTTGTTGTTAACAAACTTTTGAGAAACTAAAACAAAAATGATTGTTTATGTACATGCTTACCCCAAATTAAAATGTGGTGTTTGAAATGCTCCCTTGTACCTAAAGAGTACAGATGAAGGCTAATGCATTTTTACAGATGAGAATCTCAGTCTGCTTTATTGAATCTGGTCTCCTATGTGGCAGACCACCCGTTTCTTAAATAGCTTTCAGTTGCTTTAAAAAGACAAAGCAAGAGTCCTATAAAGTGGAGGTTGTGGTCAAAATTCCAGGAGGTTGGTTTGCATGCAAACTTTAAACTGAAACAGGTTACACACTGTCTGCCTGATGTGTCAACTTGTTTCCAAGTCTGGTTGAAGCCACATTTGCCAAGTTTTTCCAGCACTGCTTTTATTTCAAGTTTGCAGCATCCACACTGCTTGGCTTTTATCAAATTAGTATTTCAATGGCTGTAGTGGAATTAACTGTTAGCACCCAGAGGATTAGTAATCAGAGCAAAAAGGTAAATCTACCCATTTCATGCTGTTACTGTGAGACTCGTGCTTATGGCATTCTCCACCAACTGGATGTGGCCATCAAGTTATAAAGACATTCTTCCCACTACGCAATTGAGGTACATGAATTTCAGTGCAGTTTTGATGCCAGGTGCGTAGGCTATATGTGTCAGTGACTGCAGATTGTGCCCCTTCAGATGTCTGTAACAGACAGACTAATGACTTTACTAAACCAATTTTGCAAAAACAAAAACTCAACAGTGCAACATTAGATATGATTTTGTAATTGGACAGCAATTAATAAACATCTCTGGGTGTTAAAATGTACACAAACTTCCAATTTAAAACAAGTCAGGTTACAAGGTGACTCACTTAAGCACGCTAGGAGCCACATTTATACACAGGGCTCCACCACCTGAAAACACATTCTCCAGCAACTATGCTTTTTTTAAAAAATTTAATGAAAATCTAGAGACTGGTCCTTGATGTATTCCCCATGATGATGCCTCCACTTGCCAATCAATCGTCTTTTTCTCTTGCAGTACAAGTTATTGCTTCCTTTGAAATGTGGTATTCTTGTATCCATCTTGAGAAATTAAAGGTAGGCCATAAATAAATATTCATAACATACTAAATCCTGAAGCATATTTAAATCACACTTCTTGATGTCCTGCTTCCTTGAAATACCCCATTTTATTCTCTAAATTTCTCCATCTTATTGCATCTGCTCAGATGGTGTAAACTTTCACACTAAAAATTCTGATGTCTGTTTTCCCCAAAAGATTTCTCTCATTATCACAGTTGACAGGGCGCTCCACTGTGTCTGACCCATTTTTACAGTTAATTTTAATCTGGTATTGATTTTGGCCAGTAGCTGTTTATTCATCTGTCATTCACCCCTCTTCTGGACACCAGCTTTCCTCCAAAAATTTTCTTTTTAGCTGCAAAGGTCTGTATGAGGCAGTGCCTTCTGGAACATATCTCTATGCAAAACCCTGACGCAGCTGCATATAGCGTAGGGGAGATAGTACCAGACACATTCATTCATTCCACTATTTCACTTGATTAACAGCTATTATATTTCTAAATTTTCCTAGTTCTGATGAAAAGTCATTGATCTGACCTTGACCTTGGTTTCTGACTCCTAAGTGGTACCCAATCTTAGTATGGTTAGCATTTTCTGAAACTGTATTGCGGTACCAATTGTGTAGTTGAAATTTTACACATTAGTTTTCTTTACAAAACATATCTTCAGAAGGGACATAAGAATATTATAAAATGGCCCCTAGGAGCCACAGGACTTGTGTTATGGATTCAATGCAGGCAAGAGTACGTAGACTGTGCAATTTTAGAGACAAACTACAAAAAAGATAAATCAAAAAGATTCCAGACCTGTCTATGGAACTGTCAAAACCAGCAAAAACTCAAGCCTCTATAGTGTTCAGCAACAGATAGGAGGGACATTACAAGAAATTTTAGCAAAACTGATTTTGCTTTGTGGAATGATGATTGATCACCATTGCTGGATAGTCCAGCTTCCCTTTATGTCACCACTGACAGTTTTACCTTAGATGTTCTTCCTCTGCCACTGGAAAGTTTCCCTTTACTTACTCAATGCAAATCTTTAGAATCTTTCACCTTCTCTGTTCCATTGCCAATAGTCTCAACTTCTTTAATGTTTCACATATCTCAAATAGTACATTCCTGATATCATACATCTTCATTGCACCCTCTTTGAAAGGCATTAGCAACCTAAATTAGGTGCAAAGTTTAAAATCTTCATCTGTGTGTTCATATCCTTTCATCAATTATTTCCCCATCACTGCCATCTTATCCAGTCCTAAAACCCTCTGAACATTCCAATTTGGCATTTTGTGCCTTCTGCAGACTTCTGTGCCTTCAGATGACTAGGTTCTGTACTCTAGTATGGTTAACGCATTGTTGCTGAGGCACCTTCTCCTCCTCTAATTATCAGCCTTTCCAATAGCCCTTATCTTGGCTATGTCTGTCCAATGACACTTCTACCGAAACCAGATTTTCTTCCCTACAGTGAAAAGATAAAAACTTGCTTCTTTTTTCATAAACAACTTCATTTGCTACAAAATTTCCTATAGACATTTTTCTTTCATCCATTCTGGATTACATTAAATGTTTTACAATCTATTGACATGCAGCCTCTTGCAAGTTATTTGGTTTCCTTCCCATATCCATAACTTTAATTTTTGTCAGCTGTAAATTTTTACATGGTGCATATACCCAAATCCAGATTACGTGTTTATAAAAGCAATGGCAATAACATTTGACCTCAGGCCCACCATCACATATATCCTTCCAACATGCACCTGACTGTTTTCTATCATTTGACTAACATATTGATGCTGCCACATTCATTAGCACCATGGGTCTCGATTTAAAATTAATATACTTCAGCACTGATCCCTGCAAAACCCTAGTGATCACAGATGTCCAGTCTGAAAAACTCTTCCACCACTACTCTCTGTCTATGACCAAGTCAATTCTGTATCATCTCAGCGGCTCACCATGGATCTAATGAGACTTTACTTTTTGTATCAGTCTGCCACGAGGGACCTTGTCAAAGGCTTTGCTAAGGTCCATATGGACAACATTGAGGGCAAAGCAGTAAATCACCTTTGTCACTTTCTCAAATCAGGTTTGAGAGACATGATCTTCCCCACACAAAGCCATGCTGCCTAGCGCTAATTCCAAATATGACTAAATCCTATCCCTAAAAATCTTCTCCAATAATTCCCCAGCCATTGACACAAGGCTCACCAGCCTGCTATTTCCAAGATTAGACTTGGAACAAGAACAGAAGTTGCTGTAAAAGCTCAGAAGATCTGGCAGCATCTGTGAAGAGATATCAGAGTTAAATTTTTGGGTCTGGTGACCCTTCCTCAGAACTGATGGTAGCTGGGAAAATGATGGTTTATATGCAGAAGATAAGGTTGGGGATGGGGGGAGAAAAGAGGGGGTAAGGAATAAATGATAGATGGGGTTAGACCCTAAAAAGAGTGAGAGAGAAGAACAGTTGGAGTTGATAAACAATATAGCTGAGAGGGAGACTAATTAACTGTTAATGGACACTTCTTGCGAACAATAGGTAGTGTGTAATGATCAGGCTGTGTGAGAACAAAACCTGGCGTGCGAGAGGTAGAGGGCTAGGCCATGGGAGAGTTCAGGCCTCAAAATTATTGAATTCAAAATTGAGTCCAGAGGGCTGCAGATTCCCCAAGTGGGAAATGAGATATTATTCTTCCAACTTGCACTGAGCTTCACTGGAACACTGCAGCAAGCATTATGCCTGTTGCCCTTCTCAAACAAAGGAACAACACTGGCTATTCTCTGGTCCTCTGTGGCTAAAGGAGGATGCAAAGACTTTGTACAAGGACCAGCAATTTCCTCACCACCTCCCTCAGCACTCTGGGACAGATTCCATCTCATCTTGAGGATTAGTCTACCTGACTGTTTTTCAATACCAAACACTACTTTTTTGTTTAAGAAAAATAATATTGACATGCCCATGAATATCAACTTACCCCTCCTGAGACTCTCCATCTACCATGCCCTTCTCCTTTGCAAACGCCAATGCAAAGTATTCATTTAAAAGGACCTCACCCACTTCCTCTGGCTCCATGCAAAAAAATCCTTCCTTTGTGCTTAAGTGGACCTACCCTTTCACTCCTTATACATGTATAAAACACCTCGGAATTTCCCTAATCCCATTTGCCAAAGACATTTCATAGCCCATATTAGCCCTCATAATTCCTTGTTTGAATTCTTTCCTGCTTTCTTTACATTCTAAGAGTTCTATCCATCTTTAGTTTCCCAAACCCTACATGTGCCTCCTTTTCCTTTGATTAAACTCACAATTTCTCTTTCCATCCCAATCCCTTATTTTCACAGGAACATGCCGCTCCTGAACTCTAAATCAACCGATCTTTAAAAGATTTCCTCGTGCCAGATGTGCACTTACCCTCAAACAACCATCCCCCCAACCCCCCTGCCTAATATTGTGGTAGCCAGCCTTCCTCCAATGTAGAAGTCATACGTAAATAGGCAAATTAATTATCTACTTTTAAGATTCTGCATATAACTATGAACAGAAAATAGGCACTGATATAGGCCATTCAGCTCATCAAGACTGCTTCACCATTCTACATAATCATGACTAATCCTCTTTTTCTACACCATACTCCCAGGCACTTATAGCTTCTAGAACTTTTTTCTTAAATGTATTTGGTAACTTTGTCTCCACAGCCTTCGCTCTTGGGGAATTTCAGAAGTTCACTATCTGTCTTAAGAATTTTCTCCTCGTCTCTGTCCAAAATTCAGTCCTGAGACTATGATCCCTTGCTCTGGATACTATTCCCTCCACCCAGAGACCACAGGAAACATCATCCCTGCACCCAAATTTATACATTTCAAATATTATTCCATCACACTCTAAACTCCAATGAATACAGGCCCTGACAACCCAATCTCTCCTGATGCGGCAAACCTGCCATCCCAGGAATCAAAATTTCTCTACCTTCCTTCAATGAATCTAACAGTTCACAAACAGATTTATGTTGCAGTTTCAAAAGCATTTATGAGAAACACATGTTTTAAAAGAAAACTGCTTTAATGCTGATCTTTCCACACACTGCTGTTCAAAGAAACATATGCTGCTAGTAGAATTTGTCAATAATTGTATCTAGGGGTGGTGACTGCTATAACAGATTTTCTTCCCCCAAAAGAATTTTATTGAAGAAGCATGTTCACTGTCCAAACAGTGAATTGCAGTATGGTTCACAATAGAATGAAAATCAACCTACAGCCTGATTAATAAAGTTAAAAACAGAAACATGACAATCATTTAGTAACAAAAGTAGACAAACAAGTTTAGCAGACAAGGAAATAGAGGATGGGGTATTAAAAAGGAAGAATATGCGGTTAAAATTATATTAAAGTACAAACCAATACATCATTCCCATTATTACTGCCACAAAAATACATACAGATTCACTAATGTCCTTTAGGGAGGGGAAACTGCCAACTTTACCTGGTCTGGCCGACATGTGACTCCAGACCAAAACAATGCAGTTGATGCTTAACTGCCCTCTGGCAATTAAGGATGGGCAACAAATGCTTACCCAGTAAGCAGCACCCTCATGTGAATGAATTAAAGTTTTTTAAAAAAATTTGTTCAAATATTTTATGGAGTATGTAATGTCTAATGAATAGGGCTACATCGATATCTTTCCATCCCACACCTAACAGGGTTGTGTTTAGACAAAATCGAGTTGCCTGGATTTCTCTGGGTGTGGTGATGGAAGCCAGTTGTGAAAGTGGTTAGATTGTGCAAGGGAGCTTGCAAACTTAGTGCAACACTTCAGAGTTTCAAAGCTTGTGACATGAAAGGTGTGGTTGTATGACTGGTATGGCCAAAGATCACTTGATTTTTGACCGTGGGCTGAATTACGAAAAGGATAGTTTCACAGGAGAACTAAGAAAATGTACTTATAAAAAGAAGAAGAGGGGTGTGTGTGTCTGTGTCTTCTCCAGTAAAACACCCAAGTTAAAAGAAAGCCATTTACTTGCTGCATCTAGTTGTGTAAGCTGTTTTTTTCAAACCAATAAGTCAAAGATTTTATAAATTTGTGTACTAGTCCCTCTGTGTTGCCTGTGAAGCAAAAGTCCTGGAGTAAAAGATCAGAGAACTGCAGGACATTGAAAACAAAAAAAAGAGCACACCTTCAAATCCTGAAGGAAGACAGGTGTCATTAAACCGCTGTTACCTCAATATCCTTTTCTGCCTCCATCTGTAATGCTAGTTTTGTTTGTCTGCGTGTATCTGTGTGTGTGTGTAGGTGGGTTTTAGAAGGGGGTTACAGCTTTAACTGGTAGAGTTATATATATCCGTAAATCATAAATGTTTACCTGCGATTAGTATTGTAATAAATATAGCCAAATACAGAAACTTGTTCCACCTGGTACTACACCCGTGAGTCATGACACTTAACAGCAAACTTCTGCATTTTGATCGGAGCAATTTACACATATGTATTTCTAAGGCGCCACACAGGCATAGCACAGTTGACCAAGGGCCAGGTGTTGCTGGTACAGATCACAGACTGTGGGTAGGGATTTTGTAATGGCGAGGGATCTCAAAATTCCTCATTTGTTTTTTTTGTAGCATACTGTCCACTTGGCTACCCAATCTCAAGTCAGCATAAATGTACATACCCAAGATTTTCAAAAAGGTGCTCAGATATAACTGCCCAACTTTGTTAAAGGGCACATGCTCATGCCTACCAAAGATTATTTGCATGGCAATGTTGAAGGTTTCCTGAACATCATTGATAGTATTCTGCAAACTAGAATCTGTGACTGTTGAGTCATTCATATATCATGCAGCATTTGAGACCAGAAGAAGAAAGGATCATTCACAAGGCTCAGACCTTTTGTTTTCCAAGTGCCCCGACTGAAACGCTTAGTTGAACACGTGGAGACATTGCCAGGGTATCTCTCAAAATGAGCATCGTCAGTGATATGATCAGAAATCTATTGAATGAAAGCTTCATGCCTATTTGGCTTTATCAACTTTTTAAAGTTGCTCACAGCAAGGGATGAATTTTTTTTTTAAAAAAGTAGCATTTACGGTAGTGTCACTTTAGAAATTCTGCATAGTTAAATTAAAATGCAAAGAGAATAGCGTCCATTGAAAATACTTACTTTTGCATATTCCCTGCACCAACAATGATCATGATGTAGTAAGAAATTCCACTCTGCACAACAAAATGCAAGGCATACCTAGAAGAAACATGTTTAATCTTAAGGTTAATGACGCTCTAAGTGAAAATGAGTCAGTCAGCACAAACTACACCTGCTGATACAATTATATATGAATTCTAGATACACTGCTTTCTTTTAAAAAGTATCATGGAAAAAAAGTGTGCTAAACAAAGCATTCAGGCAACCTGTATGTTCAACTAGATGTGGCCCATGCCATCAAACATACCTTGAACAATGGATCCTAGGCAATACGGGAACTCCTGTAGCCATAATACAAATCATGCCTAAACAATGGACCTGGAATCAACTTGCTATGACCATGTTGGGTTAAATCGATCAGTTTGAGGAGAGATCATGTGATGAACCAACTAACTGTTTTAACGAAACCATTTCTCTCCAGGCCAGAGAACACAAAACTAAATTAGGAAGGAGGACCCTAGGTGAGCACTCTCGTCACCCTTCTAGTTTGAGCCCTGCATACTGTTCAACAAGCCATATCCACAGGCAACGTCTGAAAAAAATCAAACTAGCAGCTGCTGACTCCAGGTGAACAAAAGAAATCCTTCAATATCTTTAAATCATCCTGATCCTGAATTCAGAAAGTCCATTGAGCCCTGTCTGAAAAAAAAAAATCAAAAATGGTATCAATCTACTGAATCCACATACAACAAACATTTATGGACTCTAACCATTTAATCTATCTTCCCATCTTAACTTACTTGGCTGTGCATGTTTGAACCCTTGAATGCACAAGTATGAGTTGGAGTATTTTTATTATTCTCATTTAGATGGGGGAGGCAGACTGAGAAGATGGGTTACATGGATTGTTTGAATTCAAGCAGTTAGGAAGGCAAAAGGGTATATTAGCCTTTGTTCAAGGGGGTTGGAGCGAGTACGGAGCAAGGCAGTCTTTATTACAACTACCCAAGGAATTGGTGAGATTACACCTTCACTGCTTTGTACATTTTTGGTCTGCTTGCCAAAAGGAAAAATATACTTGCCATAGTGTGAGTTCAGCAAAGGTTCACTAGATTCCTGCGTGGAAACCCGGCACTTTTCCCTGCAACCGCAGGAAGTGCTACACCTGCCCCACACCTCCTCCCTCACCCCAATCCCAGGCCCCAAGAAGACTTTCCACATCAGGCAGATGTTCATCTGCACATCTGCCAATGTGGTATACTGCATCCGCTGTACCCGTTGTGGCTTCCTCTACATCGGGGAAACCAAGCGTAGGCTTGGGGACCGCTTTGCAGAACACCTGCGCTCAGTTCGCAACAAACAACTGCACCTCCCAGTCGCCAACCATTTCAACTCCCCCTCCCATTCCTCAGACGACATGTCCATCCTGGGCCTCCTGCAATGCCACAGTGATGCCACCCGAAGGCTGCAGGAACTGCAAATCATATTCAGCCTGGGAACCCTGCAGCCCAATGGCATCAATGTGGATTTCCCAGCTTCAAAATCTCCCCTCCCCCAACCGCATCCCAAAACCAGCCCAGCTCATCTCCACCTCCCTGACCTGTTTTCCCTCTCACCTCAAGCCACACCCCCATCTCCTATCTACTAACATCATCCAGGCCCCTTGACCTGTCCGTCCTCCCTGGACTGACCTATCTCCTCCCTACCCCCCTACCTACACTCACCTTTACTGGCTCCATCCCCGCCTCTTCGACTTGTCTGCCTCCTCTCCACCTATCCTCTCCTCTATCCATTCTCTATCCACCTCCCCCTCTCTCCCTATTTATTTCAGAACCCTCTTCCCTTCCCCCATTTCTGATGAAGGGTCTCGGCCCGAAACGTCAAGTTTCCCTGCTCCTATGATGCTGCTTGACCTGCTGTGTTCATCCAGCCCCATGCTTGTTATCTCGGATTCTCCAGCATCTGCAGTACCTTTTATCTCAGACTGAGATGAGGAGAGATTTCTTTAGAGGGTGGAGAACTTCTGGAATTCTTTCTCCAAGCCTTCCTGTTTAAAACAAAGCCTCGGAATATATTTAGGAAATAGATATCTAGAAGCTACTGGTGTCAAGGTGCATGGCGTTGAGTTAGAGGATCAGCCATGATTATGTTGAATGGCTGAGCAGGCCCGATGCACCAAATTGCCCACACCTGCTCCTATTTTCTATCTTTCTGTTATCAGTAGATTTAATAAAGGTTTGATAGGTTACAGTGTGCGATGACAAAACTAACGCCTTTGGTTTTAAGGGCAATTTTTAGATGACTCACTAAGATTCTATTAAAATAGATTTCACAGTCATCATGTATGTGACTTTTAGTGCTCCTTTCCAACACAATGCTGTGAGAAGATTAGAACATCTCAAATGATCACACTATTTAAGTCACTTTCTAATCCTGGCATTGCCTTTAGCTCACTCATTGCTAAAGTCCTGTGATGTGTTTTGAAAGTAATCTCTTCCAGTTATACTACTTAGTTAGTTGACAGCAGTGAAAAAAGTCACAAGAATGTGTGCTGCCCTCCAGGCTGGGTGGGGGAGAGCAGAGAATATTAGAGTGCTGCAAATTATTCTATCTATTCTGTTTTCTTCATGTTTGCTCTTTGAATTCATTGTGGAAAAAGCACAATGATTCACTTTGTTAACATTAAATTCATTTCCATAGCATTAAATATTTAGAATTTTTTTCCCATTGCAAAACTGCTCTATAACAAATTTGATTTCATATGTAAAATGAAATTGCAATGCAGATTTCACAAAAAAAATCTTTAGAAGCCAGTATAATCTTGCATGTAATCACAACTGAAAAGTTTAAACAAGACAAACAAAAACAAAAAAAATTCTATTCAAAATTTTTTCTGTTTTTTTCCTGCATGGAGTGTGGCTTCCAGTGGTTCTTTGCCCTGTTTTTGGTTTGCTGGGCCCACATCTCACATCCAGAATCAATAAGTGCTGACTGGAATACGTTAAAGCTCTCCAGCATCTGCATGAACAACTTGTTGCTTGAGAAATCTCAACTTCAAAAGGAGTTATCAGCTCAACTGCAAAAGGTATTAAAGTGTGAATAATATTTTCTGGGTACTTCCCCACCCCTCCCCCAGCCACTTCTGATCAAACTAATCAAAAAACCTCGAACAAATCAAAGATCGAAAATCAGTTTTTGTTCACGTAGATCTATGTACTACATACTCTCACCTGAATCATTGTTTAAAATTTAAGGAGTTTTTTTTCCCACTTGAGCCTTTGCACAATTTAGCAAGCTATTCTATCAACAGGTCAGAAAGCTTCACACAAGGGTAGCAAGTTTTATGAACACTGTAGCACTGCCACTACACAACCTCCACCAATAAAACAAGCTGTCAGTGAGCTTAAAACAGCCAACTTAAAATCTAAGTGTAAGCATTGACTGCAGCTCCCAGAACACCATAATCACTCTTGCACCCTGTATTCTTTATATATTTGCATGATAACAGTGTTGCAATTCTCAGAGAGCGACCTTGGCTCCAAGGGAGAGTCACCAATTGTTTCTCAACATGGACACGATACAGCCTGAATTCTGAAAAGGAGGATAAAAGTCCAGAACAGAGATAGTAAGAACTGCTGATCCTGGAGTCAGAGATAACAGTGTGGAGCTGGAGGAGCACAGCAGGCCAGGCAGCATCAGAGGAGCAGGAAAGTTGACGTTTTGGGCCAGGACACTTCAGGGACTGAGAATTTTCTGAAGAAGGGTCCAGATCCGAAACGTCAACTTTCCTGGCCTATTATTGCCCACCAAGACCATCAGAGGCATCTCAACACAAGTTCAAAGTCTTTCCACCTAGCAAAAAAAAGCGTAGCCACTAGTCAGAAGCATCAAGACAGGCAAATGTCTTATTAAATATCAAAAAGTTACAATGGCTGCCTCCTGTGCCAGTCAGTCAATTGCAACAAATGTCAGTTCTATAGACTAATCCACTGACTCTCATGACCATACTCTATCCTTGAAATGTTTAGTTCCTTTGGTGTCAATCCAACTTCCTTTTATAATCTGAAATCATCTTTGCTTCCAGTACCTTCACAGGTCATTACCACTCACTGTAAAGAATTTCTTCCTTTCACATCAATCCTGCACTACTTCGACAAAATATTAAATCTGCATTTCCCAACACCTTGTCTTATCAGTTAAATGAGATCAGCTCATCTTTGTCTCATTATTTAATCCTGACTCTACCCCAATAAATTTGTCAAACACTCTTGCCGTTTCTTAAAACCTCACTAAATTGTGTCCGATTGTGACTTAGATGTGCATTGCAAAACTTCTGTAATAATAGATTTCAACATTTTCCTGACTGTCATTAACTTTGTGTTCCCAGTTTTCATTATCCACTTAATAACAGTGCTTTACTGAGAGCCATCTCCTGGGATTATTGTATAATCAAGAACACTTTGAGAAATCATAACTAGAGCATCTACTATATTTGTAGTTGCCTCCAAGAATGCAGTATGTCAGGTCCTTGGGATTTGTTGTCTCTTAGTCTCCAGTTTCTCTTATAATTGCCTTTGGTTTCTCGTTTTTATTAGGCCCTTGATTGCTCCCTCTTTCTGATACATAATTATCCTCTGACAGTTCCACAAACTATTCGTTCAACGTTCCTGCCATTTTCTCATTATAATTTCTCCTGTTCTACCTCCTAAGGCTCCAACATTTTCTTTGCTATACCCCTTTTTCTTTACTTGTAAAAACTCTTGCAATCTATTTTCATATTCATGATAGGCTTACTTTCCTAGGTCTTCCTATTCAGCTACCCTACTTATCAACTTTTTGATTGCACTTTGCTCGTTTCTAAAACACTCCCAAAATCCTCTGGCTTGCTACCAGAGCTCCCTCTAACCTGCACAGCTACACAGCCCCAAAGTTTCCTCAAAGTTCTATGCATTATCTTGCATATTAAGACCAGATCAAACACGAGAATCAAGAGCAAACATGTGCCCTACCATACATTAGTTAGGTGACAAGTAGACCCACCCTTGACACACAAAATCATATGACGTGCCACTTCCTCTGCAGATCAGTTCAGTCTTCTGTGCAATGATTAATCTGCAGCAAATTGGTGAAAGTCAGAAAGAAGCAGTCATGTATTTTATTGGGTCTGAGAATCAAAAGAAAAAAAATTCCTAGCCCTGCTGGAAGCATACAACAGGGATAATGAATAAAAACAGAGCCAAGCTGAATTATGACTCTCAACATCTGATTCACATCAAATACTGTCTAGCTTAACATGCAAAAGACAATTTTTTTGTTGCAAAATACCCATGAGGCTAAAGAACACCCTGCTTGACATTTAGGAAATTTTTTTTTAAAAACAAGGAACAAATTTCAATGCAATACTTACCACCCAAAGCAGAACAATGCAAGGTAAAGTCCCAGAAGTGTGGCAACAGCATGCCTGACATAGCTGCTAGTTTTACTTGGGTGAAGATAAAGTCGAAACCATACACTTGCTAGCAAAGCAAACAACTGGCATACTACAAAATTCACCTAGAAAAACAAACAGCAGTGTTAATGTCAAACACAGAATCACAAATTACATAATATCACACTGTATATTTTCAAAATTAATTCAAAAAAATTGTATTAGCCATTTAGACCATAAGACACAGGAGCAGAAATTAAGACATTCGGCCCGTTGATGCTGCTCCACCATTCAATCGTAGCTGATAGATTCGCAACCGCATTCTCCCACTTTCTTCCTGTAACCCTCTATCCCCTTGACAATCAAGAAGTTATCTATCTCCATCTTAAATATACTCAATGACCTGGCTCCACAGCTGTCTGTGGCAGTGAATTCCATAGATTCACCACTATCTGGTGGAAGAAGTTTCTCCTGATCTCTGTTCTAAAGGATCTTCCCTTTACTCTAAGACTATGCCCTCAGGTCCTAGTCTCTCCTACCAACGGAAACATCTTCCCAACGTCCACTCTGTCCAAGCCTTTCAGTGTTCTGTAAGTTTCAATTAGATCCCCCTTCATCCTTCTAAACTCCATCAAGTATAGACCCAGAGTCTTTAAATGTACCTCATACAATAAGCCTTTCATTCCTAGGATCATTCTCGTGAACCTCCTCTGGACTCACTCCAGGGCCAGTACAGCCTTCCTGAGGTATGGGCCCAAAATCTCTCATAATACTCTAAATATTATTGACCAGAGGATATAAAACCTTGGAAGTACATCCCTGCTTTTAGCTTCCAGTCCTCTCAACATGTCAACATGGTAGTTAGGAAGGCAAATACAAACTGAAACTACAAGTTTACCTTAACAGAATCCTGATCTATAACCCCAGAAGTCTCTTTGCACTTCAGATTTCTGAATTTTCTCCCATTTAAAAAGTGATCTATGCCTCGATTCTTCCTACCAGAGTGCATGACCTCACACTGTTGTGTACCGTGTTGTATTCCATCTGCTGCCACTTTACCTACTCTCCTAACCTGTCCAAATCCTTCTGCAGCCTCACCAATACTACTTGTCTCTCTACCTATTCTTGTATCATCTGCAAACTTAGGCAGAATGCCCTCAATTCCTTCATCTAGATCTTCAATGTATAAAATGAACAGTTATGGTCCCAACACCGACCCTTGTGGAGCACCACTAGTCACCAGATGCCATCCTGGGAAGCACCCTTTTATCCCCACACCCTGGCTGTCTAGCCAGCCAGCCAGCCAGCCAGCCAGCCAGCCAATCTTCTATCCATGCTAGTACCTTGCCTCTAACACCATGGGCCCTTGTCTCACTCAGCAGCCTCCAGCGCAGCACCTTGTCAAAGGTCTTCTGAAAGTCCAGGTAGATAACATCCATTGGCTCTCCTTGGTCTAACCTGCTAGTTACCTCCTCAAAAGAATTCTAACAGATCTGTCAGGCATGACATCCCCTTGATGAAACTATGCTGACTTTGTCTTATTTTACCATGCACTTCCAAGTATTACACTAGTTTAAGTGCATTTATTAAACTTGGACACCTGGACAATTATTCTATTATGTCAAAAATATCCACTGGAGTCAAGAGGGCCCTCGGCAAATGCTTACGGCATTGTGGTAGTGTCCCAACCTCTGGATCAGGAGGCCCAGGCTCAAGGCCCATCTGTTCCAGAGGTGAGAACAGGTTAATTAGAAAATTAGATTAAATAGGAAAGAAAGAATAAATTTGCCAGAGGTCTCAAACCTATAAAATCCTAATAGGACTAGATAGGATAAATGCAAGAAGGGCAGCATGTTGGCTCAGTGATTAGCACTGCAACCTCAGCGCCAGGGACCTGTGTTCAATTCTACCACAGGTGACTGCCTTTGTGGAGTGTGCACATTTTCCCCATGTCTGCAGGGATTTCCTCTGGGTACTCCCGTTTTCTCCCACAGTCCAGAAGATATGCAGGTTAGGTGGATTGGTCAGGAACAGAGCAGTACGCTATTGGATGATCAGTCATGATCATATTGAATGCCGGAACATTATCAATGGGCCGAATAGCCTACTCCTGCTCTTACTTCCTACACCCTACACTTCTATGTTTCTCTTTCAGCTTTACCCCTGTTACAGTGTCATAATAATGTTGGCTGATTACCCTATCACAATCTTCAAATAATTTGGATTTGGCTGAATTGTTTTTTTTTAAAACAGCTAGATGTACATCCTGCTGTAAACCCTCCCCATATATCCAGACTGGACCAGGATCAATCGACTCAATTTCATGCACCAGTGGCTTGTTTATAAACCAGCGGTCATATTTATTGATACTTCAATGTTTGTCGGCGAACTATTTGCATTCCACGTAGTAATAGAAAGAAATTCTCTGCCAAGGATAGTTGTTTTTCTTTGACATGGTCTTGCAATATCTAACATCCTGGGGGTGACGGTGATCCCCACATAGTAAAGTTAGAAAAAAAAGACAGCAACTCCAATGTAGGAACTTGAACATTGTAGTGGCTTGTTGCATTTGCCCGGTTGAATTTCAGCAGCGTTGCAGGAAATTTAATAACATGACCACACACACAACAGTTAAATACCTTGCATATACTTATTTC
The DNA here is from genome assembly GCA_024137785.1 of Ginglymostoma cirratum. Classification (NCBI taxonomy): domain Eukaryota; kingdom Metazoa; phylum Chordata; class Chondrichthyes; order Orectolobiformes; family Ginglymostomatidae; genus Ginglymostoma; species Ginglymostoma cirratum. The sequence goes on along the minus strand of JAHRHZ010000111.1, from coordinate 27,954,282 downwards.
TGCAATCAGCTTGTAATAAAACACCAAATCCACATTTTCATTTGAGTTTAAATTTATATACAAAACTAACAATTATGTGGTAGCAACTGGAAGTTATACAATAACCATAACTAGAGTAAAATTATTCATACTGTACCAGAGTGGGTGTGAAGCAAGGACAAAACCAGAGCTCATGCTGTTGGAGTTTATAATGTGGAGTTAAAGACCTTTGCCACATTGCTAATAACCCTTCACCCAAGTTGAGTACTTCCAGCCAGTTTATTGCTTCCTCCCTCAAGTCCTAATGCTGAGCTGATTCTTTCAATCTGCATTGACGATGAAACTAAGAGAATTGTTTTACAACTTCAAAATGTTTATTTTAATGATGCAATAAACAAAAAAAAATAAAGAAAAATGCATAGTACTCATTAAGAATCCATAGATGTATTATTCAAATGAAAATATTTTATACTGTTCCTTCATGAATTTGTAACTGAAAATACACATCGATGTGGTACCAAGCACAATTGACCAAAAAAGGTTCTCAGGTTTGATGCCTAGGCTGCAGCAACTTGATCCCAAGCCTGTCAGCAATAATTTTGCTAGAATTTACCAATTAACTGGAAAATGAATGAGTTTGGGGCATATCAAACAAAAGTTTAATGAACAGCTCACTGTCCCAGAAAATAAAAGTAGGTTCTACAAAATTACACAAATTCTAAAGAAGAGAGTATGCCTCCAGAAGACAAATTAGGGAAAACAAAACAAAAGAACATTGTCAACATGTTGCTACTCTTACGTCCCTGCCATCTCTCCCTCAACTTTACTCTAAAAAAGAAAACCTTCCCAACCATTAGAACAGCTTGAATCAAAGTCACAAACATCATCAAAATCACTAGGCATTCACCAACAATTATCTTTGTTATCCAACTCAGTAAAACTACCCTCAATGGTTAACGTTAACTGATTTTTCCTTCACAGATGCTGCCAGACCTGTTGAGCTTTTCCAGCAACTTTGTTTTTGTTCCTGATTTACAGCATCTGCAGATGCTTCTGTTTCTTGTTCTGTCTATTTGGTCTCGTCTGTTTCCTAAGTGGGGGAATTTTAAAAAGGATTAAAATCTTTAGCTAATTTTATTATTGCACAGCTTATCATTTTTCTTTTTTTGCCTCCAGTTACGATCATAAAATGAAAAAACAAAAGGACTGCAGATGCTGAATATCTGAAACAAAACCAAACTATTGGCAAAACTGGCAGCATCTGTAAAAGGAGAAAGCAGAGTTAATATTTTGAATCCAATAACTTTATTCTGATCAACAATCACTGGACTCAAAATGTTAATTCTGCTTTCTTCCCACAGAAGCTGCCAGACCTGCTGAGTTTCACCAGTAGTCAAGATGATCATTTTGGTTGAAGTAAAAATAATAAATTTTCCCTTTAGTAGAAATACACATCAAGTTTTGTTTTTCTTTTAAACAGAGTTAGACAGTTAGGTAAATTGAGCATTTTTGGTAGTTGAATTCAGTTTTCACGTCTGCAGCAATTCTACAGGAGTGGGCTTGATGTCAGCACTCTCCAAGTGAGCTGTGACACTAGCCACAGACAATGACTATACAACAATTGCTCCTCCGACCCTTCATATCAGTCCACACTGCAAGCATATATCTTTGGACCCTACTATTTATTCAGCTATATGCTGTTTTTGATAATATCACCCACATGAAAAAAACCACACAGGAATCTATGTACCTGAACGCCACACAACTCTTCACCATCTTATCTGATGGTTCCAATGCATGTCCAAAACAAAAAATTCACTCAAGAGATGTGGACACGATTGGCCGGCCAGCATTTTGTTAGCTGTTCCAAGCTGCCCTTCAGAAAGTGGTGTTGAGCAGCCTTCTTGAACCATTACAGTCCCTGATTTGTAGGTAGGCCCACAATGCCTGTAGGGAGGAAGTTTCAGGATTTTGATCCAGCAACAGTGACAGCAACGGCAGCGAGTGGTTCAGAGGGGAATTTGCAGGTGGTATTCCCATATATCTGCTGCCACTGTGCTTTAAGATGGACATGGTCATGGATTTCAAAGGTGCTGTCTAAGGATCTTTGATGAATTTCTGCACTGCATCTTGTAGTTAGTACACACCACTGCTACTGAACATCGGTGGTGAAGTGAGTGGGTGTTTGTGGATGTAGTACCAACCAAGCAGACTGCTTTGTCCTTAATGGTATGAAGTGTCTGGAGTGTTGTTGGAGCTGTACCCATCCAGCTAAGTGGGGAGTATTCCATCACACTCCTGACTTGTGCCTCCAGATGGGAGACAGACAGTCTTTGGAAAGTCATGCGGTTAAGTTACTCCAACATTCCTGGCCTCCAACCTGCTCTTGCAGCCACTGTGTTTGTGACAGTCCAGTTGAGTTTCAAGTCAATGGTAAACCCAAGGATGTTCACTGTAGGGGATTCAGTGATGGTAACACCATTGAATGTCACGGGGCATGATTTCATTGTCTCTTAACAGTGATGATCACAGCCCAGCATTTGCGTGGCATGAATGGTACTTGCTACTTGTTAGCCCAACCCTGGGCAAATGACCAGATCTTGCTGCATTTGAACATGGACTGCTTCAGTATCTGAGCTGCCAGCGGTGCTGAATCCTGTGCAATGATTGGTGAACATCCCCACTTCTAACTTTATGATGGTAAAAAAATCATTGATGAATCAGCTGAAGATGGTTAGGCCTAGGACATTACCCAGGAGGAACTTCTGCAGAGATGTCCTGGAGCCAAGATGACTGACCTTCAATAACACAACCATCTTCCTGTGTGCCAACTATGATTCCGACCAGTGAAGAGTTTGTCCCCGATACCCATTGATTCCTGTTTTGCTAAGGCTCCTTGATGCAAAGGGCTCTCATTCTCACCTCACCTCTGAAAAGTCAGTTATTTTATGCACGCGTGAACCAAGGCTGTAACAGGAGCCGAGTGACCCCGGCAGAACCCAAACTGGGCTTCAGTGATCAGGTTACTGCTGAGCAGCTGCTGCTTGACAGCACTGTTGATGATATCTTCCAACACTTCGCTGATGATGGAGAATAGACGAATTGGAGGCGGTGGTGGTGGTGGAATTGGTTCCATCCAATATGTCCTGCTTGGTGTACAGAACATACCTAGGCAATTTTCCACATTTTCAGGTACATGCCAGTGTTGTAACTGTACTGGAACAGCTTGGCTTGGGCTGTGGCAAGTACTGAAGTATAAGTCTTCAGCACTATTGCCAGAATGTTGTCAGGGTCCATATCCTTTGCAGTATCTAATGCCTCCAAATCATTTCTTGTTATTACATGGAGTGAATGGAATTGGTTAAAGACTGGTATCTGTAATGCTGAGGACCACAGGAGGCCGAGATGGATTATCTACTTGGCACTTCTGGCTGAAGATTGCTACAAAAGCTTCAGCCTTATCTTTTGCACCAAGCACTTGGCTCTTTCATCATTGAGGATGGGGATATTTGTGGAGCCTTCTCCTCCAGTTAGGTTATTACTTGTCCACCACCATTCACGACTGGATGTGGCAGGATTGCAGAGCTGTGATCTGATCTGTTAATTGGGGGATTACTTAGCTCTGTTTCTATCTGCTTACACTGTTTAGCATGCAGAGTCCTGTCTTAACTGCTTAGTTAACATCTAGGTCTTGGTTGACTGCAATAACCTACCAGCAGAATACTAGAAAGACCAAATCCGTTGCCTTTAATCTCATCACAAACTCATTGTTCTATCCATCAATTACATCCCTCTTTGTAGCCATTAAGTTTTAAAAAGATATCTTAGAGCAGCTTACAAGCCCAATGACTAACATTTGATTCCTGCTGAGTTTATGGCTACCCTGTTGATTTAAGCTTTATTTTGCAACTGTGGATTCTGGCCAAAATTAACTCCAAAGTCCATGTCAGGTCACATAACTTCTGGATCTTGGTGACTTCCAACTTTGCTACTATTTTTCAGCATATTTCCTGGCATTTCATTGCTGCAGTGGTGAGAAGTTAGATGCTAGTGGGTTAGAATTTGCTGTAGAATAGTAAATATTTATCACCTGAGGTAGGCTCTCTCCTACAACCTTCAAAGCAAAATAGTTTTGCAAAAAATTATTCAATTATTAGTGGTAATAACACAGCAAGGGAACTAAGGCATACTGCACCCTTGTGAACAGGAAAATCAACACACTATCTCCTTAAATAATGAGTTCCAAGGATTAGGAAATAAACAGACTGAGAAAACAGGTAAAATTAGATATTATAACAGGGAGGTAGAATGGGGGAAAGAAGGGTCTTATAGTACAGTGGTAGTGTCTCTACATTTGAAACAGGAGACCTGCGTTCAGGTCCTACTTGTCCCAGATGTGTGTTACAACATATCTAAACAAGTTGATTAAAAAAAGGGGGCATGGGAAAGAACGAAAGAAAAGAACGAAAGAAAGAAAGAGACTGGATTAAGAGAAGCCAAAAATAAATTTCCTTAAATTCTATCCTTTTGGCTAACATTTGAACCCCATTACATTCCTACTGCTTTGCCTCAATACTGGTTCTTTGACTGTGCCTCTGAAGTACTTTGTATTGCTTTTCTAAACTCAAAGCATTAGGTAAATGCAATTTGATATTTAAGACAAAACAAATAAAAGTAGCTTTAAAGCAACTGAGGAAGGTGTGATAAAGCAAGGATACTCAAAAAGGAAATTATTCAGAAAAATTAAAAATGTGACTAAAAGTAGAAACATTTGCAGACAATGATAGCCCGGAATACTGAAAGATTTTGAAGAAAACGTTTCTGGGAGGTAAAAGTCAAGAAATTCATTTTTTAATCGTTCTGTATTCAGTTTTATTTTCCTAACTTACAGAAATAAAATTGCAACATTGCAAAACAGATTGAAAAATGTCTATAAAGATCTACTTTCTGGTCAGTGGACACAAAAAAGTGACTTCAAATCTGATCCATGTTGAAACTCCATTTATTCTCAGACTTTTTAAAATGCAAGTAGTATTCAGGTTGTGTGCGCAATATGCAAGCATGCTAGCCTAACAGATTTTGATAGTGTTGGTTCTAATGTGAGTACATAGACATGCAAAAGGCCGTGAATTATCATACCTTAGTTTAGAAGTAGTGAGATAGAATTTATAGTGCTGCCTTTCAATCTGGGTCTGAAAACCTGGGGATTCTGCATACTGTTTAACTTTTGTGATGACTTTGGAAATAGCAGGGCTTGATTTCTAGCACTCTGATGAATAACAACCTAGTCTCCAAAACTCCGCGCAAGTCATCAGCCACCACAAAGCCTTGAACATTAACTTTGGATTCTTTCAAACTATTTGCCCCCCATCCTCTTTATAATCAAAGCAGCTCTCGATCTTCTGCTATCACTGTAAAAAAAATGGGTTCCCTGTGGTGTCAAATTATATGCAAAAGATTTCCTCAAATGCACTCAATTCCCAAATGCTTAACTGACTTCATTAAGAACAACATTTCAACGCAATTAGTTAAACCACTCCTTCACCTCCATTTGATTCTCACTATGGTGTTATAAATTGCACAGCTGTGAAACACCTCTTAAAAAAAGGGCCACACACACACAGCCATCATGGTAATGGCCTCTGGGCTAATTGTGTAAAAGCTGTCTCCAACTTACTGAACTCTTCTCTTGCAGCATGACACCGCAAGGGAAGCATGCTATAGTACATCCAAATTAGAGCTTAAACTCAGACATACATGCATCTGAGATTGTAGTGTACTTGAAGTTCATCGAATTTTTTTAGTACATGACCCATGACTCATTTATGTTGCAAGAATCACAGCATGATAGTTGCAGATCATGCCTTACTATTGCAAGACACTTTTGCAGAAAAAAGAAAATTTACTCTCCCATTCTGGCCTTCCAGAGCTGCAGATGAATTGGATGAGGATTCACAGCATTTCACCTCCAGATAAGTCCATCTTGTATCTGGAGGCAAGAAGCATTTAAAAATATATATTCTTTTTGTACATTTTTGTATTTTGGCATTTTATAATCAACTCTGTGCTCATACTTTGCACTGGTCTGTCAGTCTAGGGGTGCAACCTGAACATATTCCTAAAAAAAAAACCCATGTGAATGCAGTTTGAAATAACACTATGTTGAGGAAGGGTCACCGGACCCAAAACCTTAACTGTTTTCTCCTCCACAGATGCTGCCAGACCTGCTGAGCTTTTCCAGCAACTTTGTTTTTGTTCCTGAGTTGTGCACTCTTGCTTTCACAAATTGGCTACAACTACTCCTTCCAGAGATTACACACGAGCACTTCAATTGACTGTAAAGCATTCCAGAACATCCCAAGGATGAGGACTTTACAGATTCAAGTACTTCCTGCCTTGCCCCCAGATAAAGCCTCACTTAAGTTGTGCTTCTCTCTTCCAAGCTCATTAAAAAGTGTCCAAGACAAATCTCTTAATCATTGGAAATGCATTTACCACAAACTACTGAACACTCATCTTACCTTCCTAGCCACAGTGCCAGATGACATTGCAAATGATTCACTCTCTGCAGGCTCCATCTCTTCTCCCTTTCAGAACCTCACAACACATGTTGTCTCTATGCAAACAACCACCACATGGTGACATTTCATAAAAAGGGAATAATCTAGCAAAATTAGAGGAAATGCCTACTGATATCTGACAAGTTAGTGCCAACCAGCCTTAACCAAAGTGACAAATAACATTTCTTGTGACTGTGGTGGTTTATGCATTCTGTGGCTCTCATTAACCTTAGGAAATGGTCAACCACATCATTTTCCACTTTTGCCTTATCTCTGTTCTGTGGTCCAATGCTTCTACTGATTTCATTTTTACCTATGCAAACAAAGACAGAAACTACTGTTCACAGACCATTTTCAACCAGTCAAATGAGGGAATATGGTCCCCTTAAACTCATCTACGCACTAAAAATCAGAAAGAGGGTTACATGCCTCATATGCATAGTATGAGGAACTTTGCTGCTCCACCAGCTCTCCCTACCCTTCTGATATTTTAAACATCAGAGCAAAGGTCTGCATTCAGTCTTCAGGCACCCTCACTCCAATTAAACATGTGGAAAATGAAAGCTATTATACTTGGCCCCTTTCCACACACTCTAACTTTGATTTAATTCTTGTCACTTCCCCATTCTTTGTCTAGATTGTGGCCTCTGGTTCATTCCAAGACAGATTTCACCAAAAACTATGAACTACTCTCCATAGCAAAAGCAAAGGTTTATTTCATTCAAAAAATGATAAAAGGTTGTTAACAAATTATTTTGCACAGAGACAAGGTCCAAGTGTATGCACGTTGTGAGGTGGGGAGGGAAAGAGACAGGGAGGATTAGGAAATGGAAAGTGTATAGAATTTTGAGAAGCACCAAAGTTTACGGCTGACAAAGTACTGGAGATAGAGGCAATGCAAACAAGACTGCATGTCCAACAGGTAGGACTAATTAGACTAGGAGTAGAAGGTTTGAGATTAGTAGTAATGTACTTTGAGGGAAGGATTTAAGTTGGCAATCATCATTTTACATGTAGACATTGACACCAGAACTTCAGATGAACATCCCCATTAGGAAAATAAAACAGAAGGGACAAAGACAGTTCTTGGGGGTACCCTCAAGTTGATGGTGCAGGGATAGAAAATAAATCATTGGAGGTATAATTTTAACTTTATTGCCAAGCATGGAACCAAGCAAGGTAGTCCCATGAGTCATTATAGACTGAGTGAGGTAAGAAAAGCAAGAATAGCAAATATTGTACAGAGATCAAGAGTCATTGCGCATGAGACAAAACGACACTATACCCCACCTGGGCAATGCTTTCACTATAAAGGGGTGCGAATGACCAAAATAAATATCAGCCAGGTTAGCAAATGTGGAAAGAGATGGATGGGGGCTATGCAGGCAACTTGATTAGCACAGCCTCATCTGCAAATACTTGAAACAGGTCACTGTACTGATGGAGTCCATTCCCAAGAACAAAAGATGAAAGCTGGAAAAGCTGTGGGCAGCTTGTTTATTTGTATGCTAGTTTAAACTACGGAAACAGCAAGAGTCCGTTTAGCTCCTTGAACCTGTTCCACCATTCATGGCTGATCAGTAACTTAAACTCATCCTTAAATACCTCAAAAATAAAACTTTTGAATCTCCAAGACGGCAGCAGAGTAATTCAGTTGTGTGCGGGCTCTTGCCTGGGACTATTCTGGTCCCACCTGCTTTCGTTTTTTTATTCTGACTTTTACTTTTCCCTCCATTCTTCATTTCTTTGGCTGGTTAGTTGGCAGCATCGGCACAGCTGCAAAAGCCATGCAGAGTAGTGTCAGCCTCCTGGCGGTCAGAGATGTTGGTGACGCATATGGCTCCTCCCAGCAATCGGAGGCAGCAGCAGCAGCAGTGGACTCTACAAGATGGTGGCACCAGCAAGGCATATCTCAGAGGACGGTGGCCACAGTGGGACTCCTGGCACAGTGGCAGCCTGTCCTGGCAGTGGAGCCAGGGACTCCTGGTGTTGGCGAAGCAACAGCTGCTATGGCGACAAGGCGGTGGGGTGAGGGGGGTGGCGGTGCAGGTAATTGCTGGTTAGCAAACTCGGTGCTCATTGGAGATGGCAGGACTAAGATAGACTCTTTTAGTTATATCTTTTTACTCTTAAATCTTAAACTACTCAAAATGGCAGCCAGATTGGGGTGACAGGTCAAGGCTTTTCACAGTATTTTACTGTATCATTAGCTGTAAAATGCTAGTGATAATAAATCCTTCAATTCAATAACACCTAACAATCTCAGGTTTTAAAGCAAAAATTAAAAAAAAACTGGCTTACTCTTAAGAGGATATCTGGAGCCCTAATCTGCCGAGGGAGAACATGCAGTCTTTGCTCCAAGTCACAATTACCACGATCACTCAACCCCACACCCCTCTTAACTCTGAAATCTTGTTATTCAGCTGTCTTGCTTGGATCTTGTCAAATACAAAGTGACATGTAGACATCTTAATTTACTCGAGTAAATTACAAAGTATCAAAGACAGACAGAGATTGGTAGCAATAGAAACAAGTTAAAATGTAGCTCCTCCCAATTCAGATTTCACATCTGTAACCACCAAAAGAAGAGCACATCTAAAAAGTGTCCTAAGCAGACGTAAGAAGCCATACCCATGAAGCTCAATCTTTAAACTTTCTTCTGGTACGGAAACCGTGCTGATGCTGTTCTCCAGCAATCACCCACCATCTTTAATACCATTTTGCAGATTTGAACTTTAGTGTTTTAAACTGACACCAAATGTTTTGCATTTACTGGAAGAGCATCATCCCCTTACATGGAAACTGGAGTAGGTCATTCAGCTTGCTGAGCCTGCTCCACTGCCAAGTAGATCACAACTGATTATCTACCTCAATGCCACTTTCCTGCACTCTCTCCTTATCCCTTGATGTCTTTATTCTTCATCAAGCTATCCATTTCTGAACATGTTCAGTGATTGAATTCCCACAGCTCTCTGGGATAGAGAATTCAATAGATTCACCATGCTATGTGATGATGTTTCTTGCCTCAATCGTACCTGTTATTCAGAGATTGCTGCCCCTGGTCCTAGACTCTGCCAGAGAAGGATTAGCATCCTAGAGCTATCCTACATGCCCTGTAGGAATTTTGTCAAATTTCAATGAGGTCACCACTCACATCCACAAAACGGAGGTAAACAGATCCCATCTCCTCCAACTCAGACATTCCTGTCATTCCATGGATTAATCTTGTGAACAGCCATTCACTCCCATGATAAGGGAACCAAAAAAGCTTTGGAGAACACTTGAGATGAGGTCTCACCACGGCTGTATAAAACTTCAGCACCACGTCTTTCCTCAAGTAACCTTGCAATGAAAGTCAGCATCCAATTTGCTTTCCTAATTGCTTGCTGCACTCGTTTAGCAACAAACTTCACAGATACTGTTTGGATTCGACCAGTTCCTGGCCTCTTCACAGCAATACTTCAAGCACAGTCAAAAAACAAGAGCTGAATTCTACAGTGGAGGTGAGAACAACAGCACCTTGACAGCAAGGATGCATTTGAATGAACATGGCATCATGGAGCCTGAGCAAAACTAGTGTCAATGTGAATCAGGGTGAAAATTCTCCACTGGTTAGTCATATCAGACACAAAGGAAAATGGCTGCAGTCGTCATGACTCCTCAGACATGAAGCAGTACATGCCCAATAAGAAGGGTCATGCTATCACAATGTGAAACTGTAGACTGATATCAAGTCGACTAAGGGAGGGTCCAATAGTGCAATTGACAACTTGGTCTTTCCTTCCTTTCTCCGAAAAGATGCGTACACAGCCTTATGAAAAAAGGAAGGTAAACACATGCTTAAATTATCAAATCTTAGTATCAACCCATAATCTTCATTAATCCAACATTACAAATGCTCAGCAAGAATATGCACCCCTCCGACTGAACATGTACACATGGCAAAAGGACAATGCTCTGCCAACTCTTCAGTCTGTGTTTGGTACCGAGGCATTTGAGATGTGAGAACTAGATTTAAATATGTACCAGAGACATTAAAACATATGACAAAAAGCGCTAATGAAATTGTTTTCTTTCCCTACCAACTTATTTAGCCTCTTTCTGTTGCTCACAGCCCTCCTACTGAAACAGCCACAGCTGTTCCACTCATCTTCAGTACAGACACTACCATTAGAAAAATGCCAATGGCCATCTTGGTCATTATTTCACAGTTGCTGCACCGCAAGCTGAGAGTCTGAGTGTTGTACAGCCCTGTTCAAGAAAGGTTCTCAAGTCGTGTTTCGGAATTTCCGGACCAGTGGGGTTAGTTATACAGAACTAATTGCAATTAGGATGCATGGCTTAAGAGATAGTAACAGTCTCAGCAAAATTAGTGCTAAGTAGTAAACTTTCATATGCATTAATAAACACCACATATTAGGAGCGGAGAACAGAATTTCATTGATACTTTCAACAAGCCATAGAAAAAAAAAAAGAGGAAAATTACAATGAATCCATTCAGCCTCAGTTGTGAGATCATAGCTTCAGCTGAAGAAAGAGCACCTCTTGTTATGCAGAGTTTTACTGTGCATGAATTTCTTTTGTCACTACAATTGCAACCATTTATTCAACTGATCCTGCTGCCTGCCTCCTTTTCACTAGCCCATAAGGCCAAACTGCCAAAGGTTCCTCTCCTTCCCTTGTCATGAACTAATCATTTAGTTTTTCTCCCCCCATTCTCTTTTTTTCCCTGAACTCATGCTGACCTATAAATACACCCTTTCCTAAACTGCCTACCATCCTTCACCTCACATAAGGTGATATTAGAAAATGGTGTTTTTCTTCAAATCTACCATCAAGAGCCTCAAAATAAAAAACCCTACAACTTCCCAAACTTGTGAACCGTCTCATCTCCAAACTTTCACACTCCCTCTCAGTGACGCAGGGGTACAGAAATTGGGATTAATTTTTTTCTCACCCAATTCATTCAGCAGATGTGGGCTTCACCGGTAAGTCCAATATTTAATTGTCCATCTATGTTTGTCCTCAAGAAGGCATCAGTGAATTGCCCTCTTGAACCACTGCAGTCCATTGGTATAGGTACACCTCCAGTGCTGTTCAAAGGAGGAGTTTCAGGATTTAGATCTAATGACAGTGCAGACACAGCAATTTAGACCATAAAACATAGGAGCAGAAGGAGGCCATTCAGCTTGTTGAATCTATTCTACCATTCAATTATGCATTTTGCCTTTTCCACAGCAACCCTAGATGCCATAACTGATTTTAAAAGTTATATCTTGGTCTTGAATATTTTTAAGATGCTACCTTTACAGCTCACTACAGTAAACAATTCCACAGATTCAGTGCTCAGAAGAAATTACTCCTCAAGTCTGTCCCAACAAAGCAACTCCTTACTCTGAAAGCGAGTCGTCCGGTCTTAAACTCTCTTAAGGAGAAAAGGCCTCACCGCATCTGTGTCAAGGCCCCTAAGAATTTTGCATGTTTTAATAATTCTTCTAAACGGCAATGAGTCCAGGTCCAACCTATTCGACCTTTCCTCCTAAGAGGATCACTTCATACTCAGGATGAACCCCGTGAACCTTATTTAGGCTGCCTCCAATGTCAGTATATCGTTCCTGAGATAAAATGGGCCAAAGCTGTTAACAGTATTCCAGGTGCGGTCTGACTAATAGCTTGTTTAGTTTTCGCAAGACTTCCCTACTTTTACACTCAATGCTTTATACAACAAGTTTTAATGCTTCCCTTTGAAATAAAGGCTAACATTCCTTTTGCCTTCCCTATTACCTGAACTTGTATGCTAGCTTTGTGCATTTATACACAGACTCCCAAACACCACCTTGCTGTAGCTTTCTGCAGTTTTTCTCCATTGAAATAGTTTTCACCTCCTCTATTCTTCCTGACAAAGTATATAAGTTCACATAATATAGCAAAACTTTGTTTTAACAGGCACTTTATGAACTGGCAAAAAAAATTGTATACCTCAAATACCAAGGTTTACTGTACTATTGTGACCTCCATGAGGTCCGAGTCGTCAGTGGAGGGAGTGAGTGAGAAGGCCCTCTCCAGGTAAATTTTATCCAAGGCAAAGTTGAATTAAGTGATCTATGCTGTAAATAAAGTACAAAGTCCTACGTACACCCCCTGTATTATGTTTCTATTAACAGGTTTTTACATTTGATCAAATCGGCACACTCCAGGTCCAATGGGTAACAGTTAAAAATCTTGCTGTATTCCATCTGCCATTTGCCCACTTGTTATACCTGGATATATAATATCTAAACAAATTATTCAAACTGTTCAACATATATACATTTCATTAAAAACAAAAGCAAGGAAGACCATTCTATGGCTAGCTAGGGCAGTTAAAGAACAGCATTAGATTAAAAGGGAAGAGGCTTACAATGTTAAAGAATTTTAGTAAGCTTGAGATTGAGGGTGCATTAGAAATCAGTAAAAGTACAACCAAAAAGTTGATCTTAAAAAAGGGAAGCAATAGCATTTATTGGAAAGGAATATAAAAACTGATCGTCAGAACTATTATTGGTATGCATAAGGGAAAAAAAGTGGCTAAAGTAAACAGTGGTGTCTTAGAAATGGAAAGGAGATAAATTTATCCTGGAGCGCGTGAGGAAAAGGCAGACAGACACATTCAACAGTTTTTTAACTGTTACCCATCGGACCTGGAGTGTGCCGATTTGATCAAATGTAAAAACATGTTAATAGAAACATAATACAGGGGGTGTACATAGGACTTTGTACTTTATTTACAGCATAGATCACTTAAATAATAATTCAACTTTGCCTTGAATAAAATTTACCGGGAGAGGGCCTTCTCACTCACTCCTTCCACTGATGACTCGGACCTCATGGAGGTCACAATAGTACAGTAAACCTCAGTATTTGAGGTATACAATTTTTTTTTTGCCAGTTCATAAAGTGCCTGTTAAAACAAAGTTTTGCTATATTATGTGAACTTATATACACAGTGTGGAGCTGGGAGGAACACAGCAGGCCAAGCAGCACCAGAGGTGCAGGAAAGCTAACGTTTCAGGTCAGGACCCTTCTTCAGGGCTCCACACTTATCTGCAACTCCAGCATCGGCAGTTCTTACTATTTCACATTGAACAATGATGTTATTTGCCTTCATAGTAAAAACACTCAAGTTGCATACCGGCAATAGGAAGTAATCTAGGGGCTAAAACCAGTAAGGAAATTAAGACAAGTAATAATCAGAGAAAAACTACTAGATAAATTTAGGAACTGAAATCCAGCAAATCAAAGTCCTGATGGTCTAACCCTTAGGTTTATAAAATATATTCTACAAGATCTAGCTGCAGAGATAGTGAGTGTGGTATCCTGAAACATCCATTTTTCCAACTCGCTGTATTATTTTATTTAAATTTAGTCAATCCTCTATCCTATATCCTACATAGTTGCATGTCATAATGGAATGAGGAGGAAATTGCAGGTGGTGTTCCCTGGAATCTGCTGCAGCTCTTGATCAGAGTTGGTAGTGATCGTGGGTTCGGAAAGTACTAAGGGACTTACCTAAAAAAGTGCCACACAAGAGACAAAAGATGTGTTGCACAAGTACTGATCCACAGAATACAGGAGATGGAATAGGTTATTAGATTCTTCCACAGGTGAAATCCCTTCTCAGCGATTTCCTATATTAACCAGTTATCACTCAATATTTTTTATCAAGAAATAACTACCTCTGTCTTGAACTTTCCCTACTATTGAGGCTTGCATTCATTGGTCATAGTATGGAGTGTGGGAGTTGGGGTGTCATGTTGCAACTATACAAGACGTTGGTGAGGCCACTTTTGGAATACTGCATATAATTCTAGTTGCCCTGCTATAGGAAAGTTGTTAAATATATTTTCCTGCACACTTTCAAGTTTATGAGCATGTTGCAGGGAATGGAGGGTTTGAGTTATAATTCGAGGCTGGATAAGATGGGACGTTTATCCCCTGAAGTGTAGGCTGAGGGGTGATCTTATAGAGGTTTATAAAATTGAGGTACATAGATAGGGTGAACAGCTAGGGCCTTTTTCCAATTGTAGGGGAGTCCGAAACTATACGGCATAAGTTTATGGTGAGAGGGAAAGATTTACAAGGGACGTGAGGGGCAAATTTTTCATGCAGAGCATTGTGTGTATAGAATGAACAGCCAAAGGAAGTGGTAGAGACAGGTACCAATACAATAACATTGAAAAAGCAGACATTTGATATAACAGTCTAATTGGAAAGATTTAGAGGAATATAGGCCAAATACAGGCAAACAGGACTACTTTACTTGAGGATACCTGGTCAGCATGGACGAAGTGGACTGAAGGGTTCGTTTCCATGCTGTATCGCTATGACTTAAGGTGACAGGTCACTAGTTCTCCACTTTTTCTGTCCCTCTTTTCTTTAATAGTAGGATCACATTTGCCACCACTCCCCTCAATTTGAAGGTAACAGTCCAAATTCTGTTGGCCCTGAAGGTGATCGCCAATTCATGAGCTTGCAGTCCCATTAAATTCTTCAGGGACTGCTGATTTTTATTTTTTAAGAAAAAGTTCTCAATTTCCCATTGTCACTTGTCTGCTGGTTCTTTTGTATTTTCCTGTGAAATACAACAGTTTCTCCACCATTTCCGTATTTCCAATTATAAATTCTCCTGCTTGTAATGAGCCCTTATTAATCTTTGGCAATCTTTACCTTATTGCATATTGCAGCCTGATTTTATTTCTCTCTCATTTATTTTTATATTTAAAGTTTTGTCTACATCATTCTCTTGACCCTCTTTTGAATTCTAAAAGCACTCCAAGTACTTAGGTTTACTACTTTTTTCAGCCACCTTAATACCAATATAATCTTAACTTCTCTTGTTAGCTACTGTTGGATCACTTTTCCCACTGGGATTTTGTGCCTTAAAAGGCAACGTAAATTGGTTGTACACAACATACCATTTATTTTAAAATGAGCAACGTTCTGTCATACCTTTTAACGTACAGAAACAATACCTACGTCTTTCTTGAAAAAGTCTTCAATGTTTTGGCTGCAACAGTTTGCTGTGGCAGAGAATTCCACAGAATCACCAAAAATTAAAAAAAAACAAAAAACCGTTAACTGTCCTAAAAACGCCGATTCCTTATCCTTAGGCTGCATCTCCTGGTTCTGGGCTCCCGCTCATTGGAGAACATCATTCCCACATCTACCCTGACTACTCAGTTGGAATTTTATAGGTGTAAATGAGATTTCCCCCACTCACTCCTCTAATGTATGTAATCCTAACTGGTCCAAATCTCTCTCTGTACATCAATCTTGCCATCCTAGGACTCAAATCAGCAAGTCTTCACACTCCTTCAACAGCCAAAGCAAAACATGCTTCCTCAGATTGAGGAGACCAAAACTACATACAATACTCTAAGTGAAGTCTTACCAATACCCTCTACACTTACACAGGAACAGGAGGTGTCTTAGGCAAATCCTCTGATTGTAAATGGCCAACATACGATTTACCTTCTTCACCATCTGCTGCACCTACAAGCTCACAAGGTTTCATTGGGAAAAGGAAGGAGCAATCTATTATCATTCATATTTGTAACCTGATGACACCCAATATTGTCTCACCACTGCCACAATCTCAATTCCTTCAACTGTTTCAATCATCAGAATCCATATATGCATTCAGTAACAAAATACAGTGAATACTGACTCCAATGTTTCAGTTAACTTTTCTGCTGCCAACCTGATTCATGCTTCTATACACCTAAGCTTGACAGTATCAATGTACTGAGATAGTAGGAACTGCAGAAAGAAGGAACAAGGCAGGCCAAGTGGGAGAGATGGAAGAAAGAGAGAAACTGACAGTGCAATGTTGAAAAGGGGGTTAAAAAACTCTCAAGCGAGGAGTAGCACCAAGTGACAAAAATCAAAAATAACAAATAATTACTACTGCTGGTCCAATGCATCAACTACCATGGTCTCAGGTGGCTGACCTGGTCAGTGACTTGCATACCTCCGCGTACATTTTTCTTTGAAGCTTGCGATTTGAATTGTGTTTCAACTGCTCATACTCTTTCCTCACGCAAAGGGCTCCTTAAAAGCAACTTTGACTCAACATTTGGTTGTTCACCAATACCTCCTTATCTGATGATTTGGTGTCAACATTTTCTTTTATGATAATTCTGTAAACACCTGGGGACACTTTACTACACAACAGTCATTACATAAAATGCAAGTTGTTCTTGTTCACTCAGATGCTTTGACTCATTGGTCTGGAGCTGTACCAGAGTGGGACTCTGTATCAAGGCAGCTAATGCAGCAATGGAGTGTGGTGGTGGTCAGGGCCCAATATGAGCCCAGACAGCTGCACCAGCCAGCAATGTGGCGGTCAGAACTGAAGCCTTGCAAAACCGACGTGCCTGATGAAGGCAGCTGGCAAGCACTGACGCGTTTTAGCTCAGCATGGGTGAAAGCATACCCAGCGCAGGGGAGAGCAAGCTCTCTTGGGGAAAACCCAGTCTGGAGCATCTGCAGGCCAACAGCTTAAGAAAGGACTGTAATAGAGTCATAGAGCTATATAGGACGGAAGCAGATCCTTCAGTCCAAGTTGCCCATGCTGACGAGATATCCTAAATTAATTTAGTCCCATTACCTCTCAACCTTTGCTATTCATGTACCCATCCAGGTGCCTTTAAATGTTGTAATTGTACACTTCCTCTGGCAGCTCATTCCATACACATCACCCTTTGCATGAAAAAAGCTTCCTCTGGAGGTCCATTTTCTAGCTTTCCCTACACACCTTACACCCATGCCCTCTAGCTTTGGACTACCCTACCCGGGGGTGGGGGGGAACACTTGCCTATTCAAACTATGCATGACTGTCATGATTTTATAAATTTCTAAGGCAACCCCCCGGCCTCCAACACTCCAGGGAAAAATAGCCCCAGCCTATTCAGTGTCTCCCTAATGCTCAAATCCTCCAATCTAGGGCATATCCTTGTAAATCTTTTCTGAGCCCTTTCAAGTTTCACAACATCCTTCCTTTAACATGGAGACCAGAATTGCATGCAGTATTCCAATAGTGGCCTAACCAATGTCCTGTACAGCTGCAACGTAACCTCCCAACTCCTACTGGTCAGTGCATTGACCAATAAAGGCAAGCATACTAAATACCTGTTCGCAATGTTTGACTTTTTACACTTACATTCTATATTTTCTACTTGTATCCTAAGAAGGCTATAGTGTTGAACTTTTTAAAAAGTTATTTACTTATTTTTCTATAATTTCTGTAACTAAGATTTTGTACCCAAGTACATTTGTAAGTAAGATGGGGGCACGTGTGGTGACATTGTACACTTTTCACTGTATTCCAGTACAGGGTACAAGAGTATGTGACAATCAAACCTAAATCTAAATCATTGTATCTGATTTATTCGTTTGTCTGCATAAGGATAACAGGGTTAAGCTTAAAAAATCTTATACAATCTTTCGTTGAATTTTCTAAAATCTTACCTTGTATTTTCAGTGCCCTTGCAAAATTCAAACATATACAGGCTACTGTTCACTGCACAATTTCAAAACAAACCATTTAAAAAGATATGCTGGAGGTGAAAATCTAGTCAACTCAAGTTCCAGCTAGTGCTGGCAAGAGGTGTTACCTCTATTTCAGCATTCCTAAGTGCTCCATTTTGAAACCTGCTGTATTTCATTTGTACTAAACCACAGAACATTCGAGATGAAAGAACAGCATTTCTAGATCTAACAACCAACCTCAATCTAGGTAAATTCAATTGAAAATCAGACATCAATTTGAGCAAAATGCAGGGCTTCAAATCTTAAAAAGAAATGCCTTGCTTTGCATTCAATGCTTTTAAAAGGTTAGGACTACTATTGTTTCAAGTAGAATTATGATGCATTGCAATGTTCCATCAATCAGCAAGTATCAGTCCAAGGAATAACCACATGCACAACCCCTCATATACACACACACACACACACACACACACACAACTTTGACAAAAAAGTCCTTCTGGACTTCTAGTTCATTCA
Source organism: Ginglymostoma cirratum (assembly GCA_024137785.1). Taxonomy (NCBI): domain Eukaryota; kingdom Metazoa; phylum Chordata; class Chondrichthyes; order Orectolobiformes; family Ginglymostomatidae; genus Ginglymostoma; species Ginglymostoma cirratum. The sequence continues at coordinate 27,935,698 of JAHRHZ010000111.1, read as the reverse complement.
TCTTTGAAATGAACATACGCAAAATCACATGCAAGAGTCTTTGGAACTGACACACAGACACACAGCAAAATCCAAGAGCCTTTGTCCTCTAGTCACTCTAGAAGAGATGAGTTAGTTTAGGTCTAGTCTTGTATCTCTTAGATGATGCAATGTCTCGAATTACACAGACATTAGGTAAACTAGTCTTAATTGAATGATTCAGACGTCTTACAAATCTAATAAAGGACTTTGTAATTTAAGTTGTGCCTCCTCCGCTGAAGACTTTAGTTGATAATTCTATACTACAGGATACTAAGTGAGCCTTGCAGACCAGTATTAACAAAAGGAGCACTGGTGGCAGCATTTCTACCCAAAGAATATCCTAGCAAAACCAGTTACTGGCTGAGAACATCTCAAAATCAGCAACATCGTATTTGCAACATTTTACGAAGCAAAATGTAAGGAGTTAACATTGAACTAAGTAGCAGTACAAAACAAGTAGAAGTAAACATTAATTTTATAATTAGCAACTAGTTCACCATGAATACTTTGCTATAGAGAAGTACCATCTTTAAGTGATTGGCTATTCTAATTCATAGAACCACAGAATCCCTACAATGCAGAAAGGCCATTTGGCCCATCAAGTCTACAATCCGTCCTCCAAAACACATCCCACTCTATTCTAAAACCATGCATTTACCTGCACATCCCTGATGCCATGGGCAATTTAGCACGTCAAATCCACCTAACCTGCACATCTTTGGACTGTGGGAGGATAACACCTGGCAGAAACCCATGCATACTCCACACAGTCACCCAAATCTGGAATTGAACTTGGTGCCTGGCACGTTGAGGCATTTTTGAAGTGGAAATTCTTTGGATAAAATGTAACACGCAAAACAGACTTTCTCCATATGGTTTCACTCGCTCTAGTTTAAGATTATAGTTTTGACATCACACAAAAAAGGAGTTTTAATAATTTATAAATCAACATTTATTCAGAGATAACATTTGGCATAGCACATTTTGACAACTTGTAAATACCTTGTAAAGTCTCATTTGGGCAGACTGCCGGAAGACAGATTAAAATTGATAAAGTTCAATTTAAAATATGCGCTCTAATCCAGCAAATTAAAAGAAAATATTTATTTATTATGATGGGTTGAAATAGTATCAATTTTTTCATATTATGCATTATTATTGCACTTATTTGTGTTAACAAATTTGTGTCAACTTGCAGACAGAGGGCAAACTTTATTTGGACTGAACACCAAGAGATGGTGGATGGATAGTGTATTGTGTCCAAATGTGATTCATACCATCTTCAATTTTATATAGAGTATTTCAAATCTAGAATAACAAAGTACAGCCAGTACAAGATGCACAGCCAATAGTAAACTTGTTTGAGAGGGCAGGAAACCCAGCAGGAGTTCTTTGCAAAGAACTCAAATTCACAGCAAACATCACGAAGTGAGCAGTGCGTTGACATTCATCGGTTACTATTTAGCTTGATCACTCCACACCAGTTTATAGTCTACCATACTTTTTTTCCTCTGGAGCTGAAGAAGTTTGAGTCACATGGACTGAGGCAGGAAATCTGTCAAAAGATATATTCTGACTCACTCATACTCTTGAATCACTAGCACAGAATATAGCATTTTGCATCATATAAAAAAGTCAATGGGAGGAGGAGTAGGCCATTCAGCCCTTCAACTCTGCTCTGTCAAACAAGACGATTGTTGCTGATGATCCAACTCAATAGCCTGTTGCTGTTTTGTTCATTCCTGTACCACCATATCCTTTGATCCCTCTTGTCCTCACTTTCCACCCCAATAGTGTGTACATCCAAAGGTTCATATGTCACCACTTCTGCCACCTCCAGACAGGCACTCCTCTTCCCTCCATTGTCAGCATTCTCCAGGGACTGTTCCCTTCAGGACATCCTAGTCCAGTTTTCCTCCTCCACTCCCAAAATGTCTCCAGAGCACCTTTACATGTAATCACAGGAGGTGCAACTCTTACCATTTATCTACTCCCTCCTCACGACTCAAGGCCCCAGATACACCTTTCAAATGAAACAGCAAGTTACCTGCACGTCTCTCAATTTAGTCTAGCGTATTCACTGCTCACAACAGACTCTCCTCTGCACTGGAGAATCAAAAAATGCCAACTGGGTGATTGCTCTGTGGAACAAGTACGCTCTGTCCATAAAAATGATTCCAGTTGCTGGTCATTTCAACATACCATGCCACAAGTTGTCTATTTGAAGTGCTCCAACATGGTTGTTGATTATCATACCTATCCCTAGGTCCTATCAATGACATGGGTTGCTTTCAGCACAGCCAAACCACATTAAGCCCCTCATAGCTCCCACTATCACCTATCTAGCTTTTTCTTCCCTGGCTTACCATCAACAATCCCTTTGTCAAGCTACTTATGTTTTCTCTTTCCCCTTTTCGCTAAGCACCACCATTAATCAGCATAAATACCATCTATTCGTAGCTGCTATCAGTTCTGAAGAAAGATCACTGGACTCAAAACATCAACTCTGAGGAGAGGAACAGATATTGTCAGAACTGTTGGGTTGAGTATTTTCTGTTTTTCAATGATACAAAAATTAGGAGACTCTGCACAAAGCAATTTTATTGTGCAGAAGTGAGTTTGAGCACGTACCAGAAATCTACCTTGATTCTAGCTTTGCTGAAGAGAACTAAGATACAAGATAAACCTAAGGGCCTTAGTCTTTTACAGTAGGCGGCTCTCTGCAAAGTCCTGTGCTTTGCACAATGTATTGTCGAAGCGTTCAGGCACAAGTGTGAAAGAATACATAAATCAATTTGTGGAATTTTGGCAAGTGACACTGAGATTATGCCATTAACCCTTGAGCTGTGACCACTTCAATAGATACCATAGCTGGGCCATGCATACAGGAATCTGTGACATCACTAACAACAACGGTCAGAATGATCATACTATAACCACCTTCTCCCCCTTGAACAAGTGGAATACTGAATGAATAGGGGTGTCAGCCAGATTAGTGATGTCCTGCAGGTCAATTTTAGTTCAGATTCACATTACTGAAATGGGAATGATTCTAGAATATTTAGTTCTAGGTATGAGAGCTCATTTTGATCAACAATACACTTCCAATTTCCCAGATAAACAGGCATTCTAAAGTTTTCAAAAGTTTCACATTTACTCCCTTGATTAAAACACTTAGATGAGCATGCATTCATAGCATCATTCAAATTGTGCTATTCTGTAGAAGACAGTACAGTGTTGAAACAAAATCAGAAATTCCTGAAAAAGCCCAGCTAATCTGGCAACATCTGTCGACAGAAAGCAGAGTCAATGTTTCAGGTCCAGTGACCCTTCTCCTGAAGAAAGCCTGCTGAGGCTTTACAGCCATTTCTGATTTTGTTTCCGATTTCCAGTATCCATTGTTCTTCATAGGTAAAAAACGTGTTTTGGACAAGAATTTCTCAATTACTTGCCTAAAAAGGAATTTGTAAGCTTCAAGTACAAATACCTGTAATCATTGGACAAGATCACCTTTAACATCTGTCTCTCTCTCGTTCGCTCTCCTCCTTCACAAATTGGCTGCAGTAGTTACTCAAGGGTTCTTAAATGCTAGCTCTAGCAGCTTTACTCAAAAGTAAAATTAATTGTGTGCCCTTTTTACAACTGTCTTTGCTGGTCTTAATTTTTGTTGGTTTTCTACATTCTTTTATTCTTGTGCTGGGGCTATCATTCTCTAATGATGCTCTCTACAGTCCGCCTTCTCTACTTACTGTTCTTTTCTCCAACTTTCTGCTCCCTTATATAGAGAGAGGGGCATACATATTTTCCTTCCTCTGGATTCTTGCAGAACGATGGAGAATCATAGTTTCATTGACAGGCAGGGCAGAACTATAACTATCATGCAGTTACAGACAATCCAGTTCTGTAGAGATAAGCTGCTAAGCAGCTATAGTCTGATAAATAGGAGTACAGTTGAGTAGACCTGCTCTGAGCTGCTTCCAATGCACTTCTATCTTTGACATGATACAAAGTATGGACCATTTATTTTCAAATTCGGTTGTCTGGCTCCTATACCGGGGGCTTCCAAGACTGAAATGGAATTTTTCTTAACAAAAAAACCGAACAAACACAGACTTAAAGTGGTCACACTGATCACCTGACCATACAGGTTAGCCAAGATCCATAAAACCATGTGTAATAAGCTGAACCATCTAAACTGAGATTAATATTTTATCATAACATTGGAACTTATCAATCCAATCAGGCACAAAAATAGCTCTCATCACCTATTTTAAATTGCATCCCTATAAGAACATTTCATATAATGCAGATGAAACACATTACCTCCAATCGTCAAGCTAGGAGACAATGAATGCAGACACAGAAACCATGAACATCAGTTTCATTTAGCAGAGCCATGGAGATAGATTTTTAACCACAGAATTGAAACCAGCTAGAGAAACTGTGTTCTTTGCCTTTCAAAAAAGGAAAACTGTCCAGAGTTGATTGAAAGGAAACACCAGGACACCTCTAATTTTGAACGCATATCATCAATATTTGCTACTGTTGATAGTTCAAGACACCAACTAAAAACAACTTTGGACTCGGGTTAAAAATCTTACACCAAGGATACCCTCAAGCATTTGAAATTGTGTCTTCCTTAGTAACTGTGTGCACGTGATGTTGTGTCTTTAATCATCTTGAGGGGTTAGCAGACGATAAAACTGATCTTTCACTTAAGAAAACCTTACAATTGGCTCCTTATTGGTACAGTAGAAATCCAGTACATTGTTTGAACTGAAGAAAGGCATAGACTTGTGATAAAAGTAAAATAAAGTCTTTGTTACAGTCAACCAGGGAACAGAAATGAGAGAAGCCAATTCATCCCTCTTCACTTGGTCACAGCACTTTTCCCAAAAATCCTTAAATTCTCCAGATGTGGCTCACCAAAACCCTGTACAAATGTAACAGAATTTAATCCTGTTATATTTCACTACCCTCGCAATAAACAACATTGCATTTGCCTTCCTAATCATTTGCTGTACCTGCATAGGAGCTTCTTACTTTATTCAAAAGGACACCCAGGACCCTATGTACTGCAGGACTTCAACAGGCTCTATTCAATAATATACTGCTTTTCTTTTCATCTTTACACTTAACCACCGAAAACCTCCCCATCTCTGTTGTTCAAGCCTCAGCTCGACTCCTGTTCAGATGGGTCATTGCACATGAACATAAGTAAGTTATAGTATAATAGTTAGGAAGGGCAGAAATAATGCAATTAAATCATGAAGTAAGTAGACTTATACCAACTTGTTTCTAAAAAGCATCTTTAAAATAATGAAATATCCTGAAGCACTGCATAAGATCACTGCAAAACAAGGTAGGACACGGTTATGAATCAAAAGATAATAGTAAACATGGACTGCCAATTTTCAAATTCCATGAACTAAGTTTTAAAATAGTTTTAGTCTATGAAGGTCTCCATTTAAAAAAAGACAAACACTGACTCAAAATGGCTGCTGTGGAAACCTGACCACAGGCTGATGCAAGATTTGTGAAATCATTGAGAGATATACAAACACACTGCACTGAGTGCAAATACCATTTCATCCAAAGATGGTGAAAGCAGACAAAGTTAGCATCAAATTCAGATATATTGTTTAATTCTCACTAGCACAAGTTCATTTTGGAAGATGAAAGGAGATGTGTAGAGTATTCAGCTTGGAAGGGCAATGGAATAGACTCAAGAATATACAAAGGGACGTATATCAAAAGCCACGTTAGCAAAATGAAAAATAAATAGGAATTCTGAAGAAGAATCCGAAAGCCTCTCTACCTCAAAGTCAGTGCATGACGAAAACACAACCTGGGACAACATGAGATCTACAAACTTTGCCACTGTTGTACAATGACTCAACAATTAAACAACTGATCTCAGGTTTAGAATCCTCAAGACATTCGGTTTTAAGGACTTCAGTTGCCTTTATCGTCCCGCCCGTACTAGACAAACTTCTCCCTCCATCCCTAAAAAAAGGTCAAATTTCCACCTCCTCACCTGATCATAGGGCAAAAGGCATGGACATTTTGTTTCAGGAGTAAATTCCCAAAAGGTGGCAATAAGTGGTCTCAGCAATGGGATAAGTATGGCGATCAGAAGTGGCACCAAGGTCGCAAACAGACTAAATTAATTTCAAAAAGTTGCTAGGGAGAAGAATGGAGACAGCAGCTAGGGAAGAGAGTTTGGAGTGGGTACTGAAAACAATTACTTCAGTCTTCCAAATAATTAAATCCAAGAAAAGTTCTGCTGAATCACCACACAACAACTTTAATATCTTGAAACAAAAATCAATCACTTTTCAAATTGTTAACATTCAGTTATACTTTCATGCAAGAGAGCAATAAAGAATCATTTCACATCAGTTTCCTTTGATTTGAAACTTGGAAATTTACATACGCCAATCAATAAAATTTACCTCAAAATGAAATTCAGCATCTAAAAACTGGCCCAAGAACCTGGTTATTGAGCAATTGTGTGTTATGGACTTGAAAAGAACAAGTCAGTTACTAAGAAAGTTCACGTCATGTAATGTTATTGCTTTAAAACAAGGAGTAAACTGGTTTCAAACAAAAGCTAATTTTAAATCACAAACAGGGCAAACTCATGGGAGTGGTCAAGCCTGTAATATGACAGTGCATTTACCTTTCAGCTATAGACATCAATAATTGTTTACAGAATAGAATCCCCACAGTGTGAAAATAGACCATGTGGCCCATCGAGTCCACACTGACCCTCCGAAGAACATCCCAACCAGATCCACCCCGTTATCCTATCCTTATAACCCTGCATTTCCCATGGCTAATCCATTTCACCTGCACAATCCTGAACACTGGGCAATTTACCATAGCTAATCTAACAAACCTGCACATCTTTGGACAGTGGGAGGAAACTGGAGCATCCAGAGGAAATTCACGCAAAACATGGGGAGAACATGCAAATTCCACACAGGCAGACAGTTGCCCATTGGGAATCAAAGTGCTATTCTTGGTCAAAAGTTTTAATAGTAAAAAGGTGATCAATCTTAAAACAATCATCAGTTAAGCTGTAACTTGCACAACAGCCCACACTGAGTGGTTTATTCAGATATAAAATGAATTATTAAGATGAGCTATGATTTTGTATTTTCAGTAAGTCATTTATGAAAACAACTGCTAAAACATTGTTTAAAAAAAAACTTCTTAAAAAATGTTTTCTTTTCCTCACAGGCATGTTTAGGTAAAAGAAGTTAACCAAAATTCTTAGTGTTTCAGACTAAAAAAAAAGTTTTGCTGATCACACATGGTACATGGCTAAGATTGGGACCTGTGGTTTCAATAGAAGGGGGGGGGGTATAGGTAATTCCTAGGATCGTCAGCTCCACCCCCATCCTCAAAAGCCTTATAAACATGATCTCAGCACTTCTATACTTAAAGCAAAAACAAAAAAGGTTCTTCTTTTTACTCACAAGAACTGCTCACTCTGAAAGTATTTTCAATTTTTGGTGAACTTATCTCATCGGTCCAGAATAAAATTGAAACCTAAAACAACAGCAGAATTACGCTGCACTTTAATAAATAAATTTTCCATCATTTAAGAAGAGATTCTTTTCCAGATGGAATGATAACTGCAGTCATCCATTAAGGGAGCGGGGGCAGGGGCATTGCATCCATAATGATCGCTTCTTCACAAATGGTGGTAGTGTTCCTTCTTCTGGGTTAGGAAGTATGGGTTCAGGTCCCTCCTGCTCCAGAGTTGTCACAACTTCTCTGAACAGGTTGTTTGGAAAATATCCACATTGAATCCACTCCTGCAAAAATGCATATTGGATAACTGCATTTAAAAGTATTGGATATTTAAATGTGTCACATATTTCAAAATCATCCCCAGCATCATTGCTTGATCTCACGTGGAAGAACCTTTCGAAGACTCTAAGATTCAAAGACTTGGGGACAAAAAAAAAATGTCCAACTTCTGTAATGTGACCAACTGTTGAAATTCTTAGAATTCTAAGTAGTCGGACTCAGTCATTTAGGATGGAAACAGACCCTCAGTTGGCATGCGCTAGCTGGACCAATGTTCCTAATCTAAACTAGTCCCAATTATCTATGTTTGGCCCATATTCCTCCAAGCCTTTCCTATTCGTGTAGTTCTTCAAATATTGTAACTGTACCTGAATTCACCGCTTCCTCTTGCGGTTCATTACATGGAGAATGGTTCTTGTTTGTAAAAAAAAAAGTAGTCTCTCCATGAGATAACAAGTTGTAGAGCTGGATGAACACAGCAGGCCAATCAGCATCAGAGGAGCAGGAAAGCTGACATTTCGGGTCTAGACCCTTCTTCAGAAAAAGTAGTCCCTCCATGTCAGTTTTTAAAAAGACTTGCCCCTCTCACCTTAAAGTTATGTCACCTAGTCTTGAAATCCCCCAACCTAGGGAAAAAAGGACAGTCGCCATTCATCTCATCTACACTCATTATCTAAACCTCTACAAGGTCATCCCTCAACCTCCTACGCTCCAGGGAAAGGAGTCCCAGCCTATTTTAATAACACATCCCTTCAATTCCCAGCAACATCCTGATAAATCTTTTGAAACTTCTCCAATTTAAATAATATCCTTCCTATAGCAGTCAGACTAGAACTGCACACAGTATTCCAGGTGAGGCCTCACCCGTAATACCTCAACAGAATGTCCCAACTCCTATACTTGAAGGTCTCAACAATGAAGGCAAGTGTGCTAAACGCCTTCTTAACCACCCCATCTACCAGTGACACAAATTTTAAAGGATTATGTACCTGAACCCCTAGCTCTCTCTATTCTACAGCCCTACCATCAACTGTGCAAGTTCTGCCTTTGTTTTACCAAAATGCAATACTTTGCATTTATCCAAATTAAACTCCATCTGCCACTCCTCAGCATATTGACCTAATTGATCAAGTTCTTTGTAATTTTAGATAGCCTTCTTCACTGTCCACTATACCACAAACATTGGTGTCATCCACAAACTTACTAACCATGCTTCTTATACGGTCATCCAAATCATTTATAAAAATGATATAGTGGACACAGCACTGATCCCTGTGGAATACCAATGGTCACAGGATTCCAGTCCAAAAAAACCCTCCACCACCACCCTGTCTCCTGCCTTCAAGCCAATTTTGTATCCAATTGGTATGCTTACACTGCATCCAATGTGATCTAACTTTAGATTAATCTATCTACCAAGAGAAACCTTGTCAAAGGCTTCACTAAAATCCATGTAAACATCTAATGCTCTGCCGTCAAATCAATCTTTTTGGTTACTTCCTCAAAAGGACTCAATCAAGTTTGAGACATGATTTCCCTCACACAAAACCACGCAGACTATCCCTAATCAATCTTTGTCTCTCCAAATGCATGTAAATCCTATCTTTAAAAGTCACCTCCCACTACTTAACCACCAACGGTGTCAGGCTCACAGGTCTATTGCTCCCAGGATTCTCCTTACTGCCTTTGTTAAATAAAAAAGATAAACATTAGCCACTCTCCAGTCCTCCAGCACCATGGTTATAGAAAAATACAAATATTTCTGCTAGGGGCCACGCAACTTCTTCCTTAACTTCCCAAAGTGTCCTGGGATACACACTTGACCAGGTCGTGGAGATTTATCCGCCTTCAGTTTTCTAATAGAATCAGTTGCTAGAACAGTGGCCTTGATCATAGATCTGCATTAAGGCCTATGCCGAGTTCCTGTGGGTTCTTTCAAGATTCTGCTTCATGGGAAGTTTTTTCAGCAGGTTAGTACGCTTCCTACTTTGGTAAATGTGGTTTATTTTACCATTTATATAACCATAAACGTAATACTACAATGATGTCAAGATGCAGTTTTTCCTGATTCTTAAGCCTGAAATAAGAAAAAAGGAGGGAAATGCTAAAAAAGAGCTAATAAAGTTACAGTTTTGATTTTCAAGGGAAAAAAAAAAGAATTTGAACAAAAATTCCGTGCGATCCACGCCAAACTATCAGTTTGGGTTCAAGACAGACAGATTGAGGAAAAGGCAAAGTCAGCTATCTTCAGGTTTAAAAACTTTGAAGTAACACTTTATTATGAATACCAAATGCTGTGACACATTATAGTCATAGATACCCAAGGTTCTCTTATATATTAGATAAAAGGTCTAATCTAATCTTCATTAGAGTTTTCATATCCTCTGAAGACTCTCGAGAGCTAGCCCGGTATAGTACAGTTTGAGAGAGATAAAAGGTACTGCAGATGCTGGAGAATCCGAGATAACAAGCATGGGGCTGGATGAACACAGTAGGTCAAGCAGCATCGTAGGAGCAGGAAAACTTGACGTTTCGGGCCTAGAGGTCGAGGGAGGGTAGGAGGTCTTGGGGTGGTGTCCAGGAGGAGGGCTTGTGTTGGAGGCGGGAGAAGGGGTCAGTAGAGGGAGGGTAGGATTCGCGGTTGGAGAAGTAAGCGTGGAGGCGGAGGCGGCGGAAAAACTGCTCAATATCCAAGCGTGAGCGGTATTCGTTGATATGTGGGTGGAGGGGGACAAAGGTGAGCCCTTTACTGAGGACTGACCGTTCGTCCTCAGTAAGGGGGAGGTCTGGGGGGATGGTGAAGACTCGACCTCTTCATCTCCAAGTGCCGTCGAGACATCAATCGTCTCAACCTCTCTACCCCTCTCAAACACTCCAACCTCTCCCCCGCAGAACATGCAGCCCTCCGCTCCAATCCCAAACTCACCATAAAACCCGCAGACAAGGGAGGGGCAGTCATAGTATGGCGCACTGACCTCTACATTGCTGAGGCCAGGCGCCAACTCTCTGACACCGCCTCCGAGATCATGACCCCACCCCCGAGCACCAAACCATCATCTCCCAAACCATCCACAACCTCATCACCTCAGGTGACCTCCCACCCACCGCCTCCAACCTCATCGTTCCCCAACGCCGCACCGCCCGCTTCTATCTCCTCCCCAAAATCCACAAACCTGAATGCCCTGGTCGACCCATTGTCTCCGCCTGCTCCTGCCCCACCGAACTCATCTCCACCTACCTCGACTCTATTTTCACCCCCTTGGTCCAGGAACTCCCTACCTACGTCCATGACACCACCCACGCCCTCCAGAACTTCCAATTCCCCGGTCCCCAACACCTCATTTTTACTATGGACGTCCAGTCCCTATACACCTGTATTCCCCATGCTGATGGCCTAAAGGCCCTCCGCTTCTTCCTGTCCCGCAGAACTGACCAATCCCCCTCCACCGACACCCTCATCCGCTTAGCCGAACTCGTCCTCACCCTCAACAACTTTTCTTTCAATTCCTCCCACTTCCTACAGACAAAGGGGGTGGCCATGGGTACCCGCATGGGCCCAAGCTATGCCTGCCTCTTTGTAGGTTACGTGGAACAATCCCTCTTCCGTACCTGCACTGGCCCTAAACCCCACCTCTTCCTCCGTGACATTGATGACTGCATCGGCGCCGCCTCATGCTCCCACGAGGAGCTCGAACAGTTTATCCACTTCACCAACACCTTCCACCCCAACCTGAAGTTCACCTGGACCATCTCCAACACTTCTCTCTCCTTCCTGGACCTCTCTGTCTCCATCTCAGGCAACCACCTAGAAACAGATGTCCATTTCAAGCCCACTGACTCCCACAGCTACCTGGAATACACCTCCTCCCACCCACCCTCCTGCAAAAATGCCATCCCCTATTCCCAATTCCTTCGCCTCCGCCGCCGCCGCATCTGCTCCCAGGATGAGACATTCCACTCCCGCACATCTCAAATGTCCTCATTCTTCAAGGACCGCAACTTGCCCCCGCCTCACAGTGGTCGAAAACGCCCTCGACCGTGTCTCCCGCATTTCCCAGAACACATCCCTCACGCCCCGTCCCCGCAATAAAAACCAAAAAAGAATCCCCCTCGTCCTCACAAACCACCCCACCAGCCTCCGGATCCAACGCATCATCCTCCGACACTTCCGCCATCTGCAATCAGACCCCACCACCAAAGACATTTTCCCCTCCCCACCCTTGTCTGCCTTCCGGAGGGACCACTCCCTCCGCGACTCCCTTGTCCGCTCCACACTCCCCTCCAGCCCCACCACACCCGGCACTTTTCCCTGTAACCGCAGGAAGTGCTCCACCTGTCCCCACACCTCCTCCCTCACCCCAATCCCAGGCCCCAAGAAGACCTTCCACATCAGGCAGATGTTCACCTGCACATCTGCCAATGTAGTATACTGCATCCGCTGTACCCGTTGTGGCTTCCTCGACATCGGGGAAACCAAGCGGAGGCTTGGGGACCACTTTGCAGAACACCTGCGCTCAGTTCGCAACAAACAACTGCGCCTCCCAGTCGCGAACCATTTCAACTCCCCCTCCCATTCCTCGGATGACATGTCCATCCTGGGCCTCCTGCAATGCCACAGTGGTGCCACCCGAAGGCTGCAGGAACTGCAAATCATATTCAGCCTGGGAACCCTGCAGCCCAGTGGTATCAATGTGGATTTCACAAGCTTCAAAATCTCCCCTCCCCCAACCGCATCCCAAACCAGCCCAGCTCATCTCCACCTCCCTAACCTGTTTTTTCCTCTCACCTCAAGCCACACCCCCATCTCCTATCTACTAACATCATCCCGCCCCCCTTGACCTGTCCGTCCTCCCTGGACTGACCTATCTCCTCCCTACCCCCCTACCTACACTCACCTTTACTGGCTCCATCCCTGCCTCTTTGACTTGTCTGCCTCCTCTCCACCTATCTTCTCCTCTATCCGCCTCCCCCTCTCTCCCTATTTATTTCAGAACCCTCTTCCCCTCCCCATTTCTGATGAAGGGTCTAGGCCCAAAACGTCAAGTTTTCCTGCTCCTATGATGCTGCTTGACCTGCTGTGTTCATCCAGCCCCATGCATAGTACAGTTTGATGTAGTAGTGTCCACCTCTGTCCACAGTATGCTATTTATACTGAAAAACAAAAACAAATTTCTGGAGAAACTCAGCACATCTTACAGATCTAGCAAATTGGTGAAGGGAAAGCGGAGTTAAACATGGAGTCCTCTCCACAGATGCTGCCAGACCTCCCGAGTGTCTCTCGTAATTTGTTTTTGTTGTTTCAAATCTTCAGGATCAGCAGTTCTTTGTTTTATTTTAATTCTATTTATGCTCATTGGCCTGTAGTTCAGTGGCATCATGCGAGGTTGCTCCAGCGTTCTGAAACCCACAAACAATTTTGACACAAGCAAAGGTGAATAGAAAAACTAACTGAGAATTAATCAGGGAACAAAACAGCCAGTTTAACTCAACTCTGAATAGTGCTGTCCTGGTGATAGGCAGAGGATAATTTAGAGGCTAAATTGCAAGAGAATTATCCAGACCAAAGTTCACATACAATAGATTTGATTGTTAAGAATGAAAAATGAGCACGCAACTTTGGAACTGTAGTCACATTTAGCGTTATTTAATTAGGTGCTCAGAGGAGGACACTTATGTAAAAGGCAAGCCTAAAATCTCCCTGTCAGGTATTTCAAAGTGGGATTTTTTTTTTTATTATTTATACAAATCCTCCTCTAAAAGTGACTTTCAAATCCAGTCCACACCAGGGCTGTTAAACCAGAAAATAATTAAAGCTGCAGATACTGCCAATAAAAAAAAAATGATATCTGCAAGTTGTAATCTAATGAAACAGCTGTGAATCAACTTTTAAATGCCCTTCAGTTGCACCACCCTTCCAGCTACAAAACTATCCCTCCTAAAATTAGCTTCTACACTCATGCACAAGCTGAGCTACTAATTTAGGATGCATTTAAACAGTACATACTCAACCACAAGAGCAGTGAAGGAAAAAGCAAGGAGAAAACAAAAAGACTTTGTTAAAAATAAAATGCAGAATTTTCTGGTGTTACTCACTAATCAAGAATGGCAGCAAATTAACTTTGAAAGCAATCGTGCATACATATGAAATTAAGATGTAGAATTAAGGAAGTAACTGACTGAAAATCGTACAGAATCTTTTCTTCATCCACAGTCTGCCAGTACACAAGGAGACAGAGCTCTGTAATCCTATCCAGGGAGAAATTCAGATCACAATTTTTGCCTGACCCACTTACTGGAAACATCCCAACATTATTCGAATTATGTATCTGAATGAAACAAAGATATAAGGTTCAGTACCTTGATGAGAAAAAGTACAGGGGGAGAGGGTTTTAGTGAAAAGATGGGAGGATAGGTCCTAGAAAGCTGGAGAAACAACCACCTTTGGTGGATGGAGAAAAGTCAGGGAGTAATAAGAGGTCAAAATTGAGAACATCCATTGTACTGATGATTGTATGACTGGAAGGAGATGGGTACAGAAAATAAAGAAATTTTAAAACTAGGAAAAAAAAAAGAAAAAGAAATCAAGGCATTGATAAACTAGGAATTAAATGTAAGTCAGCAAGCAAAAAAAAAAAAACAAGAGTGATGGCTGAATGAAACTGGATGTCAGTGGGTTAAGGATAGAAAATTTTGGATGGGTTCAAATTCATGGATGGAGGACTAAAGGTAGGTATGAAAAAGTTCAATCGATGGATATGTGCATCTGGAGAGATCAAGGCATCAATGATAGTTCAGCAGTAAGAGCAAAGAAGAAACAGAAGTAGACTATTTTAGCAATGAACAGGATGAGATCAAGAGCTCCTCTCATGGTTAACTAGAATTTAAAAGCAGGTTTGGCTCAAGTGGTCAGGATGGAGGTTAGAACCAATGGGTAGAAGAATTTTAAAATGAAGGCTAAAGAAAGTGTTTCAGTCTTCCTAAGACTCAAGTAAAGTAAATTCCTGCTCAACTGATGCTGAGTGATGGATAAGCAGATTTACAATAGAGGCAGTGAAGCAGTCGAGAGAGGTGAAGTCACTTGCTGCAGAATTTCTAGCTTCTGGCCTGTTCTTGTTGACATTTTTGTTTAAAATCATTGCTGGTCCAGTTCAGTTTCAGGTCAGTGGTAACAATCCTGGTGCAAAGATGTGAGGCCTCACATTGAGTGATACTAATACTACTGAATAACATGGGGACTCAGACTGCTTTCGTAGGTGCAAAGTCAGTACTGGGATTCAATATTGTGCATCAGTGAAAAATCCCAACTTCTGACATTATGATGGAGAGAAAAATCATTATGATGAAACTGAAGATGGTCGATCATAAGAACTAGAAGCAGCAGTAGGCAATTCAACCCCTTGAGTCTGCTCCACCATTCAATACGATCATGGCTCATCTCATCTCAGCCTCAATACCACTTGTACCTACTCCCTATAACCCTTCAACATTTTACTAATTAAAAACTTGCCCTCCTTAACTTAACTCAAAGTTCCATTCAACAGATTCATTACACCGGGAAGTAATTTCTACTCATCTGTTTTAAAATTTGTTATATCTTATCCTGGAACTACGACCTCTTGTTCTGGATTGCCCCACGAGGGAACATCTTCTCCATGTCAATTTTTCTAATTCCAGAGATTATAGGCCTAACACTCCCTGTCTCTTCACAAGACAAACCTTTCATCACTGGAATCAATTTACTGAATCCCTTCTGAACTGCCTCCATGACAATTACATCCCTCCTCATGGGGACCAAAATTGTACATAATACTCCAGATACAATCTCACTAATGTCTTGTACAGCTGCAGCAACACTTCCCTGCTTTCATACTTGTTTCCATTTAACAAATGACAAAATTTCATTTGTCTTCTTTATTACCTGCTGCACCTACATACTTGTTTTCTGCGATTTATGCCCAAGAACACCTATATCTCTCTGCACTGAAGTTTCTCTCCATGTGGATAATAAATTGCCTTTATTTCTCTGACCAAAATGGATAATCTCACTTGCCCATATTGAACTCCTTCCGCTAAATTTTGGCCCATTCACCTAACCAATCTATCTCCATTTGTAAATTTCTTTATTGAAACTTTCTAAAATAAGTGGGAAAGTATCATCTGTAAATATGACTATAGTACCTTCTATTCCTGCGTTCAAGCCATGAAAAGTGGCTGTTAATAGATCGGGCCAGATGACTGAACCCTGCGGCACCCCACTGGTTACATCTTGCCAACCAGAAAAGGACACATTTATCCCAGCTTACTGCTTTCTGTTGGTTAGCCAATCCTCCATTAAAGCTAATAAATTATTTCTCACCCCACGTGATCTTAACTTGTGTATTAACCTTTTGCGTGGTACCTTATATCCAGAGTACAGTATGCTAAGGAATTCCTACAGTGATGTCCTGGCAATGCAATGACTGACCTCAAAAACCATACCCATCCATCTTTTGGGCTAAGTAGGACTCCTTCCCCTGATCCTGCCAACTTCCTACTGGACTTCAGTTTTCCAGCATTCGCTAGAACCTAAAGTCACAATTTAGGATAATGCTCCTGAGGTCAACATGTATTTGGCAAAGTGGAGAAAGTTCTTTGGGGAGCTCCAAAACTAGTGATGCAAGAGTGTGGAGTTGTTTCCTGGACTGTAATCAGCTGTACAGTTTCAGGAGCTATGTAGGTTCAGTTTTTTTTTAAATTTACACAAAGGGTAGCAAAATAATACAGCTTACAGTACAGTACGCATCTATGTGCATTGTGATTTAAAAGGTGTATAATGTAACGTGGGAATTTAGATTTTTGAAGTAAAAGGCAAATTGATTTTAATTTCAGTTCTGTGAAGGCAATGTTTTTTTCAAAACCATGTAATTTGGAAAAGTGACCCAAAAACAATTTCCATGAAAGCATGCTACCCCTGGTATTAACTGATGAAACATTTACGCAGTAAAATAAATGTTCAGGCTAAGTTGGTTTGTATTCAGTTCAGGAGAATCAGGTTTCACTTTCTTCCTAGCAGAAGGCTAAAGTCTTAAGTTCAAAGGAAAGTAATTTCATCCTTGCAGAAGAGCAGTTTGGTTTTAGCTTCATAAAATCTCCATGTTGAAAAAAGTTTCTTGGCCAATCAGAATGGAAAAGCAATCTGGATCCTCAGAAGTGAAAAGGGGATTCACAACATCAGAACAATAAATTAAAGAAAGCAAACAGTAATTTCTCTTTGGAATGGAGTATCTGAAAGAGAAATTCAATCTTTTAACAGTGATATGTATGTTTCTCCCATTTATATTAAGACATTTCATTTCAAATTAAAAATATCATATGTAAAATATTTCAAAGTGTTGTATTTATTTTGAAGTGAACTTTGGCTGCCCATGTGATTATGTTCAGTAACTAATCACCATAGTAACCAACTGCAAAAAAAAAAAAAAAAAAATTTGAGCAATTAAAGCAGGTTTCATTCAGAGGTTGCCTTATCAAATATTATAATATTTGACATTGGGATTATAATAGTGCACATGCATATATTTGTGTGTTTGAGATACAGTGGACATGAGGGGAGCTACAAAATCAATGCTCAAAAAAAACATTTAATATAAAGCTCAGGATAATTTTTGCACAAGGCAAAAAAAAAAAAACAGCCTTATCAGCCATAGAATAAATTATCTGCATTTGCAGCTTCGGAGTGACAAGGGTAGGTAAAAATCTCCCAATTGATACCCACAGGTGATAAACATTCAACTATCATTTATTTTACAGCCATAAGTATGAAAACGGATGACTCCTTCGAGAGAATAAATGGTTATGCAACATGTGCGTGACTACATTTAAGGAAGTAGAAATGCTTAAGGAACTCGAAGAGTACAGTGGAGGCAAGGGAATAAAACAATCTAAAGCTAAAAAATCAAGTAACAAGACTCATTTGCTATAGACATGCAGTGACTTAAAGACTTGGTGCTCCAGACAAAACCATTAAAAAGATATGGAAATCCAAAGTTCATTCTTCCTTCCCTTCATTTACAGTAGGGTAATATTTATATAACAAATAAATATTATATCTCAATTAGCATATCTTGTATGAACTTGATCATTCTCTTAAGTAGAGTGCTTAACTGGATATTGTGTATAAGTGGATGCAGCTGGCACAAAACGCAACAGACATTGGGATGGCGATGGCCTAGTAGTATTATCATGGGACTGTTAATCCAGAGCCACAGATTATGTTCTGTGGGCCTGTGTTTGAATCCTGCCAAGGCAGATGGTGGAATTTGAATTCAATAAATTTTAAAAAAAACCTGAATTAGGAGTTTAATGGTGACCATGAATCCATTGCCGATTGTCCGGAAGAACTCATCTGGTTCAGTAATCTCCTTTAGGGGAGGAAACTACCATCCTTACTTGATTCGGCCTACATGCAATTCCAGACCCATAGCAGTGTGGTTGACTCTTAACTGCCCTCTGGGCAATTTAGGGATGGGCAACAAATGCTGCCTAGCCAGCAACAGCTTCATCATGAATTTTTCTTTAAATTCAGAGGAACACCTAAAAGATCAAACTGCTCATACAGAGAATTAAAAAGGATGCTAATTCTTTACTACCAACACGATTGGCATGATGAAAAAAGAACATTAATGCACTTAGGGTTGTGCCATACAAGTATCAAGCACTTGGCAATTCGATGTGGGAATGTGCAGAAATTCCAAGATGAAACAATATTACACTTACTAGAGGAGTGAATGTGTATACAACAAGACCTCCACTTCTTGACTCAAGTGAACCAACTCATAATCGAACAATGAAACAAAGTTAAAACTTTCCTTTTGCATTCACGCAAATAAAAACTCAGCATTATCAAATGGAATACTTCCTTTTTCTGTTCATTACTTCAGGAGAGGATTAAAGTGATAGAAAGGAAAATTCAATATGCTCCATTTATTTAATGCTTTGGTTAGTGTTGCATGTGTTCACTCTTCCCAGTTTAAGATGACTATGACATCAACGAGAGATCACTGAATTAAGTTTCAGTTGGGAGGTGTCTGCAAATGACTTAAATCAGGCCAGTTTAAGAGTCATAGAATCAGAGTTACACAGCATGGAAACAGATCCTTTGGTCCAATTCGTCAATGCTGATCAGACATACTAAATCGATCTAGTCCCATTTGCCAGCATTTGGCACTTATCCTTCTAAACCCTTCCTATTCATGTACTTTTAAAACATGATGCCTGTTAAACGTTGTAATTGTACACACCTCCACCATTTCCTCTGGCAGCTTGTTCCATACACGCATCACACTCTGCATGAAAAAGGATGCCCCTCAGGTCTCTAAAATCTTTCCCCTTCATATTAAATCTGCGTCCTCCAGTTTTGGACTCCCCTACCTAGGGAAAATAGCCCCAGCCTGTTCAACTTCTCCAGCCTCTCCCTACAGCTCAAACCCTTCAATCCCAGCAACGTCCATGTAAATCTTTTCTGAATCTCTTCAAGTTTCACAACATCTTTCCTAAAGTAAAGAGACCAGAAGTGAATGCAGTGTTCCAAAAGTGGTCTAATCAATGTTCTGTACAGCTGCAAAATTATATCCCAACTCCTATACTCAATGCTCTGACCAATAAAGGCAAGCGTGCCAAATGCCTTCTTCAATACTTTGTCTACCTGAAACTCCACTTTTGAGGAACTCTGCACTTGTACTACTTGGTCCCTTGGTTCTACAACATGGTGGGGCCCTTGGGGAGTCAGGTGTACAAGTCCTGCCCTGATTTGCCTTACCGAAATGCAAGGGATCATATTTACCTAAATTAAACTCCATCTGCCACTCACTCGGCCCATTGGACATTTCATCAAGGTCCCATTGTACTTTGAAATAACCTTCTTCACTGTCCACTAAAACCTCTAATTTTGGTGTCATCTGCACACTTAATAACCATACCTCCTTTATTCACATCCAAATCATTTATATAAATGACAAAAAGCAGGGGGCCCTGCACCAATCCTTGCCGCACACAGGCCACTGGTCACAGGCTTCCAGTCCAAAAAAACAACCCTCTGCTACCACCGAGTCTCCTGTCTTTAAGCCAATTTTGTATGCAATTGACTAGCTCCCCCTAGATTGCATATTATCTAATCTGGTTAGCCAGTCTACCATGTGGAGCCTTGGAATACCCTGAAATCCACATCAACAATATCTACCAATCTACCTTCAATCTTCTCTGTCACTTCTTCTTCAAAAAAAAAAAAACTCAATCAAGTCCATGACACAATTTCCTACGCAGGAAGCAATGTTGACTATCCCCAGTCAGTCCTTCCTTTTCCAAATGCACGTAAACCTTGTCCATTAGAAACTCCTCCAACAACTTACCCACTACCACCATCAGGTTCACCAGTCTATACTCCCTGGCTTTTCCTTACCACATTTCTTAAATAATGGCACCACATAAGCCAACCTCCACGCTTCCGGTTTCTCACCCATGGCTACTGATAGGAATCTCAGCAAGAGGCCCAGCAATCTCTTCCCTAACTTCCCAAAGTTCTGGGGTATACACAACCAGATCTTGTGGATTTATCCACCTGTATACATTTTAAGACAACAGCACCACCTCTTCTCTAATATGGAGACTTCAAGCTATCACTATTTATTTCCTAAAGTTCTGTAGCTTCCATTCCTGCTCCACAGTAAATACTCACACGAAATACTCATTTAGTATCTCACCTATCTCCTGTGGTTCCATACATGGATGCCTTGTTGATCTTTAAGGGGCCCTACTCTCTCCCTAGTTACTCTTTCTTCTTCTAAATGTATTTGTAGAGTGCCTTTGGATTCTCCTTAACCTGAGATAACGTCACTTTTTCGCCCTCGTGTTTTCCTGCTTGAGCATACCCCTGCTGCCTTCTACTCCTCTCAGGATTCACTCAATCCCAACTGTCAAATCTGCCATACGCTTCCTTTTTGGTGGGCGTGTGGAATGCACTGCCGGCAGTGGTAGTGGAGTCAGATACTTTAGAGACTTTTAAACGACTCTTGGATAGGCACATGGAGGATAGTAAAATGTAGATAATGCAGGGTAGTTTGATCTCAATAGGATGACAGGTCAGCACAACATCACGGGCCGAAGGGCCTGTCCTGTGCTGTACTATTCTATGTTCTTTCTTGACCAGAGCCTCAATTTCGCTAGTCATCCAGCATTCCCTACACTTACCAGTCCTACCCTTCACACTAATAGGAACATACTAACATTTTTAAAGGCCTCCCACCTTCTGCTTGTCCTTTTACCTGCGTATAGCCTCTCCCAATCAACTTTTCGAAGTTCTTACCTAACGCTGTCAAAATTGGCTTTCCTCCAATTTATAACTCTAACTTTAGAGCAGAACTATCCTTTTCCATAAGGAAAATTAAAATTAACAGAATTATGGTCATTAGCCCTAAAGTGCTCTCCATTATGGCAGTTCCCAGTCTATTGGGAAGTTAAAGTGACCTACCATTACAACCTTATTATTCTAACTGATATCAGAGATGTCCTTATAAGTTTGCTTCTCAATTTTCTGCTATTTTGGGGGGGGGGCTAGCCTACAATCCCAATAAGGTGATCATCCTTTTCCTATTTCTCAGTTTCACCCATATAACTTGACTGGACATTCTCCCAAGTACAGTCAGAACGTTATGCCTAACCAAAAATGCCACTCTCCTCCTCTTCCCACCCCCTAGCCTGGCTTTCTATCCTTCCCAAAGGATAGATATCCTGGAACATTACGATGCCAAACTTGCCCCTCCCTCAGCCATGTTTCTGTAATAGCTATGATATCTCAGTCCCATGTTCCCAATCATACCAAGTTCATTTGCCTTACCTGTCAGGCCTCTTGCATTGTAACAAATGCAATTTTTTTTAAGCAGTCTTACCTCGTTCTCTGCCTTGCTTTGCCTACACCACCAACCCCCCCCCAACCGATGATCCAACAAAAAAAGTATCAATCCCTGCCCCTGCACCAGCTCCTCAGGACACAGTTTGAAGAATGCATGCTGATATAGAAGAGATGCTACTGGTGCTGGATGTCCATTTATGTTCCCAATTAGTCAGCATGTCTCTTTGGCTGAAGAGATAGCACCTTTGTTGCCGAGACAGAAACACAGCAATCTAATAAGGGAATCTCTCATATCGCTAGATGATGTTGAAATTTTTCATTATGGTGTCCTTAAAACACTTTTTCTGGCCTCCAGGGATACGTTGGCCTACAATTAACTTGCCATAGGAAAAAAGTATTCTGGCAAGCACTCATCAGGCACTCAAATTTATGGGAGAAACCAAAAGACAATGAAAACAATGATTTAAGAGGGGGAAAAAATGGAAAACTAATAGGATTTCTGTATTAAAATAGATTGTAATTGTTTTGAGAAGTATGATGGAAACACAGTGGCTGAATTAAATGTTTGTCTCAGAGACAGATGCAGGAGAAATTAGCATAGGGCATGAGGGATGTTGAACAAATACTGTGTCTTTTCTCACCAGTAAAAGTCAAAATCTGTACCAGAAAAGGTAGTTCATAAAAGTGAGGTACTTAGGGTATTTAATACAGAAAAAGAACATCTTCAGGAATTACACTGACTGGAAGCTTTAAAGAGGACTTAATTAGATGTTTAAACAAAATAAAAACACTCGTTTTATCATCGAATTCAAATAACGAGAGTCAGAGGCAGTTGAGAGTCCAAACAAGGCAGCTTTTGAGTTTGCACCCAGGGAATACAGCTGAAGAGGAGATATTCTCCCTGATCGTAGTTGGCTTTGCATATTTATACACGATAAAGTCACGTCAGGTGCTTAGGCATCCTAATTAATATCATGGCAACATGTTACCCAAAACTATTATACTATTTGAAATCCCAAGTGAAATTAGACAAGTGTCTAATCAATGCATTCCACAGCAATCATGTTCTTTGTAAAACCAAATCAATTTTTATGTTTTGCACATTACGCAATGATCATGCCTCCTTATGTTTCAAGATTGTTCTCCACTTTGTTTAGTGATTATTTTTTTCCAATTTTCCACCCTACATGCATCAGGTCCCCTTTGTTGCTTTAAATAGGTTTTCACTCTGTAAAGCAACCACTTCTCTACAGTGAAAAACAGGGCCTTGTTTTGTACATACTGTAATGGTCCTGTCCTCCTTTATAAAATTTCAAGCAGGTCTTGTTTTTGAATTAGCTAGGGATGTCTTGGCCTGTTTCAATCCCTATAGGTATGCATCACTCCAATATCTAGCTGGCTATTATTTATTTATATCTATACTGCATTCTTTCATGAAAGGTCGGTGATGCTGGCTAGGCCACCATTTATAGCCAATTTCTAATTGCCCTTGGGAGGTATGTATGTAAAATAACCATGGTTCCACAGGATCATAGGACAGCTCTCATTAGAGAGAGATGACTAATAACAAGTTTAACACAGGGGTCACCATGCCACAGGAGAAGGCAGAAGTTGAGAAGGCAAGAATTCACCTCAGCAGGTGCAAGCATGTTGTTGGAGTCATTCTGCATTACCATCCAGCCAACTGACCCAGATAACCCACATCCCCACCGCTCCCACCCCCACCCTACCCAATCAGGATGACATAAAGTAGTCTTCTTGAAGTCAACCATGCATATGGTGTAGGTACAATCGCAATTTGGAAGGGATTTTGGATTTTGACCCAATAAGAGCAAGATATCCATGATATATTCCAAGGTAAGATGGTGTGTAGCTTAGAAGAAAATACGCAGGTGGCAGTGTTCTGATGCATTTGCTTGCCGTATCCTTTCCAAAATACTTCAATAAGCCACCACTTATTGAAAAAAGGTTCAAATGCAAATTAAGGATTCAGAGATTAGGTTAATATTTTAACAGAGGGAGGATAGGCTAATGGGCCAGAAAGAAAGAAAGAGAGAGTTGGGATAAAGGGAATATTTTCTATGAAAGGAAGCGAACAATGAAGGTACAAGCAGCAAGTTATTCATGATGGACCAGAAAAATGCACAAGATGACTTGATGGTCAACAGAAAATGGCTGCTATTTAAAATAGTATTACATGTTCTCGAAGTATAGATTCCTTGGAAGTGCAAACACACATTCGGGAAAGTTAGATCAACCGTGATTAATCAAAATAAGATTTTGTAAGATCTAACACAAGGTGCCAAAAAAGTGTTATACCTCTAGATTAGGAGCAATTTAGAATCCAAAGGATTACCAAGGAATTGATCAAGGGGGCGGGGGGGGAGGAAAAAGAGGATGTGAATGCCAGCTAGCGAGAAGCAAAGGCAGGCTGCAAAAGCTTATTTAGCAATGTGACAAGGAAAGATTAACCAGACAAATGCTGCATCATTATAGCCAGAAAAGTGAGTATTTAAAAACAGAACAGGGAAATAGCAGTGAAGTCCCTCCATGAATATAGATGGATGCAGAAAATCTTCCAGAAACACTGGGTAACAAAGAGGCTTGTGAAACTAAGGAACTGAAAGAAATAATATGTTAGGAAAAGGAGGTAGCACTTGAAACATTAACTGGATGGCAGGGTGGTAAATCCCCTAGCCAATAAGAGTAGCATCCCAGAATATTGAAGGAGGTAGTGGATAATTCCAAAATTCTGTAGATTTGGCAAAGATTCCTGCAGACTGGAAACTTGTTGGGACTCTCATTTTATTACTTGCAACACAAAAGAAAACCAGTAGATGTGGCAAATTTCGATATTCAGAAGTCTTTTGATAAGGTCTCATGCAGGTAGCTAGTAATTAAAAATTAGATCACATGGGATTGTGTAATATTAGGCTGGATTAAGAGCTGCCAGACAAAGCAAAGCCTTGAAACAAACCGAATCTCAGGGTGGCAGGCTGTTACAAGTTGGGTGCAACAAGATTCAGTACTAGGCTTACAACTGTTCACTTTTCTAAATTTGCTGATGACAAAACCACATGAAAACAAAAGATCTGAAAGAAGCAAGGAAGCTCAAGAAGAGTTGGATAGACTAAGTGGGCAAAAACATGGCAGGTGAGAAATAATGTGAACAAATGTGAAATTATTCACTTTGGTAGAAAACAACAACACAGCAGAATCTTTCATGGAAATGGAGAGGAGTCAGGAAGTACTGCTATCCAAAAGGGGCCTGGATGTCATTCTTCATGAGTTAATATAGTCTAACTTGCAGATTTATTTCAATATTTGCCCGATTAAACGTAATACACTGTAGATGCTGGAATCAAGAGAGGAGAACAAAATGCTGCAGGAAATCAGTATGTCTTGCAGCATCTGTAGAGAAAGAAAGAGTCAACACTGAATCCAATACATCTTTTGGATTCTGAAGAAGGGGAGAACTTAAAAGTCACAGTGGACTCAAACTGGACTAAAAAGGCATCAAGAATAACGTATTCAAGTTTGCTGATGATATAAAGCTAGGCGAGAGTATAAATTGTGAGGAGAAGCTACAACTGAAGAAGACAGATTAATTGAATAGGCAATAAATTTGGCAGATGGAAGATGCTGAGGGGAGATGGGAGATTATTCACTGTTAGTTATAAATAGAAAACATTTAAAACAAAACTATGGAACTTTAAAAATCTCTACCCTAGATCATTACAGACATTTATCATTAGTATATTCAAGGAATGTGGGAAAAGACATGAAAGTGGGGTGAAACAGATGATCAACTATGTTTGTACAGAATAATACAGCAGGATAAAGCGGATAAAACACGTACTTTGACTATAATTTCTCATGAAAACTAAAGGGGAGACAGAGACAAAAACATCTCATTTCCTAAAGGCAATTCCAGTGATTGGCTTACAAAGTGGAGAGTGTAATCACATCTGAAGTAAAATTTTCTTGTTTACGACATGGTGATTCTGAAAACTCAGACTAGAGTTGCTGTATTCACACTTGCATATCCTCTTGAACTAGCTTTTGTTTCTTTACTTGTCTCATTGTGCAAGATATAAGATGGCAATCAATATTTCTGTCATTTAATCTCTCTTACCTTCTATCTTGTCACAGACCTTATTCTTTGTTTTGTCCCGAAGGACATCCGACCAACGCTTTCTTAACCTCTATTTACTTAAAACAAATCACATCTCCAATTTCTTTCAATTCACGCAATTCTAACTCAAGGTTAGAAAATTTGAATTGTATCCTGTTTCACTCAGCAGATGATGCCCGACTAGAGTATTTCCAATATTCATAGTAGTTTGGCTTCTGCATTCAACTAAAATTGCTTTGATAACCATTTGCACTATATGTAGTGAGTCAATAGATAGTTTATCTTTGACCATGTTGACTAACTTTTGCCCAAAACTATTATTTCTAAAAAATTTTAAATTAATACACGTATACAAGAACAGAGTATAAACACATCAAAAATTGAACTGAAGGCAGCATAATATCATGCAAGTTACAGTATGTTTAAAAATTACTTGTCTATCTCTTTGCACAAAATTAATTATAAAATAAAATTTATAAAGAATGGTGCAAGTAGAAATAGATAGTTTTTCAGAGTGCAATCCAAGTCACTTGGGTTAAGGTTATCTGTCACAGATAATTACCAAGTCCTGTTTTTCTTTTCTCCTTCTTGTCCATTTTATGAAGATATCACATTTAGCTTAACATTTCCTCTACGGCAAATAATAGCAATTGCTGTTCTTTTTCCTTTTCCTTACACTTAAGCTTTCATTGCATACTTTACTTCTCAACTGATGTGCTGAATACAAAGACTATCTGGGCATA
Organism: Ginglymostoma cirratum; assembly: GCA_024137785.1. Lineage (NCBI taxonomy): Eukaryota > Metazoa > Chordata > Chondrichthyes > Orectolobiformes > Ginglymostomatidae > Ginglymostoma > Ginglymostoma cirratum. Next base: position 27,909,093 of record JAHRHZ010000111.1, on the reverse strand, counting down.
GAAGTTTATGGCAACATTCAAAAAGTACAGAGGAAGTCGGTGTGTTCTGGCCATTAGTTACCATTCAACAACTATTTCTAATACAAATTAACTGGTTATTTATTTCAACCACTATTTATTGGACTTGCTGCACTATTTGGCTCTCATGTTTGTCTCAATACCACACACCACTGAGTTCTTCAGTTGTGGCCCCAATCCAAAATCAGCTATTCCTTTCTCTCCATCTTATGGGCAGAAATAAGAATGTTTTCTGATTACTGCTTCAGATAATGAAGCAAATGAAAATTGAACAAACAGGTTTGGACTGATAAGTGACAATTAACCAGTACCAGTAAGTTTAACCACCTTGCCATTACATTCAATGATATGACCATTGGAAAATCCCCACCAAAATCCTGGTGCCACTGACTAGGAATTCAGTTGGACCAGCCACAAATGCCAACGTTACAAAAGCAGGTCAGAGATTGGACATTCTGCAACATGATAAATTACAACTCGGTAAATCCTTTCAACTATCTCCACGGCACAAGTCAGCAGTCTGTTATTATTCCTTCTACAAATACAAAAAACACAAAAAGAAACATCAAACAGGCTACTTTGTCCTTTGATGGAGCAAGTCTCACCACAGTAAATTATCAGACTTAAATGACATCCAGGACCGAATAGATGGAAATTTCTTCCAACTAAACCTTGGAAAGACCAAAAGGTGCTGCCTTTATTACATACTATAAACTCTGCTCCCTAGCTAAAGGGACTCCATTCACGATCCTGTAACTGTCCAAAGGCTGAACCAGGATGTTGACAATGTTGATGAAAGTTAAGAGATGAACTTTCAACCACATTTCTGCAGAACAACCAAGACTGTCTTTTTCCATCTCTGACACTGGCCAACCTTTGTCCTACTTCAGCTCATCTGTTTCCAAATCCTTCATTCATGCCTTTATTATCTCAAGACTTGACTATTCCTATATCTGAGATCATCCATAATATTCCACTGTCCATAAAATTGAGCTCATCCAAAACCGGTTCCCATCCCCCTACTTGGATCAAGTCCCATTTACCTATCATTCCTGTTTTTGCTATGCTACTTTGCTGCTTGATCAGGAACCGTTGCAGTTTTAAAATTCTCATCCCTCTTTCAAAGTCCCTCAATGTTCCCAGCTCTTCCCATCTCTGCAAACTCCTCCAACCCACAACCCTCATCCACACTCATCTAAATCTGGCCTCTTGAGCATCCCTAATTTTCTCTCCATCTCTTGCAGCAGGACTTTGAGCTGGCTACATGCCAATCTCTGGAACTTCCTACATAACTCTTTCAACCTCTTTACCTTTCATTCCTCTCAAGTTGCTCCTTTAAACCTACGACTTTGTAGAAGGTTTCAGTATCTATCCTCATGTCAGCAATGTGACTACTTTTAGCTTCATAATGCTTCTGCAAAATGAAAAGAAAGACTCTTAAGCTGTTTACAGATGTGATACATAAATTGACTTTGCTATGTATTCACTCACTTCCCCGTCAACATTACTGGGCAACTCCACAAGCTGACAGTACTTACCAAACAAAATCTCTGCTATCTAGAACAACAAAAGCAGCACAATCATAGGAACATCATCATATCAGATTTCACGCTCAAGAAACACAATCATACTTCTCCTTTGCTTCACAGTCACTGGTTCATAATCCTGGAACTCTATCAATCACAAACGGATGTACCATCATGTCGACTGAAGCAGTATCAGGAATAATAAATGCTGGCTTTGCAAGCAACATCCACATCCCATGAATGAAATACAAAAAGGTGTTTTACAGTATACCAATCACACATTGCCAAAAAAATTGCCACGTTAGTCCACCACTTCATCAATGCTTTTATTCTGGTGGTAATAATTTAATTTTAAAACAAACTATCTCGTTTAAAACCAGAGGTGCGCTTGTGGCTCCCAGGTTACAAAGACTTATTTTACCAGTAGCACAGTTGATTCCATCTCAATAGCGTAACAACTGTCAGTCGTCCTCTAATACATAATCACTTTCTTAACTGTATCAACTCTTGCGGGTTTTTTTTAAAATGGTGAAACAGTTAAGCATTTGCTTAACGCTAGTTGAGTGTTGTGGAAAATTACGCCACATATGCCTTTGGAATACATGATGCCGATACTAGGTGGAGAATGCAGGCAACAGAAAGTTCGATTCCCTGAACCTTCACATCACAAATATCCAAGCTGCCCTGGAAATGTACAAACCCTCTTTACTATACTAAAACGTATCTTAGTTTTTCAGTTCGTATGCACGTCTGAGTTGATCACGGACTCGTCTCATTCCAAGTTCATACAAATTGGGAGTTGGGCGTGGGGAACGCCTTGTACTTCGAAATGCAGTCTATCATGTAGTTCAACATTCATCATCACCCTATTAATCACAAGACATCGAGACAATGACATTCGTCCACCCTAAATCAACTGGTTCGCAAATAAGCTCGACAGTCGTGAACATTTTTGGACGTCGTACTTGTTGAAACTTCCTCAGAATCAAGTTTACAGCCAGTGTTAAAACTTCGCCAGCGCACTATTTTACATCAACGACAGAACAGATGTTCAGATTCTACCGGGGGAGGGTGGGGGACTTTTTTCCCCCTAAGGCAAGGAGGCAGAACATTTACACACAAAAAAAACCCATCACGTACAAAGCAGCCTGCGGGTGTGCAGCACAATAGCGACAAGGACCGAGTACTCATCAACTTGGGGTGGGGGTCGCGATTCCTAACGTTCTGACAGGCAGATAGATGTAACCCGTCCCCTTTAACCGAGACATAGACTTGGAAACACTGCTGCATATGGAAACGGACAATAAATGACCAAGGGCGGTGAGTTGGGCGGGGGGAAAGAGAAGAGAAATAGAGGAAATCACATCGAATTCAGTAAATAAGAGCTTAAAAAAGGGAGATACTTTTTTCCTTTTTCAAAATAAAAAGGCAAAAGCTGGTTAGGAAGAGAGCCGGACAGAGGCGGCAGCCGTGAGTCTCAAATTTTAACGAAAAACAAATCACACCCCCACCCATCAGTTATTATGGGGTTGGGACGGGGAAGGAAAAAAAAACACCAACTGACATTGATCTGGGGCGAGAAACTAGAGGAAAGACCTGTATCCAGTGAAGTATTTGATACTCCACAGCCCAGCCGGAGGAGGGAGATAGTGGTTGCTATATAAATATTCCAGGAGCTTGGGGGGGGGGGGGGAGTATTGCCCTCCGCGGTGGGGGGGGGGGGGGGACAGGGAAGAGGCGGGAAGGAGACAGAGACTCCGACTGCAAACTTAAACTTTAACATGGCGGCGGAGAACACAAGGCGGTCGTAAAACCAAGCTACGCACGGTACCTGATCGATGGAGAGATTGATCGCCTCGCTGAGGGGCAGCAAGAGAGTGGAGCCGGTGGTGGTGCTACCGCCTGCCGAAGCCATGTTGGTTGGATGGGGAGACGCTGCCAGCTCACAGCCATAACAACAGGGATGGTCCCCGCCCCCTTCCCCCGGCGGCCAATCACATCCCTCCCTTCCGCCGCTCCTTCCCGCCCCCGCCCCCACACCCACCGTCCCAGCCTCCGTTGGTCTGTGACGCCGCCCGAGGGGGCGGGATGAGAGCGGGGCCTACGTGTTCTTATTGGCCTATCGCACCGTCACTCACAACGCCGTCGCCGTGCTTTTGTTGTGGGATATTTCTGGCTGGAAGCTCAGGATTGAATGAATGAAAGGAGGCTGTGCGTTGGAGGTGCACCTTGAATGGACTGTCACACAAACTGTAGCCATACTCCAATCAAAAGGACTACAACCCCCCGCCACGTTCTCTTGGAGTTTTACGTTCTATATTATTTTTTCGCAAAACAATGCAACATTGTGTTGAACTTTCAACTGAAATTAGGGTGTAATTTATACGAACCCCCCAAAAAATCGTTATTTCATTTAACCTTTTATTTTACGCACTAATCTAACGAGTTTGTATTTTCATGGCTGAAAACAAAAAGTGCTGGAGATCTCAGCGGGTCAGGCAGCATCCATGGAGAGAGAGCAAGCTAACGTTTCGAGTAGAGACGACTCTTTGTCATTGTCTTTTCGTGGCTCATCGACACTACATCTGTTCCATTGAATCTGCCTTTTTCATTAAATGTTCCCAGATAATTGGCCTGGAATTTGGTCCAGTGAGGCATGTTGAGGAATGCCCAACTTGTCAGACTTTTTCCCTCCTTCAGCTTTAAAAGTATTTTGTACCTTAAAATGCGATAAGTGCGAACTCAGATAAAAGACCTAAGGACAGAGGAATGAAAGAACACAAAATAGAAGGAAAATGAGGTGAATTAAAATCGATGCAGAAAGAGAAATAAATAATGTTAGAAAGATTAGATTAAGATCAAGATAGTAGAGAGAAAGAAAGGAAAGGTAAGAAAAACCTTTTTATAATGTTAAACTTTGAACAATTTACTGCACAGGAATGAGTTCCTGCAATTTGAGTTGCTCCTCTTCTATGCTAGACAGGATGTGGAGTATTGTTGGATTATGCTCCAGCACAGTACAGTGAGAGGGCAACACTGTCAGAGATGCCATGCAGTGGATGAGACTTTAAATGAAGGTCCATCTACCTTTGCAGATTGAAGTAAAATATCTTGAGGAAGAGCATGGGAGATAGCTCTTGGGCACAGACAAACATTTATTTGTCAACCAATATAAAATAAATCCAGTCATTATCACAGTGCTGTTGTTGGGAACTTGCCACATTCAGATTGGCTGCAATGTTTCCAATATTACAACAGCGCCTATACTTCACAGAAAGCACTTTATTGGCTATACAGTTTTTTGGAACATTATGGCTTGCCATGCAAGTTCTTCATTCTTCTGTAAAAGAGATCCTTATTTATGTACGAACATATTACAGATACGGGAATCTGAACTGAAAACAACAAAAACTGGAGATCACGGCGGGTCAGACAGCATCCATGAAGAGAGAGCAAGCTAACATTTTGAGTCTGGATGACTCTTCGTGAGATGCTGAAGTATGGAGGGGACAGCATTTCTGCTATAGTTGGGAGGTGACAGTGGTGGTTGGAGAGTGCTGATGGAGAAAAGATTATGATAGTTCAGATTAAGTGATTGGAATGTGAGAATGGCAGAACAATGGTGTGTTTAATTGCCAGACTTGAAAGAGAAGACAGTTCCACTGGGGTGAGGGTGGGGAGACAGGACATGGTGACAGAGAATGTAACAAGTAAAGCTAAAAGAAAGGGAAGAAATGGGAGTTGGTTCACAACTTGAAGGTGTTGAACTCCATATTAAGTCTAGAAGGCTGTAAAATTCCTTGCCTGAAGATGAGATGTTGTTCTTCCAGTTTGCGCTGCTGTTCACTGGAGTACTGCAGCATAGAGACATGGAGATGTACAGCATGGAAACAGACCCTTTGGTCCAACTTGTCCTGGATAACAGTTATCCTGGATGAATCTAGTCCCATTTGCCAACATTTGGCCATATCGTTCTAACCCCTTTCTATTCACATACCATACAGTTGCCTTTTAAATGTTTTAATTGTACCAGCCTCTAGCACTTCCTCTGGCAGCTTATTCCAGACACGCATAACCCTCTGCAGGAAAAAGTTGTCCTTTTTAAATCTTTCCTGTCTCACCCTAAACCTATGCCCTCTAGTTTTTTACTTCTCCACCCCAGGGTAAAGACCTTGTCTAATTACCCTATCCGTTCCCTCATGATTTTTTCAACCTCAATAAGGTCACCTCTCAGCCTCCTATGCACCAGGGAAAATAGCCCCAGCCTATTCAGCCTCTCCCTATTGCCTAAACCCTCCAACCCTGGCAAAATCCTTGTAAATCTTTTCCGAACCCTTTCAAGTTTAACTACATCTTTCCTAAAGCAGGGAGGCCAAAATTGAATGCAGTATTCCAACAGTGGCCTGACCAATGTCCTGTACAGCTGCAACATGACCTCCCAACACCTATACTCACTTCACTGTCCAATAAAGGCAAACAAACCAAATGCCTTCTTTGCTCTCCTATCTACATGTGACTCCACTTTCAAGGAACAATGATCCTACATTCCAAGGTCTCTTTGTTCAGCAACACTTCCCAGGACCTTACCATTAAGTGTATAAGTCCTGACTTGATGCAGCATGGACAGACGCATGGACATGCGAGCAGGATGCTGTGTTGAAATGACCAGCTACGGGAAGGTCAGGGTCATGCTTGAGCACTGACCGGAGGTGTTCTGCAAAGTGGTCACCCAGTCTGCGTTTGATTTCTCCAATGTAGAGTAGATCCAAAGCTCTGGAATTTCTTCCCTGAAGTTTTCTGCCCCTTTATCTCTTTACTCCTTCTGTTTAAATCTCTGATCCAGCATTGGCCATATGGCTTTATATTTTGACATCAAACTTTGTTTGATGAACCACCAGTGAAGAACCTTGGGACATTTAATGATTTTCAAGCTGCTGCAAAAATGCAGATTGTTGTTTTTATATGTATAGTATTTGCATGAAAGAGATACTATGTAGAAATGTGAATTATGAAGTCAATTTTATTTCCACTGTTGGCAGACCTGAATTTCAAATATGTATGTCATTACTGTGCTATCGTACTTGTTTATTATTTTGCTTTTATTCATGTCAATTATATATGGTGTGACAAGGTGATCAGATGGCAAAGACAGAAGGTGTTGGAAAAGCTCAGCAGGTCTGGCAGCATCTGTGAAAAAAAATGAGAGTTAATGTTTCGGGTCTGGTGGCCCTTCCTCAGAATTGATGGTAGCTCAGAAAATGTCAGTTTATATGCAGAAGATAGGGTGAGGGTAGAGCCCAACCAGAGAGAGAAGAACATTTGCTCAGACAACGGAGTGGATAACAATCTGGCTAGGACAGTGAAAAGCTGTTAACGGAGACTGTTAGTGGCCAACGATATATAGTGTGTAATGGCAGACTGTGTGATAACAGGGTCTGGTGTGTGAGGTATGGGGCTAGGACATGGGAGAGTTCAGGCCCCAAAATTATTGAACTCGATATTGAGTCCGGAGGACTGCAGAGTCCCCAAGCTGAAAATGAGATGGTGCTCTTCCAGCTTGCGCTGAGCTTGGCGCTGCAATACTGCAGCAAGCCTGAGACAGAGATGTTGGCCAGGGAACAGGGTGGTACGTTAAAGTGGCAGGCAACTGGAAGCTCAGGGTCATTTTTGCAGGAAGAATGTAGATGTTCTGTGGAGCAGTCACCCAGTTTATGCTTCGTTTCCCCAATGTACAGGAGACTACATTGTCAGCAGCAAATGCAGTAGATTGTGGGAAGTGCAGGTAAAGCATTTTTGTTCTTCACTTGCACTTTACCTGGAAAGTATGTTTGGGTCCATGGATATTAGGACAGAGGGGGTAAATAGGCAGGTGTTAGACCTTCGGCGGTTGCAGGGCAAGGTGCAATGGGGCTGTGGGATAGTGTTGGGATTGAAGGAGGAGTGGACGAGGAATAATCAGATGGCAATTTGTCTAACTTTGTATGAGATTTTCATTTCTACCTAAAAAACCATTTGCTTTTCCTGCCTAAAAGGTGAATGTAAATATTAAACTATTAATTGTACTGGAAGTACTATTCAATGATGAAGGTATAGGCATCTGATTCAATCATTCTCTTCATTATTAATTCACAGATGTTTCCATTTATTAGGACAGATGACTTCTACATGGTTTGTGGTAAAGAATATACATGGCATGTATCAGTTGACCCCTTTTGACTTATACTGACCAATGCATGCTGTGGAGCTAGCTAGTACTGCTATCAAAGTCATGTAGGCCAACCCGTTAACCCAACATGACTCATACATAAACATAATTGCTGCTGTTAGGAACTGTTGAAATGTATCTGCAAGCTGTGGGTGATGATTCATAGGAGTTCAGGAATTCTCACAAATAACATGCAGCTCTATCAAAACCACCTTTCGATATACCAGCAAGAGAAACTATGTAGGACCCACCCAGGGTGGAGGACATTGACTAGCAAGGAATTCCTGGGAAAGAAGAGAGCAACACACTGTGTTGGCACAGATCGGGGTACACAACTGACAGCTTTATCTAGCAGAGTGGGAACAGTTTGTACGTTATTTGATGCATTTTGAAAAAGGTTGAAGGAGGCAAAACATTATGGTCACATTTTTTGGATCTTGAATTGAAGACTTACTGCTTGACATTGGATTAAACATACAAGATAAATGTTCAAGAAGAAGTAGATTTATTGCTAATATTTGCTTTTAAAATGCCTGTGAGAATGTTTTCCATTGGAGGTGTGGGTTTACATAAAGCAGCATCAGGCTAGAGTTACCTGCCGTAATAACATACCCTCCAATTCTCTCCATCCACCTGTAAAAGCTTTGTAATTCTGTAATCTTTGACTGGCAATAAGTCATGGCATGGGAGAACTGCTAATCATTTCTTAATAAACAATTTCTCTAAAATATTCTTTTTATGAATGATTCAAAAACAAAAGACACTTTGGAAATTTGGGAGGCATATGAAATGTAATGAAAAGATGTTTTTCTGCAGCTGCTCCAATATCCATTTTGAGGTAATTTCATTACTACTTCCAGCTTATTTACTTTAATTCATCTCACAGTATTTGAACTAAACATTTATTACAATCATGTGTTAATGAACTGGCTGTTATACATGTATTTTGCCAGTTAATCTTAAATTTAATCATATTGTGGTCACTAATCCCCAAAGGATCTACTACATGTAGATTATGGACGTATAATCACTCATAAATGACATCTAGATGAGAATTACTTATAGCTCCATAAGTAGGTCAAAACACAGTCCTATAGTAAGAAATTATTTTTTCATTAAAAGATATAGGTATTAAATTAATTTACAGAATCAAATTCTAATCCGTGCTAAAATTACCAAAAAAGGGCATATGATTAACCTACTTTTTAATTAAATGATGAGACACAAAGTTGATTGCTTCCCCACCCAGTACGTCATGAAACAGAGAGGGAAGTATTTTATTGTTGATCAACGGTTGCCAAGAATTATGACACCTTATTGTTTTCGAGTTATATTTTAAACCCTGGGCAAATAATGACCCTTAGACTGTATTTTTAGACTTAGATTCCAAAGAGCAGCTGACATTTAGCACAGTGCCACATAATTTTAATCCCTTGGGAAGGGATGATTAACACAGTGTTAATGTTCCAACATTTTATGCTGAAAATTGGAGGTGTGTACATGTCATGAACAGAATTATATCAATCTCTAAATTCTAGAATGTAAATGATTGAAATTTTGTTTTTAGAATTTATTTTAAATGAGCGAGGGACAGTTTGTATGATATAGTCCATAAACTTCTGAAATGAATAACAGAACTTACAAGATATAATTTTAGACTTGAAAGCATTGGGCACCTGGATACCAAACAAAATGGGGCAATACAGGGACTTTTTTTTCAAACATTAATATTATAATGGTCAGCCTTTATTTGAGGGAAACTAGAAACTGAACCTTTAGAATATAGCAAAAGAGGGAAGAGGATTCACATATTATCTTACAACTACTGGTATTTATAAAATGCCTTTCACATAAAGATCACAGGGCACTATAAACAAAACGTGACAACATAATGAGATATTAAGGCAGAAGGCTAAAGGTTTGTCAAAGAGATTGGTTTTGAAGAGCTTCTTAAAGTGAGGTAGAGGCAGAGAGTTTTAAAATTATATTGCATAATGTCTAGGCAGTTGAAAACACAGTGGCCAATGATGGAGTGATTATATTGGATAAAGTTAAGGGTCAGAATTAACAGAGTGCAGCTGGAATCATAAATCACACAATGGTTACAGCACTGAAGAATTGCTGTAACCTGTTGAGTGTGAATTGGCTCTGTGCAAGAGCAAACCTGTGAGCCTCAATCTCCTGCCCTTTTCTGGTAGTCTGCATTTTTTGTTCTATCTATTTATCCAAATCAAAGTCATATACGAATCATGCTTCCACCACACTTTCAGGCAGTGCATTCCACAAGCAATGGCTGCGCAGATAAAGATTTTCCCTATCTTCCCATTAGGTCTTTTGATGTTTACTGTGTATCTGTGTTCTCTGGTTCGCAACATATTTGCAATGGGAATAGTTTCTTGCTATTTACTTTGTCTGGTCACCATGATTTTAAGCACCTATTCAAAAAAACCAACATACCCCTCAGGGTTCTAAGCAGCTGAGGTTGGTGCTGTCGCATCTGCTCCACCTCCTTATCTCAACTCTCAGGTGTGAAGTAAATGCCCATAGTCAACAACACAATGACTGCCACTGTCCCCTCAGAGAGGACAAGGCAAAAATCCAAAAATGAGAAGGTAATTCACACAAAAACATGAACTGGTCTGTGACTGAACCTACATGACCTGCAGATGGTGATTGTCCATTTCTTGCGAGGGTGAATGGGATCCATCCATCACTTGTGTACCTTTTGGGGAGGAACCTCCTGTGTAAAGAAGGAGTGTAGTGTTCACCCAGATTGTCACAGTCATTCATGTTTGTGTTGGGCGCTCTTGAGGTTTAGCCCACAGCAACATTTTGGCATCCTCAATGACATGTTTGACCTGTGCCAAAACCGTTTCAACACAGAGTCTCTAGGCAGTGCCATAGAGAGGAGGTTCCTTCTATCCTTCTCTGACTTTAGCCATTAAGACATTAAGGAGATGGTTGGTAGAGGAGAAAAAAAATCAGAGATTATCTCTAAATGATGGAGTACTGATCATGGTATAAGTACAGACAAATCTGAACCTCAAATCTGTTTCACCATTTGATTGGATCAGGACTGGTCTGTTCCCTGGTTCCATCTACTGATGGTTCTGTATTTTGTAATGCTTATTACTAAGGAGAAATTATTAGTCTTGGTGTAGATACTTAAAATAACCTAGCTTCAATAGCATTTTGGGGCAGTGAGTTCCTGATTCCTGTTATCCTTCCTGACATTGCTCAGAATGACCCTACTGTTAAAAACATGTTCCTTATTCTGAACTTCACCATCATGCTAATTATTCTTTGCTATCTACCTGTAGAGGAGTGGAGTTTGGAATTAAATGGGGGAGATAGAGTCATAGAGTCATACCGCAAGGAAACAGGCCCTACAGCCCAACTTGTCCATTTCGACCAGGTTTCCTAAACTGAAATAGTCCCATTAGCCTGCATTTGGCCCATATACTGTAAACCATTCCTATCCATGTATTTCTGTCAAAATGTCTTTTAAGTGATGTAATTGTACCTGCCCCTATCAATTCTGCTGGCAGCTTGTTCCATATGTGCACCACCCTCTGTGTTCAAAAGTTATCCCTTGGGTCCCTTAATCTTTGCCCTCTCATCTTAAACCTGTGCCCTCTAGTTTTGAACTACCTTACCCTGGGGAAAAGACCTTATCTATAAACCTCTATAAGGTCACCTCTTAGCCTCCTATGCTCCAGGGAGAAAGTCATAGCCTATCCAGCCTCTCCTTATAACTTAAACCTTCCATTCTTGGTACCATCCTTGTAAATATTTTTTGCGCACTTTTTACATCCTTCCTATAGCAGGGCAACCAGAATTGTATGCAGTACTCCAAATGTGGCCTTACCAATGTCTTGTACAGACTCGACATAATGCTCCAACTCCTGTACTCAGTGCTGTGACCATTGAAGGCAAGTATGCCAAATTACTTCTTCATCACGCTGTCTAGCTGAGACACCACTTTCAAGGAACTACGTACCTGCACCCCAAAGTCTCTCTGTTTGACAGCGCTCCCCAAGTCCTACCATTAGCTGTGTAAGTTCTGCCTTGGTTTGTCTTACACCTCACATTTTTCCAAATTAAATTCCATCTGCCATTTCTTGGCCCACTGGCTCAATTGATCAAGATCCAGTTGTACTCTCAGATAACCTTCTTCACCTTTCACTATGCCATCAATTTTGCCTCCTATATTATCATTGATGAACAACAGTGCACCCAGTGCCAGTCCTTGCCACACAATGCTGGTCATAAGTCTCCAGTCTGAAAAACAACCCTCCACAACTTCCTTCTGTCTCCTACCACAAAGTCAATTTTGTATCCAAGGTACCTTGTAGACAACGTCTGTCACACTGCCCTCATCTATCTTCTTGGTCATCTCTTCAAAAAACTCAATCAAATTTGTGAGACACGATTTCCATGCACAAAACCATGCTGACTATCACTAATCAGCCCTTACCTTTCCAAATGCAGATAGATCCTTTCTCTCAGAATCCCCTCCAAACACTTACCCACCACTGACATTAGGCTCACCAGTCTGTAGATCGCTGGGTTTTCCTTGAGGTCTTTCTTAAATAATGGCACAACATCAGCTAATCCTCAATCTTCAGGCATCTTACCCATGGCTGTTGATGATACAAATATCTCTGATGGGGGCTCCGCAGTTTCTTCCCTAACTTCCCACAATGTCCTGGAATACATTCCATCAGGTCCTGTGGATTTATCTTCCTTTATGTGATTTGAGACCTTCAGCATCTCCTCTTCTGGAAAGTGGACTCTTTTCAAGACATCACTACTTACTTCCCTGAGTTCCCCCTAGCTTCCATGTCTTTCTCCACAGTAAATACTGACATGAAATAGTCATTTAGGATCTCACCACCTCCTGTGCCTCCACACAAAGATCACCATGTAGATCTTTAAGGGCTCTATTCTCTTCTTCGTCACTCTTTTGACCTTCATATAGAGAATCTTTTTGGATTCTCCCTTACCTTATCTGCCAAAGCTATCTATTGTCACCTAACTTATGGATGGGGCACCCTCAATTGCTTCCCCTGTGCCAAACTGCTGAAGTCTTTTTCCCACTCCACAAATGAAGGCTACAACACCCATCCCCTGATTAACAACTCTCATGCCCTCCAAGAAAAAGTTTGGGAAATATTATTGTATAGTCTTGTATTTGTGTCCTCCCCCTCTAACCAAAAATCATTTTGTGTCATTTTTTTGGAAGTTTTACAGAGCTTTTCCCAAAGTATTGTCTGCTGCTCCCTTCATCATGTATGCATTTTACCTCATAACGCTCTGTTCTCACACTACCTTACAATCGCCTATGGGGGAAGTAAGACCATAAGATATAAGACCATAAGACAAAGGAGTGGAAGTAAGGCCATTCAGCCCATCGAGTCCACTCCGCCATTTAATCATGGCTGATGGGCGTTTCAACTCCACTTACCCGCACTCTCCCCGTAGCCCTTGATTCCTTGCGAGATCAAGAATTTATCAATCTCTGCCTTGAAGACATTTAACGTCCCGGCCTCCACTGCACTCTGTGGCAATGAATTCCACAGGCCCACCACTCTCTGGCTGAAGAAATGTCTCCTCATTTCCATTCTAAATTGACCCCCTCTAATTCTAAGGCTGTGCCCGCGGGTCCTAGTCTCCCCACCTAACAGAAAAAACTTCCCAGCATCCACCCTTTCTAAGCCATGCATTATCTTGTAAGTTTCTATTAGATCTCCCCTCAACCTTCAAAACTCTAATGAATACAATCCCAGGATCCTCGGCCGTTCATCGTATGTTAGGCCTACCATTCCAGGGATCATCCGTGTGAATCTCCGCTGGACACACTCCAGTGCCAGTATGTCCTTCCTGAGGTGTGGGGCCCAAAATTGGACACAGTATTCTAAATGGGGCCTAACTAGAGCTTTATAAAATCTCAGAAGCACATCGCTGCTTTTATGTTCCAACCCTGTTGAGATAAATGACAACATTCCATTCGCTTTCTTAATCACGGACTCAACCTGCAAGTTAACCTTTAGAGAATCCTGTACTAGCACTCCCAGATCCTTTTGTACTTCGGCTTTATGAATTTTCTCACCGTTCAGAAAATAGTCCATGCCTGTATTCTTTTTTCCAAAGTGCAAGACCTCACATTTGCTCACGTTGAATTTCATTAGCTATTTCCTGGACCACTCTCCTAAACTGTCTAAATCATTCTGCAGCCTCCCCACCTCCTCCATACTACCTGCCTGTCCACCTAACTTCATATCATCGGCAACCTTCGCCAGAATGCCCCCAGTCCCTTCATCCAGATCATTAATATATAAAGTGAACAGCTGCGGCCCCAACACTGAACCCTGCAGGACACCACTTGTCACTGGTTGCCATTCCGAAAAAGAGCCTTTTATCCCTACTCTCTGCCTTCTGTCAGACAGCCAATCCTCAATCCAAGTACTCATCACTGCTGAAACCTTTCAGGATTCATATCGCGAGTGTCATGTTTAAAGCCCAGTTGTGCACCGGGTCCACTGGTGCAAGATAGAAGGTGCCATTCACTGTTGCAATATGGGAAGAATTGATCTAGAGATGGCCAACAGAGCCAAGTTGGCACTCCACTTGATTGAGAGGGCCTGGAGGTCCTAGTGGATGGTTGTGGAGAGGAGGGCTGCCCTCTTTCCCCAAGAGCACCAGAGGAAACCACAGCACTGGGCTCTGCCAGCTTTGTGCATGTGCCTCCAGGGTCAGTGTTGTGTCCACAGTCCAGAGGAAAACCTAGCAGTGATAACAAGGTGTGGAGCTGGATGAACACAGCAGGCCAGGAAGCATCAGAGGAGCAGGAAAGCTGACGTTTCGGGTCTGGACCCTTATACAGAGATGGGGGAGGGGAAGGGGGCTCTGAAATAAATAGAGAGAGGGGGAGGCGATGATAGAAGGTGGATAGAGGAGCAGATAGGTGGAGAGAAGATGGATAGGTCAACGAGGTGGCCAGTACAGGTGAATGTAGGTAGGGAGTTGGAATGGGGGTTGGTCAGTGAGGAGGGAGGGGGCGGATACGTGGGAGTAAAGACGGACAGGTTAAGAAGGCGGGGACAAGAGGGGCTGGACTTGGGATGAAGTTGGGAGTGGGGAGATTCGAAGTTTGTAAAGCCTCCCCCTCTCTCTATTTATGTCCGAGCCCCCGTCCGCTCTCCCATTTCTGAAGAAGGGTCCAGACCAGAAACGTCAGCTTTCCTGCTCCTCTGATGCTGCCTGGCTCGCTGTGTTCATCCAGCTCCACACCTTGTTATCTCAGACTCCAGCATCAGCAGTTCCTACTATCCTGAATACTTAGCAGTGCTTTTTTGTCCCTGATCTCCCTTACCTTGTTCTCCCCTTAGCAGTTTTCTTCTTTCTTGGGATAAATTTCTGCTGTGCCTCTAGAATTACTCCCAGAAACTCCCACCATTGCTGCTGCACTGTCTACACTGCTAGGGTCCCCTTCCAAACAACTCTGGCCATCTCCTCCATCATGTCTTTGTGGTTGCCTTTACTCAGTTGTAATGTCATTACATCTGATTCCAGCTTCTCCCTCTCAAACTGAAAGGTGAATTCTATCATATTATGGTCACTGCCCCTTAGGTATTCCTTCACCTTAAGCTCTCTAATCAAGTCTGTCTCATTACAATTCACTAAAACCAGAATTACCTACTCTGTAGTAAGGTCTATTACAAGCTGATCCATTATAGACATTCCAAAACGTCATCCACTGGGAATCTATTACCAACCTGATTTTCCCAGCCCACCTGCATATTGAAGTATCCCATGATTATTGTAATAATGCCTTTCTTACATGGGTCTTCTATCTCCTGATTTATTTTCTGCCCACATCCTGATTATTGCTAAGAGGCCTATATACAACTTCCATCATGGTCTTTTATCCTCTGTGGTGCCTCAATTCTATCCACACAGATTCAGTACCTTCTGACCCTATCAATTTAATTTAATTTCTTACTAACAAGGCAACTCCTCCCCCTTTGCCCATCTGCCTGTCCTTTCAATAGAACGTGTATCCTTGAATATCTTATTCCCAGTCCTGATCCCCTTGCAACCATGTCTCCATGATACCCGCAACATTGTACCTGCCAATATCAATCTGCACTACAAGTTAATTTACCTTGCTTCATATACTGCACACATTTATGTAAAACCCTCAGTCCTGCATTGACCACCTCACTTCTCATAGCTGTGCCCTCAGCTGCTAAAAATTAGATTCCTGACCCTTTCTATACTCTCTGTCTTATTACTTAGACAACCTCTCCTGAGACACCACAGTTTAACTGGGTTAGAATCCTTGTGACCAACTTATTCAGCCTTTCCGCTGGGATCCTAGACCCAGACCAGTTTCTGTGGAGCCATCCCAACGGTACAGTTCCTTCCTGTCTCAATACTGATTGAGTGCCCATGAAATGAAAGCCCTCTTTCTTGCACCACTCCATCAGTCATGCATTTACTTCCCTAATTTTCTTATCTTTACTCCCTTATACTAGTTGTTGGTACTCGATATCAACACCGAGGCAACAGAAGAATCGAGGGAGCTTATCCTTCCCTTTTCCACAAGAAGATAGGGTAATAGAAGTAGGCACCCAGCCTACCCAGGTATGTGGAGGAACCACGTACAGGCCCCTGAAATCTTCCCTCCTTATCTTCCAGAGGAACCTCATCCCTCCACCTCTGCCCTACATGAAATCTCAAACCTGTTGGGATTCAAGCCAAGGAAAGTGAACCTGTATCTGTACAGGACACACTTAGCATGTCCAGGACCTTTAGCCACAAATTCCCCTGGGGAAGCCTGTCCAAACCTTCTGAGTAAACAGACTTGAAAATAGGACAAGCTCCCCCCACACCCACCTCAGCTATGGAATCTATGACTGCACCATAGCAGGAGGGAAAGGAGAAAGAAAACCTTCTGAGGGCACATATGTGGTACAGGTCAAACATAACTGTAAACGGATTACCACATTTGCAAATATGTGTTCACTCTTCATCACCAGCTGTGTGTGACTGTCATTTTAGCTGTAACTATGAGAATGAAGCTAGAGAAACAAGCCACCCTAAGCACCACATGATGTTCTATAATTTCGAAAGTGCCCTTTCTAAACTTTGTCATGATTGAATAAGGGAGCATCAGATGTTGTGCAGGCTTCCGTGAGTTTGTAACCTTAACTTTTATTAAACAACATAAAAAAAATCAAACTGGTAAACTGCATTTGTCGTTGGGATTATCTAGGGGATGTAGGCCTCTGCAGCAGCAAAATAATTACAGAAAATGAAAGATAACTTCACACAACTGAATTTCATTGAATGACCATTGAAGTTCTGCCTGCATTACCTTGGCTATGCTGCAGGACTGTAAGAAGCTGAAAGTGCTGTTGCTTCTGAAGAATTCCCACATTTTCTTACTTGATACTATGCTGTGGCTCTCATGGATACTCACAGTTCATCACGTAGACTTCTTGCACACTCCCCTCCCCCTGCAGTTGTGCAGAGCAAAGAGTCCAAGGATTAAACTGTGTCCTTTGTCTGTACTGTATTGCAATGTATTCCCAGAAAAACCCACAACCACTCCCATGTGAAGGACAACAGCAGCAGATGCATGGGAACAACACCCTTTGCAAGTTCCCCTCCAAGCCACTCACTATCTTGACTTGGAAATATTTCAGCGTTCTTTCAACGTTGTAGGGTGAAAATCCCGCAATTCCCTTTCTAATGGCATTGTGGCTCCATAGCAAATGGACAGCAGCAGTTGAAGAAGACAGCTTCCCAACCACCTTCTCAAGGGCAACTAGGGATGAAAAATAAATTTTGGCCAGTCAGAGATGCCCACATCCCACAGGTGAATAAAAAAACTTGACCCAAGTGGAAAGCTGATATACAGGTGATACCTTAAAGTCCTGTTGCCTCCAGTGGAAGAGATGTTACATTGCAGAAATGCTGGATATCATGACATGGTGATCCGACTGCCACCTCTCAACAGAGTTTAGCACCACAGTCCCTTGCTAATCTGCATGGTATTCGATGGAGGACAAGCAATTGTGGATCTCCTGCACTTTTGTGCATCTTTGTGATATCTCAATCATGCACGCTTCACATCCACTAGAGGTTGATATTTGTCCTGGGCTTGCAGAAACATATGTTTATCATTCCCTCCTCCGGACATTTTTAATAGTACCCACAGAAATGACACAGCTTCTGTTCTTGTATCCACTGGTGATGGGTCCAATGAACCAATGTGGAGCAATATCAGAAACAAAGTAGCTGCTCTGTGATATGATCATTTGGCAGTGCGACATACACATATAACATATAAATAGTATCCTCAAAATACTAGAACACGAAGGCCAACGAGACGCATCTACATGGACTTTACATATCATTGGCCTGATTCAAACGGATGCTGTTTAAGCCTTTTGATACATGCATGTGTGGAACCAATAATGGAAGGTATTTGGCATGGCTGCCCTCATTACTCACATCATTGAGTATAGAATTTGGGACATCATGTTGCAGTTGTACAGGACATTGGCGAGGCCAATTTTGGAATACTGTATACAGTCCTGGTCTCCCTGCTATAGGAAGGATATTATTAAATTGTAGAAGGTGCAGGAATGATATACAAGCATGTAACTGCTACTGAAGGTTTTGTGTTATAAGGAGAGGCTGAATAGCTTGGGACTTCTTTGACTGGATCATAGTAGGTTGATGGGTGATGTTATAGAGGTTTATAAAATCATAAAGGGCATAGATAAGGTGCATAACAAAGGTCTTTTCCCTAGGATAGGGGAGTTCAAAACTAGAGGGCATATTTTTAAGGTTGAAAGAGAAAGATTTAACAGGGGCCTGAGGGACAATTTTTTCACACAGAGGATAGTTCGTATATGGAGGCAGTTGTAGATGCAGATACAGTTACAATGTTTTAAAAATATTGGGGCAGGTACATGAATAGGAAAGGTTTAGAGGGAGGGATATGGGGCAAACGCAAGCAAGTGGGACTAATTTAGTTTGGGAAATCTGATCAGCATGGACAAGTTGGTCTGAAGGGCCTATTTCCGTTCTGTATGATTCTATGACTCTATCTTCCCTCATCCCATATTACTCAAGAAAGTCTGAATCACTTATTGAAGAATGGTATGGATATTTCACACAACTCCTGCACTTTCTGCAGGTTATAGAACCATGGAAAGTGATTGTATCTTTTGCAACTAACATACCTTGTAACAGCACAGTACCATTTTGGTGAAATGTTTGTCTGGAACAATTGGTAAGATTGGCAATTGGCGATAACTTAGGAAATGAGGGAAGGTCGGAACACTGAGGGATCAAGGAGACAGTCTTTAGGTGAGAAGAACAGGGTTCTGTCACTCAGGAGTGGAAGGATGCCCAGCAGATGGACTCCAAGAAAGGAGAAGAGACCAGGGAACAGGGATTAAGAAAGTTCATGAAGTTGGGTTGGGGGATGGTTTGGTGAGGGATCTGGATTTGAACAAAAGGAAATGGGATAAGTGAGTGGATCAGTATTTACTGCAGATTCAGGGATGGCAGCTGCAGAAATTAAGCTCTAAAGATCTTACTGTGGGTAAAGAGCAAAAGATCATCTACCAGTGGAAACAAATAGAGGATAGGGAGGAGATTACCAAATATTGTCTCTGGAAAGATCACCCATTGAGAAGAGAGAATATGTTTACATAACGAGATGAGTTACCACAAGTGGTTTAAAGTGAAAAAAATTGGACTCCAAACGTTAATTCTGTTTCTCACTCCACAGATGTTGACTTTCTCCAACACAGAAAGATCTGCAGTATTTTGATGTTATTATGGTATAGCGTGTGGAGGCAGGCAATAACAGTAGAGAATGAGGAAAACCGGCAGCTTTTTGGGGGCAATATCTGCGAATCACAATGACTTGTAGCATTCAGTTTCTGATAATGTACTGTACAATAATATTATGTACAAAGTAATGCATTATATAGTAATTCATGAAAAAAATCAAATGTCAAAAGTAGTTTTAATAATAGGAATCTCGCTAACTTCAGCGTAGCCATCTGAACTTGGCACTCCCTCGTGTTCATTACGGGTAAAACACCTCCAGTGGTTACTTTTTCTAGTGTAATAAAACGAGTGAGCAGCAGAGAGCAGTAATGCTGAGCCATTTAAAGGGGGTTGAACACAAACTGAAAGTGTATAATTTTCTACAGAAACAACTTTATAAAACGGGACAGCAAATGATAACGATCATTCGGGATAGTCAATTTCGCATTATAATTGGAGTATATCAGAGCAACGTGCTAATAATGAAGATAAGGATGGGGGGAGTTTAAATTCAACAGTTTGACGAATGCATACTTGTCTGCCTTTTTACACATGCTGTTTGCACGTTCTGTATTTATCTACAGTTGAAGTGCATGTTTATTTTTAATAAGAAAATGAAATGTCAAAAGTAATTTTGAGAAAAGGCTATGTTTCAATGTATTATTAGAGCTGATGAAAATACAGATGGGAGCAGCGTTTAAATCGTAGACTTTGATGTGTACTTTTCTAAGGGTCCTTTTATGCATTTCTATTAATTAAATATAAGGCCCAGCATTTAGTACAGCTGGTGTAGTAATAATGATAATTTTAATAAGAGAATGAAAAATGCCAAAAGCAGTTTTGAGAAAAGACTATGTTTCACTGTGTTAACCAGGCTGCACTGCAACGTCTATTCACAGGCGCGATCCGACTACTGATGGGCACGGGGGCTTTGACCTGCTCCGTTTCCGACCTGGGCCGATTCACCCCTCTTTACCCGACCTGGTGATCCCGGATTCCTCCGGGGACACCATATCGATGCCCAACTTAGTGAGGACACCTGATCGGCATAGTCCGCAGCAGCCCAGAACTCCTGGTCTCAAGCAATCCGACAGCCTTAGCCTCCGAGTCGCCGGATTACAGGCGCACGCCACCGCGCCCGGCGAGTAACGTAGCCGCTCAAAAGATACTTCAACTCAACGTCACAAAATCTTGTGTGTGATGTAGGCACGTCATTCATCTGTGGAGGCGGTGCCACGGTCCAGGGACCGCGTTCTACTCATCAATATTCATAGAGGGGCGGGGCAAGGCGCTGGAAAGAAAAGTTTCTCAAATTTGGGAAACTTTCTCTTCAATGGATGAAAATTTCTGATTTATAAACTTGTCACTCTGGTGTTTACTTATGGTAAATCACTGTAGTTAAATTACAATGAGAAATGCACGCGGAAGTAACAAAGGTGGGAAAAGAAGTGTGATCTCATGAGAGGCATCCTTCCTGATCAGAACATATTTTTGCAAAATGTTTAACAATAATCATAGGTATAGCTACAAGCACATTACTTCCCTTATGGATATTCAGAAGCAGCCAAATTCCAGTTGACTGAATAGATATCTGCATTAAATCTACAGTCTGGGTGGCCTTGTGCGTGAATCACAGAGAGAATGCAGGTGCAGCAAGTAGGCAGCTCACCAACATCTTCTCAAGGGCAACTCAGGATGGGCAATTAATGCTGGTTAATGCTGGTTGGAATCATATCTGGCACAGAGGAATGTCAGGCAATAAACATTTCAGTAAGAGACAACCTAACCGTCCCTTGACATTCAATGCTGTTACAATCACTGAATCCCCAACTATCAACATCCTTGACCATTGACTAGAAACTCAACTGGACTCACCACATAAAAGGTGGTGGCTACAAGACCAAGTCAGAGGTTAGGAATGCTGCAGCGAAGATCCTTAGATAGCATCTTCCAAATCAATGACCATTTCTATCTAGAAGGATAAGGGCAGCAAATACATGGGAATATCACCACCTGCAAGGTGTCCTCCAAGTCACTCATCATCCTGACTTGGAAATACGTCACCATTCCTTCAATGTCAATGGGTCAAAATCCTGGAATTTTCTCCCGAAGGGCATTGTGGGTCATCCTAAAGCATTCAGACTACAGCAGTTAAAGAAGGCCTCTCACCACCTTCTCCACGGCAATCGGGACAGGCATAAAATACTGGCCAGCCAGCAATGCCCACATACCATAAATGAATAAACAAAAAAAAATCAAAAGAATGAACAAAAAGAAACACTTAGCTTCTCACATATTTAATGCCTCCAATCTTTAGCTCTCAGGTCTCCCTATCTTTAATTCTCTCAAACTGTTCATTTTTACGTAAAAGAGCAGGCGACATTATCTCTCTCAATACAGTGAATTCCCTTACTTACCTTATCCCTATTGTTAAATACTGATCCTTGCTGCCTTCAGACAATAATTCACTTAGGCTTTTGTCCTTTAAATGAGAATAAAATGAATACAGCATCTTAGGATGCGGGCGACCATGGAAGCATTTAGTATCTCCCTATGTAACAAGTCTTCCGTTCCCAGATCCATACTGCACTTCTAAATTTAGGACAGCGACCAAAGTGTGATTATCTTCTCATATTTTCATCTAGTTGTAAAGAGAGCTGGCTATGTGTTGTTCGGCTCTGACCGTTTCAGTAATGCTAATGTTCACCGGACCCAAAACGTTAACTCCGTTTTTTCCTTCTCAGATGCTGCCAGACCGCTGAGCTTTTCCAGCAACTTTGTTTTTGTTCCAGATAATCAGGAAGGTGCCACTAATTAGCCATTTAAGGGTCTTAACTGCTGGCAAGCCATGAGTGAATGGTTTCACTCAGCACTAATTGCTGAGGTGACAAGAAAGAGGTGATTATCTCTCCAGGGCAAACTTGCCATATTATTTCTGCTCCTCACCACCTCCATGGACCCAATTTATTTATTTCTCCCAGGAAAAAGGAATGTTTAAGCTGAATTAGCAAACTTTTAATTTGGTGAATTATTTTATCAACTTTTCGAGAATTATGGATTGCTGTTTCTAACTGTAATAAAAGTGGAGTGCACACTGTCTTTGTTATGTGTTTTAATGTTGATGGCTTTAGGAGAGCTGAGAGCTTTGAGTCCCAATGGCTCAATTTGAATTGTGCTCTGCTTATTTAGTGGTGATCATTATCATTTTAACGCAGTTTCTTCTTCTAGCAGTAGACGTAGATAAAGCAGCCTATTTAAGAAGCGAGGAAAGTGTAGAATATTATATTTTGCTCTGATGGAAAAGCACCCATATAGTATATAATTTTGAACTGAAATGGCAGAGAGTGTGTTACTTCAGAGTGTTCTGCAGTCAGGTGTTGTCATCATGGAAACAATAGATGCTGATGGGGGTTGGGGGAGGTGGGGGCTGCCTGACTGTTAAGTATTTCCTCGCCTTAATGTGCCCTGAATGATAATGCTGGATTGTGGTGATAATATTATAGCTGATGGTTCACTGCACTCCCCTTTTGTTTCTGTGACTTATTTTCAGGTGTTGCTGAAAGTGATTGAATGCATTCTCCTTTCTCTGTGGTTGCAAGGATGAAAGTGTGTGATATTTGTTTTTGTCAATTTTAATCTCTTGGATTCAAGCGCACTGCAGCACACTACTGATAATGCAGCACTAACTGATAATGATGAGGCAGTTTTACTTAGTTCAGTCTCATGAAGAGCTGGCATGGGAAGAACAGATAAAATACATTATACATTATGCATAAATGCGTTATCTCGCAGCTAACTAGAGAACATAGGACATCATATGGTAGGTATGTTTGTAATAATGTGTTCAGTACGTTGAATATTGAAATTATTTTCTTCAATACAGGTATTGCAATGTTTCTTGATTGAAGGGGAAAAAGCTGGAGAAGAAGTACTGAGATGCGCAGAAGCATTTAGTATCAGCGGTAAAGACTTTCAGAGATTTCTGGATAGACATAAAAAGATCAAGTGCCTTGTGCCTGAATCCAACGAGATGGTCAGATATGTGGGAATAGAAACTGAACCAGGTGTACAACTTGAGCAGCAGCATTAGATGAGGGAAGCTGCTTAGGCTTTCTTTTATGATCACCTGCCATCAGATTCCATCCTCTGTGAAAAGCGATTCATTTCAGCACATCTGTTGTCACAGATTTACTTTGGTCTTCACTATTGGCAGCTACCAGTGACATGTTGCAGCGCGTGACAGATGCAGTCACATCTGGGACCCAAGTCCATCAATATACTGCCAATAAAAACACATCTCTATGTTTCTAGTACCAACAGTTCCTTTCCATTTGAAACTACAGAAATGTGCAGTCGGTCTCTTCCAATTAACCCTGCCAACGATGACAACAATTTCTGAGTGCTGCTATTGTGAGCCCCAGCATAAACACAAAAGCATCTGAAGTTCAATGAGGAAAAGAATCAATGTGATGAATCATGATTAATTATTTGTACAAATGCCCATCAGAAACAAGAAAAGATTATCTAAGCAATTTTCTTCAGCCTATTTTAGCTGACAAAAAAGGACACCACTCCATCTGTCTGAGCTGAACTTCAGTCAACAGACAAAGCAATGATTTCACTTGTCATTTATTGTAGGATTTCATATTTATAAAATGATGCTCTGTTTTACTGAGCAGCCAGTTAAAATGTATGTGCATTCATTTTAAATTTAAATGAGGCAAGCTTTTCTGACTAAGAAATCTGAGAAGCACAAATTACACCACTGACTGAAACTTCTTCAAGTATATTCCAACAAATTAATGATTTGATTTGTTTTGTATGAACGTAAGGCAAGAAAATGTTATCAGACACTAATCAGAGAATAAGATTCTTTATAACAGTGACAGAGCTGGGTTGGAGGGGCTCCTACCTCACAGTGCTTGATCTTTGGGTCTGAAACCTGTTGCAAAAAAAAGAAAAAAAATGAAAAAAGTGGAGGCCATTCAGCCTGTCATGAAACCATTTTATTTTATGTGTACTTCCTGTATCCTGTCACTTCTTTTTACTACTATGACATTACACTGGATAAGAAAATCTTGGTAAATCTGTCAGGTGCTGATTGCACAATGCGTGTACATCAGGAGCTGATGCTGCAATTATAGCCCAAAATAAGGGATTCTTTAAAAACATATTCTGTAGTTCATTTAATACAATTAAAAGTCATTTGTCACTTAAATGGCTAGCATCTTATGATTATCATTCTGATTACTCACTGATACAATATATTTTGACAGTAAAATGGAAGAATCATTTTGGATTACTGTTAATATAACTTACTTTGTTATAACTCTGAAACCAGTAGGGTCCATATAACATACAGGAGCCAGACAATACTATAAAGAGAACCTATTATAATTAGTCCCCAAAGTGAAAAGCTGAATCAATATTTACCGAAGCTGCGGCTGAAAGGGTAGAACCGAACATATCGGTTCTATGTCAATGGGCATCTGGAGATGATACTCACAAATGGTTGATAACATGATTAATGGTTGCGTTTTGGCAGGATATTGGAATTTCACAACGTGTATGAGATTTTACGTATTCTAACAGGAAGAAAGACCCACTTACTCCATTATTCCTTAAATTCTCCTGATTTGGCGTTACTCTTCATTTCTTCTAGGGTTTTCCAAGTCTTCATGATTCTTGCTTTCACAGAAATGCACAGCACAACATCCATCTGTGGGTTCTGTCAGACCAGAGTAGTGTCAAGAGAGGACGCAGCCCCTTTAACTGCATTAGTTCCATCTGAAATATAAAGGTCGAGTCTGAGCGTTAATTAATGGTTGAGTGAATGGGTGAATGATGAATGGGTGAACAGGTTTCTGAGTGAATGGATGAGTGAGTACGGTGGGTAGTTGACTGAGCTAGATAGACGGGTGAGTAATTATTTAGGTGGGTAAGTGGTTAAGTGACCATGCGAAAAGCTAATGATTTTTGGTACAGGTCATAGGGTGTTGTCTCTCTTGTTTGGCTTACTTACTACAACTATATAGTCTGTAGAGAACTGGCAGTAGCTGTGACACAATCCTTCTAAATGTTAAAAGTGCAAAATTTTTTTTAAGTGAGTGGCTTAATCTTTGCAAAGACTGTCAAAAATAAAAAAAAGGATATGACTAAAATTGAAGGGGCTGTATTTGATGCTGAATTGGGGCATTGTGTTGATAGAGAGGCAAATACTTATTTTATTTGTCATAGGCTTTTGATCAATAACAGTGGGCAAGTAGATTTTGTTGCTGTGGTAACTTAGAGGGTTAAGGTGGAAGATAGGGGAATGCAGTAGGATGTGGGAGACAAACTAGCAGCTTGTAGTGGGAAGGAGTTAAAAAAGAATCACAAATGAAAATCCACAGACCAGCAAGATTTAATATTAGCTGCCACTGTAATTCTTCCATAACATCCAAGAAGTCCAAGCCTTAAGTAGAAATTTTAAAATTCAGCAACGGGGAAGATTGTAGAAATCATCAGGACAAAGAAAGGGGAATATAAGCCATAGTATTGATGTGTATGCGTTGGGCCTATGATTGGGTAACTGTTAGGGTTTAGGGCAATTCCCAGTGTAAATGACTGACCTGAGGATGCAACATCAGGGTGTGGAAGATGGTAGAAAAGCACATTCTATCAGACAACTAATAGGCTACAGAGCTCTTCATTGTTCCTTGTAAACTGCTGCTCCAACAATATGTGAATTCGTACAAAAGCAATAAATGGCACAAAACAGAAAACTGAAATAAAATTAAAAATGTTGAAAATGCTCAGTTTCTATGGAGAGTTAAAAGAAAGATGTTAAATTGATGATCTTTCATCAGAACTATTAATAACTCAATCTAAATCACAACTGTTATCAGTATGGAGTCAGTTTTGAAATATTAGACAATTTACAGGGATTATTAAATATTACAATAATGAACTTCTGTCTAGATGTGAATTTGAACCATGTTCTAACATACTAAAGTAAAAGAAAACACAAAAAAGAAATCAGACTGTTTAAGTCTATTGTATTTGCTATTATTGACTGAGAGGGATACATACAGTGTTTAGATATCATTGGAGTGATTTGTTTTGAGTAAAACAAAACTCCATTATGAGTTACAGTGATGCATTTTTCATCAAGATTATGTCATCCTATTATAAGTCATGTCATCATATTTACCTCAGCTTACTTAACAAATGGAGTATCTTGAAAAGTTTATAAAATGAGGAGCTTATTTTTAATATACATATATTTGAGTAAATGTAGTTAAGGCATAAAATGGTATAACTTTTCCCATTCTTTCACCTTCCCATTTCATTCACTGTGTCGCTATCAAGCAGCTCCAGGTGAGGTATACTGTAACTTTGCCCTAGCAATATTGTTGCACAAGAGCTTTACTTAGATGATCTTTCCACTTCTAACATCATTTTCCCTGGAGTATCAGAGGCTGAGGGGTGACCTTATAGAGGTTTATAAAATTATGAAGGGCATGGATAGGGTAAACAGAAAAGGGTCTTTTTCCGAGGGTGCGGGGGTCCAAAACTAGAGGGCATAGGTTGAAGGTGAGAGGGGAAAGATTTAAAAGGGACCTAAGGGGAAACCTTTTCACATAGAGGGTGGTGCATGAATGGAATGAGCTGCCAGAGGAAGTGGTGAAGGCTGGTATAATTACAACATTTAAAGGGTATCTGGATGGGTATATGAATAGGAAGGGTTTAGCGGGATATGGGCCAAATGCTGGCAAATGGGACTAGATTAATTTGCGATATCTGGCCGGCATGGACAAATTGGACCGAAGGATCTGTTTCTGAGCTGTACATCTTTACGACTCTATATGGTTTCATGGAGATAGATGGTCAGTTTATACTGGGGTTAATATTGATCAAGAACTGTATGAGGATGGCTCAGAATTGCACTTTGGAAAATATTGACAACCGGTAGAGAGAGAAGACCTTGATTTTGTCATCAAAGCCAACTTCAAGCCTATATATCCTAGTGGTATTCTAATTTATGTTGTAGAGTTTTCAAGAAAGGAAGAATTAACAACTCAGAAAAATTAGAACTGAAACTCAAATGTCTGTACAAGATTTCTTTTGACTAAAGTATACTGTGTTCCTCTTGTGAGAATCATATTGGGTGTGATTATTTACACACAAAAATTGTAATTTTGCTTTAGGTCGTGATGAAAAATCATACGTTTCAGCTCAGAAGCAGGCTAGCCAGTCATCAGATCTGTTCATCTCCATAGCTCTTTAATCTAATCCCACACTTCTTCTGTTTCCCCTGATATTTAATATTTTTGTCAAGCAACAGTTGAATTCTGTTTTGAAAGAATGAATTAGATCTGCTTTGGCAATGGTACAATAGGCCAACTATTCCTTTTGCATAAAATAAAACGAAGATCTGCAGATGCTTGAAATCTGGAACAAAAATAGAAATTGCTAAAGAAATTTAGCAGGTCTGGCGGCTTCTCTGGAGAGAAAGCAAATTTAATATTTTCAGTCCAGTGACTCTTTTTCGGAACTGATAGTAACCAGGAAAGGTGGTATATAGGCTGAAGATAGGGCTTGGTGGTGAGAAGGAAGGAGTGAGCAGATAGGCAGAGATAGAGCTCAGATGGAGAGAAAGACAGGCAGGCAAAGGGATGGATGATAGTATGACAGGGAGAAAGAAAAACTGATAATAGGAACCATAAGTCGGTGAAAATGTGTTGGCTATGCTGAAAGCAGCCCATGTTATGACAGAGCCTGAGGTGTGAAGTTGGGTAAAGGACATAGAAGATGTTTAGGTTCTAAAATTATTGTATTTGATATTGAGCCCTGAAAGCTGCAGGGTCCCCAAGCAGAAAATGAGATGCTGTTCTTCCAGCTTGTGCTAAGGTTCACTGGAACACTGAAGCAGGCCTAAGTTAGAACAGTTAGCCAGGGAGCACATTGGTGAGTTGAAGTGGCGGGCGCACTGAACATTGTGCGATCATTGGCAAACATCTCCACTTCTGACCCAATGATGGAGGGAAGGTCATTGATGAAGATGGTTGATCCTAGGACACTACCCCGAGGAACACCTGCAGAGATGTCCTGGAGCTGAAATGATTGACCTCCAACAAACACAGCCATCTTCCCATGTGGCAGGTATGCTCTAACCAGTTGTGGCTGTTGGAAGTCGGTTATCTCAGCTCTAGGACATCTCTGCAGGTGTTCCTCAGTGTAGTGTCCTGGGCCCAACCATCTTCAGCTGCTTCATCAATGACCTTCCGTCAGTCATAAGGTCAGAAGTGGGGATGTTTGCCAACGATTGCGTGATGTCCTGCATCATTCACAACTCCTCAGATACTGAAGCAGCCCTTGTTCAAGTACATCAAGTTCTGGACAATATCCAGCTTTGAGTTGATCAGTGGCAAGTAAAATTTGTGCTACACAAATGCCAGGCTATGACCATTTCCAATAAGAGACAACCTAGCCGCTGCTCCTTGACATTCAATGGTGTTACCATCACTGAATCCCCCACTATCAACATCCTTGGGGGTTACCATTGACCAGAAAGTCAATTGGACTTGCCACATAAATACAGTGACTATAACAGTAGGTCAGTACCTAGGAATACTTTGGCAAGTAACTCACCTCCTGACTTCCCAAAGCCTGTCCACCATCTTCAAGGCACAAATCAGGATTGTGATGGAATACTACGCACTTGATGAGATGAGTGTAGCTCCAACAACACTCAGGAAGTTTGACATCATCTAGGACGAAGCAACCTGCTTTGTAACCACATTCACAAGCATCCACTGCCTCTACCACTGATGCTCAGTAGCAGCATTGTGTATGATTTACAAGATGCACTGCAGACATTTGCCCAAGATCCTCATACAGCACCTTTCAAACCAACAACCATTTCCATCCAGAAGGACAAGGGCAGCACATACATGGAAATACCATCACTTGCAAGTTCCTTTCCCAGCAACTCAGCATCCTGAGTTGGAAATATATTGCTGGTTTTTAAGTATTGCTGGGTCAACATCCTGGAATTCCTTTCCTAATGAATTGTGGGTCTACCAACAGCAAAAAGAATAGAAATTGCTGGAGAAACTCAGCACGTCTGGCAGCATTAGTGGAGAGAAATCAAAGTGGTACATTAGCTGAAGATCAGGAGCGGAAAGAAAGAGCAGATGAGTGGAGTTGGAGCTCAGAGAGAGAATGGCAAATAGGCAGAAAAAGGGATGATAGTATGTGAAGGAGAAAGAAAAACAGATAATGGGGACGATAAGTAGGTGAAAATGGGTTAGCTGCGCTGAAAGCAGCCTATGTCATGTCAGGGCCTGGGGTGTGGCGTTGGATAAAGAACATAGAGGAAGATGTTCAGGTTCTAAAATCATTGATGAAAGGAGAAGTCAATGTTTCGGGAATTACCCTTCTTCAGTCCTGAGGAAGGGTAATACCCGAAAAGTTGACTTCTCCTTTCCTCCAGATGCTGTCTGGCTTGTTGTGTTCTTCCAGCCTCTTGTTCGTCTACCTTGGATTCCAGCATCTGCAGTTTTTTTTGTCTCTAAAATTATTGAACCTGAGATCTGCAATTCTTCGGACACTTTACATCAGTTTCAGAATTTTCAGTTCCAATATCCACCTTCTCTTCACCATGGACTTACAATCCCTTTACTCATCCATTCCCATCAGGATGGTCTCAGGGCTCTCTACTTCTTCCTGGAAAAAAGGCCTGAACCATTCGTATCTACCACCACCCTCTCCGCCTAGCCGAACTCGTCCTCATGTTGAACAACTTCTCCTTCAACTCCTCCCACATTCTTCACAACATAGGTGTGGCCATAAGTGTCCGCATAGGCCCTAGTTTTGCCTGTTTCTTTGTCAGGTACGTGAAACATTCCTTGTTCGATTCCTATCCAGGTCCTTCCCCACAGATCTTTCCCTGATACTTTGATGACATCATCAGTGCTGCTTCCCTCTCTCATCTGGAATTGGAAAAATTTGTCAGTTTTTGCTTCCAGTTTCCCCCCTGTTCTCACCTTCACCTCATCTCTGACTCCTCCTTTCCATCCTTGACGTCTCTGTTTCCATTTCTGGGGATAGGCTGGCCATTGATATCCATTACAAATCCACTTTCTCCCACAGTTACCTTTACCATATATTTTCGCTCCCTACTTTCTGAAAAGTTTTTATTCCATTCTCCCAGTGTCTCCATCTCTACTGTATTTGTTCCAATGATGCCCCATCCCACGAGGTGCCTCAGAAATATTCACTTTTTTCTTCAACTGAGGACTCCCTGCCACTGTGGTTGACACGGCCTTTAAGCTGTGACTGAGCCATTTCCCGCAATTCTACCCTCACCCCTTCTCTTCCCTTACACCACACCAATAGGATCCCCCTTGTCCTCACTTTCCACCCCATCAGCATCCATATTCAAGGGATCATCAGCTGTTATTTTCATTACTTCCAGCTGGATGGCACCACTGGATACATATTTCCCTACCCTCCCACGTCAGCCTTCCATAACAACCGTTCCCTCCGGGACACCTTGGTCTACTCTTCCTCCGCTCACAACACCTTCCCACACCTCCAAAGCATCTTCCCATACAATCACAGAAGGTGTAATGTCTGCCTGTTTACTTCCACCCTCCTCGCTCTTCAAGCCTATAGACGCACCTTCCAGGTGAACCAGCGATTTACCTGCACTTTATTGAATCGACTATATTCACTGCACACAACGTGATCTTCTCTACATTAGAGACACAAACACAGACTGGGTGACCTCTTTTCAAAGCTACATCTGTCCACAAAAATGACCTTGAGCTTCCAGTTGCCATGTTTTAAAATTCTCTTGTGGCACATGGCCATTGCTGCCTGTCCCAGTTGCCCCTGCATTCTTGAATCACTGCCATTCTCTTTCTGAGCTCCAACTCCACTCATCTGCTCATTCCTTCCGCTCCTGATCTTCAGCTAATATACCACTTTGATTTCTCTCCACCAATGCTGCCAGACATGCTGAGTTTCTCCAGCAATTTCTATTCTTTTTGCAGTTGGATGCTCACATCTCCCTATTAAATTTTAAAAATCCCCTCCGAATTTGATACTGTGACTCTCATTTCCCAGTTGAACCTTAATTGCTTCAGAGATAATAGGAACTGCAGATGCTGGAGAATCCGAGATAACAAGGTGTGGAGCTGGATGACCACAGCAGGCCAAGCAGCATCATAGGAGCCGGAAAGCTTGACATTACGGGGCTAGATCCTTCATCAGAAATGGGGGAGGGGAAGAGGGTTCTGAAATAAATAGGGAGAGAGGGGGAGGCGGATAGAAGATGGATAGTGGAGAGGATAGGTGGAGAGGAGACAGACAAGTCAAAGGTTGCAATTCGACCCCACCACCAAAGACATTTTTCCCTCCCCACCCTTGTCTGCTTTCCGGAGGGACCACTCTCTCCGTGACTCCCTTGTCCGCTCCACACTCCCCTCCAGCCCCACCACACCCGGCACTTTTCCCTGCAACTGCAGGAAGTGCTACACCTGCCCCCACACCTCCCCACTCACCCCCAGCCCAGGCCCAAGAAGACTTTCCACATCAAGCCTCCCCCTCTCTCCCTATTTATTTCAGAACACTCTTCCCCTCCCCCATTTCTGATGAAGGGTCTAGGCCCGAAACGTCAAGCTTTCCTGCTCCTGTGATGCTGCTTGGCCTGCTGTGTTCATCCAGCTCCACACCTCGTTATCTCGAACCTTAATTGCTGATGCTTCTTAACTGCTGGACCTGCTACTAAGTCTCTCTTTCTCTTTCTGTCTGTCTGTCTTTCTTTCTCTGTCTCTCTTTCTCTCTGCTAGCAACAACTTTCTAATGAAGAGTAGCTTTCCAAAAATGACTAAGACTATATGTTACTGATCTCTGACAGTGGATTCTATGGTAACTCAAAACGTGCAACATTCACTGTAATCACTACTATTTTTTATGACCATCTCTAAATCTGTGATAATTGTTTTCATTACTGCTGGCTTTTCACAGAAATTCACCAAACTGAGACAAATGCCAGTTGTTTGGCAAAGTCCTTTGCAAATACCAAATCCCTAGAAAGTTAATTACACTTACTCTTTCAGTAAGTGTCTATCTAACACAAAACTCCGCCTCCACTCCTGCATATATTCTGCAACAAATACTATCTTTGGGTAAGATTTAAAAAGAATGAGTAATGCACCCTTATTTTTCTACAGTTTTTGACTTTGTAACATTTAACGTCTCTCCACAAATTTAAGTTAAATTGATGAATTATTATAGTTTAAAGGCTATTTTTAATACAAGCTATTGCCACAATCGGGTTCATTGGTTTAAGACACCACAGTGGGTGAACGGCTGTGGGAATATCAAGATGGCACATTTTCAAAAGAAAGATATCATTGTCAAGAAAGTACTTTGTACAGGGTCTTAGAATTACCCATAAATGCTTTTCAACCCATACCATACACCACCCTCAGCTCTTGTTTTGCTTTAAATAAACGCAGTAAAGTGCTTATTTCCTTCTGTTTAACAGGAGAATTTTCATTGACTTCCATCAATGCTTGTTAAATAGCTGTGTCAGCTATTCACGTGTCATTGTTTAATAATCGGTGTTACCTAACCAATCTACTTCCTAGAATTATAATACTGCAGCCCGAACGCTATCAATGATCAGAGAGACAGAAGCCAGTTTTGTTGGCCTTCTTACTATTCAAACCCCGGTAAACTGGTATTTAATATTTTTCTAGTGTATCATTAACTTCTACTTAAATAATAATGGTGGAGTGTAAGAACTCCATCAATTTATTAAATACACATTTTCTTTAGCTATTTTTGACAATCTTTTCAGCATATTTACCGATTTATGCCTACTTTTCTTTCTTTGGGGCAATCTTTCCTAGTTCTTTTAAGATTGCTTCAAATTCATGAATATACCTCTTCATTAAATTCAATTTTTGTAAATCTCTTTTCTTTTTGATTATTCCACCCTTCTGTTCCTGTGCCCTTGCATCACTTTTGTGCCACTGACACCAACAGAACAAATGCTTCTTATCTCCTAAATAGCTTTAACATTCAATGGTGATCTAAGGCTCGCCTTCCAGCCTCTTGTTATATTTTATTTTTTAACCGTGCTCTTCACTTTTTTCCGATGTGCTCCACCACGCTCTGCTCTGGAGCTCCATTCATATTCCAGCTTTCTATTTGGACAAGTCCTTACCAGCCTTGGGCCAATTATTTTCCACTTTCTTACTCTGTTTAGCTTGAAGAAGCATTTATTCTTGACTGTTATTGTGCAACAGTGATTATTTGTTAATTTCTTTTTAATTATTGCTGTCTATGTTTTTCCTAGCTTTGTGCAAACTGAAATATTTGGCAAAACCAAATCTCTTGCTTGTGAATACTTAGTCCAGACTAGGCAGCAGAATTCTTTGAGTTCGGAAGAAGTGTCACTGGACCCAAGATGTTAATTCTGCTTTCTTTCCACAGATGCTGCCAGACCTGCAGAGTTTCTCCAGTAATCTCCGTTTTTGCAGCGGAAGTACTTCTTTTGACTTCCATACTTTTCCTTTCCGTTATAAGTTATTCTCTAACTCTTAGAGGAGTGTCTCTAATAAATTTCAGAAAAGCTTCACTGCACTGGAAGCTGAAATAAACATTACCATGTGCTACTTCATTTTGGGACATACAAAGCTCTGAACATTGTGGTCTTGTTAATGGCAGTAAGAATTGCACATGACCAATTCATTCACTTCTTGCTATTTTATAGATTACAGTCTGAAGGGTTGAACTGCCAAGTTTGACCTATATAACACTCGTGATACACCAACGTGACCTGCTGAAATGTTCAACACCACAAATTGTAAGTTACAATGAATAGATTTAGTTGTAACATTGAGTGCTTAGTGTTGTAGCTTAGAACAAATTAAAACTGAAACAAATTTGCACTGATTTCAAGGTTA
Organism: Ginglymostoma cirratum; assembly: GCA_024137785.1. Classification (NCBI taxonomy): domain Eukaryota; kingdom Metazoa; phylum Chordata; class Chondrichthyes; order Orectolobiformes; family Ginglymostomatidae; genus Ginglymostoma; species Ginglymostoma cirratum. The sequence continues at coordinate 27,874,519 of JAHRHZ010000111.1, read as the reverse complement.
ACAAATGTAAGCTTTGTTTGTGCATCATGAATCCCAAGTGGTGTATCATGAAAGTTACTTCTTTAAAAAAAAATTTGAGAATGGAACCTAACTAATGTTAGACATTGTATCACAACTTTTTTGCTTTAAATGGTTTCAACTCTATTATCTGCTCGAACTTCGTCTTCAAATTGATATCTGAGATTTGTAAGATAGAACACTAATTTGAGCAGCCATTACTGAGACAGGAATGATTGATGTTGTGTCTCCTTCCTCTAATTTAATATCAGCTGCCTCACTTTAATCTGGGATCCCCGTAGTGTGCTGAAGACCAGCTTTCTACATACATAACATTTGGACAACACTATTAAAAGAATTCAATGAGGTCAAATTATTTCAATTCTTGACCTTTAGAGCTGTATGCAATAATATTAAGTTCAAGAATATCTGGGTACAGAGAAAAAATTACATTGATAAGGTAGGGTAGGGGGCTGGTTTTGGGAGGGTGCAGACTTGATGGGCCAATGGCCTCTTTCTGCACGGTACTATGATTCTATGATAAAATACTTGTCACAGATTTATTTATACTTATTCCATTTGTTATCTTTCATTGAAAACCCGATGTTTCTTTTAAAGGAGATATGTTGGATAGACTGGTAGAGTGTTGTTGGACTGGATTTTCATACTAGAAATGGGTAATGGAGTCATGAAATTTGCCAACTTGCACGCTGCCTCAGGGAGCACATTTTTCACTTTGTGTGCACGCGTGTGCGTGCATATGTGTGTGTATGTGTGCATGTGTGTATACATGATAAATGGAGATGAATCATTAACACCTGGAAACAGTGCAGAAACAGACACAGGGGCTGCCGAGTGCCAAACTGGACTTGTTAAGAGACTTCATTCCATTAATTTTATTTAATATTAGGTCCTCAAGCACTCCCTCCTCAACTCCTGTCCCATCCATGACACATTATAGACTCTGTTGTACGTTAATGATACCTATAGCTTGTATGAAAGGCTTGTATGAAAAAGCCTTAAAAAAGTCAATCATTCATAATTTTCTTATATTAATTCCTATATCACTTTAGAAAAGTGTCAATCAGCTGGACCATGAAAGTATCCATAACACAACCTACAGGGTCTTGACGCAAATAAACATCATGCAACTGAATATATGGATCCGAGAGAAAGGCCAGTTAATGAAGAAATGTTTTCCATTGGGTTCAGCTGTTTCAATAGAGTAATGTACACTGTAAACAGTCATTAGGTGCCAGTAACCTCTTCAGTAAAGAATTGTCCCATATACTTCTTGTCACAAACATCTTGTATCCCAATTTCAGCCCTTGCATGGTGTCTAAAAATTGAATAACACCCCTTCCCAGGGGCACCGAGTCTGTAAATGATTTCACAATCATTTTGATTTCAACATAATCATGAGAGATTTAAAGGTAAACACTGAAATAACAATACAGCAGCAACAAGTGGTATTCACGATGTTACTCCCCAAGGTAAAAAGACATTTTATTTTTACCCAAATGAGTAATGTAGTATATGAATTTCAGTGTCAGTGAGATACCAAGTATGTAATGATGTCCCAATGACTTGACGGATCGTATTTAACAGCATGTTCACACCTGGCAGAATACTGACCATGCCTATCTAGCCCATGCTTCAAAAGTCAAAACGTAGTGTCAATATTAGATGTTTTTCTGCAATTGGATAACACTTGCTAAGAATTACAACAAGAACCAATTAAAGGTTATGAATCAGTCTCACAGTATGCCTGTATGTGTTAGAAATCACATAGATTCACATGCAGTGTCCGGCCTTGGCAATCAGAAGGAAATGTGTCTGTGTATTGCACCTATTTCAACTGGACTGAAAGTGGGGACCAGACATTCCTGTTGCATTCCCATAGCAATGCTTTGACCAATTAAATTAAAGCTTGGCAGTTAACTATTCCTCGTGTATTTTCCAAAGCAATAACTCCACAAATCAGAATCCACTTGGCACCATATCTGCACTCTCATACTGTGTAAAGTGTTGATCGATTTATGATTTTGTAACCTTGTGATTCTGTCCTGATCGTTGCAAGATGTAAACCTTCACCAGCTTGTCTCGTTTTCTCAGCAGTTCTCAAATTCTCTATTGCCAAACAAATATTTGAAAATGGTTTTCCTTGGTCCTGATTATTAATGTTGTTTCTCCATCTGTCATATGCTAATGTGGTTAATCAGCTACGATGGGCTGGGCATGTCGTCTGCATGATTGACATGAGATACCCCAAGTGGGTGCTGTACTCCCAGCTCTGAAATGGCAGGTGAGCTCCAGGTGGACAGAGGAAACGACTCTGTGATATCCTCAAGGCCTCACTGGTGAAGTGGGGCATTCCCACAGGAACCTGGAAATCACTGGCCCAAGAGCATCAAAGTGGAGGTGGAGCGTTTCGAGACTTGCCATTGGGAAAAATTGGAAGCCAGGCGAAAACAGTGAAAGGAGTGTGATGCTATGTTAATGCCCCACCCACCCCTTCCTTAAGACCACCTTCTGCTCCGTGTGTAACAGAGCCTGTGGCAGCTGCATTGGCCTGTACACCCACCTACAAACTCACACTGAGAGTGGAAGAAAATCATCCTCGTTTGCAAAGGACTGTCCATGCTGATGATGGGATGATGATATGACTACACCCTACCAGTTACGTGATTTCAGAAAACGCCAAGTTAATTTTTTCAAAAAGTTAAAAATCACACAGCAAGGAATCAATGCATATTTTTCCATCATTAAATTCTTCTGAACACATTCGTCAAGTGGTTTATTTGAAAGTTGCACTTTCATCTGTTGTTTGCAGGCATTATTGTGTGTTTAAAATACTTCCATTGTTTCTTCCCACATCTCATAATATCAAAAGGAATATAATTTGCTGCCATTTTTTCTCCTTTCAGGAAAACTGTAAACTTGCCTTAAACGTGCTGCCAGTTTACCTTTCCAGATGTTGCTTTCACTTGGGACTAATCTTGAAGATCTGTCGGCCCCAGTGACCTGTGCCGTTCAGAAGGTGGAAGGTGAAGAATGTGTACCAAAGAAAGAGGTGCTGACAGAAGAAATGCCTGTGCAGGTAAACTGGAGTTAAGTCTTGTGCAAGTAGCTAGTTTTAGTATGAGGGCCAGATTCTGATAGATAAGCTTTGAAGTCTGGCTGTGATTATGGGGTGATGTGGGATGGAATGAGGCATTCTGCTCTTTTCTAAGACTTCAGTGTTAAAGCTATCTAAACCTTCTATAGGTTTCTCCAAAATGTTCTTATACCTCAGGAACAGCTTTTCAAGCCCAGTACGCTGTACGCTTAAATCATGAAAATTAGGGAAAATGTAAAACGGAGTCAAGTAGAGTTAGCAACAAAGTGTCTTTTATTCCCCAGGAGGCCATTGATATATAAATAAATGGCATGTACAGTAAATGCTGTTAAACCCCACAGGATTTATCTATCTGGCCTAGCTAAATCTCTGGTCAACAGTGAGCTCAAGGATATTGATAAATAGGGGTTTTGTCAATAGAACATCAACCCCTCCAAGTTAGACATAATCCTGTCTTGGAGATTGATCACAGTTGTTGCCAGTGGGTGAACATCATTGAACTCCCTGTCTGACAGTATTGTTGGTGTACCTGCTGCACACACTGCAGCGATTCAAGAAGGAAGCTCACTCGAACAATTCGAGATAAGGGAGAAATGTCCTGTCTTGCAGTAATGCCCACATCCCTGAAACAAATCTGATCCACAATTCTGCTTTATTCCCTTCACCTGAGATTATTGTCAACTCTGTAGCCAGTCTGCAAGATGTGATTTCAGTCCATTTGTTTATTTGTTGGCTTTTCATCTTTATTCCACTCCAGGGCTCTGTCCACTGCGGGAGGGATTTCACAATCTTGGAAATGCTGCACTGTTGGCCTGCAGGATAGTGAAAGTGCCTGGTATATCCTGGTCCAATACGGAGGAATTAGTGACCCACTGATCCCTGTCTGGGAACACCTCACCATGTGTTGCCAAGGCCTATCAGCAGCTTATTCATTAACTGAGTATTAGTGAGTAAAACGTGATATTAGCTGGTGTAGTTACCAGCTCTTGTCTAATGGGGAATTTTTTTGTTACCCAATTTCCATGATGGCAGAGAAACCACTTTATTCTAGGGATAGAGGGATTGCTCTGCCACAGAAGGCACTGGGAAAAAGAGCTTGCCATTTCTTTCGTTTGCCACCACCTCACATTGACCACTGTGTCTTGTGTTTTACGTTCTAAAGTGATTTGGTGCATTGTGCATAGTTTGAAATTTGAGAGTGTTATGATTTTGAGGTGCAGTTTGAATTTGTTACAGAAGAAGTTTTTGGGACTTTTATATTGGCAAGTCCTTCTGTTGTCACCATCTCAAGGTTATGTTGCTATATGTTATTGGTTCTAGTCTGGGCAGGATTCTGTAATTCAGTGTATTTACCAAAACTGATGCTGTTTAAAGATGAGACACGCTCCTTTGTTGAAATATTTTGCTATCCAAAGCCGTTGTCCGATTGATTTCAAATAATTTGTAATATCTACCGCTGATGTCATGAGTTTACGTCCATAAGGGTATTTAACCTGATGTATAACGGTTGTATTATTTCCTGTAACATAAAAATTTGAACATGGATGTTGTGGTATTGAAGAATCTAACAAACACCTATTCCAACTAACAATTATGTACAGATAGTATATTTCTGAGACACATAAGTGTCAGGGCTAATAGTAGGCTAATAGTTTACAACACAGCAATATGTTTCTAGCATGCCATGTTCAAATGACCTAAAGTAATATGGAGTATGAAACGTTTATAGCCTTCAGTCAATGCTATGTTAGGTGATTATAAACCTAGTCCGACACCTGTATTGCTTTTGGGGGGTGAAGAGGGGCTGGAGAGGTTTCAAGGTGATTTAGGCAAACTAAGTGAGTGGCAAATGCAGTGTAACATGGAAAAGTATGAAGTTGTCCACTTCAATAGGAAAAACTGAATGGCACAATATATTTAAATGGTAATAGATTAAGAAATCTTTAAATATAAGGAGACAGAAAGCAAGCATGCAGGTGCAACAAGCAGTTAGGAAGACAAATGATATGTTGGCCTTCATTGCAAGAGGATTTGAGTACATGAGCAAAGAAGTCTTAACTCAGATATACAGGGCTGTGAAGAATCCGCACCTAGCTCGTGTGCAATTTTGATCTCCTTACCTCAGAAAAGATATAATTAAATAAATGAACGAATGATTTATTATCACATATATCTAGGGAGATACAGTAAATAGTGTTCTGTCACCACAATTTGATGCCATTTAGAGGTACAAAAGAATAAAAAGATAGTACTTAAATGGAGTTCATAGTCATTGGCCAGGGTCCCAAACATGGCTGTAGGACTCCTATGAGGTCCCCGCTCCAGGGGTACTGTAGCCAGGAGACTCTGCTCCAGACACTGATATTGCTGCGTTTGATGACCCGCCACTGCTGAAAGAGTGCATGGTCTGAGCCTACTGCAGCAAAAAGCCCCGCTCTGCCATCACTGCAGCCGATGCCCCACCACCACTGCAGGAGTCCATGCTGGGGCCTACGAGCCAGGAATCACCCCAACACTGCTCCGGCCAACTGGACTCCAGTGAAACATCCGCAAAGTAACTGCCATATAGGGAGAGCAGCGAATGTTCACTGGACTGATTCCTAGAATGACAGGTTTGTCTAGAAGCTGAGATCCTGTTGACCGAGCTTATATTCACTGGAGTTTAGAAGAATGGGAACAGATCTCGTTGAAACATATAAGTTCTGACAGGACAGGACAGACCGGTTGCAGGAATGATGTTTCTACTGGCTGTTGGTATCCAGAATATAAGGTCATTGTCTCTGGACACAAAGTAGACTATCTCACATTGAGAAGAGAATTTTTTTCACTCTAAGGATGGTAAACTTGTGGAATTCTCTATCACAGAATGTTGTAGTGGCCAAGTTAATAAATACATTTAAGAAAGAACTAGATTTCTAGACTGCGAAAGTGTCAAGGTGAGAGAACAGAGGAATAGCCTTAAGATAGAGAATCAGCCACAATTATATTGAATGGCAGAACATGTTTGATGGGCTGAGTAGCCTAATCCTGCAGCTCTGTTTCCATTATCAGCCTTGACAACATTTCATCTGGTCTGGTGACTTATCCATTTTCAAGGATGCTACATATCTTAGTATTTTTTCCTTTTTTTTGTCTTAACCAATATTTCACTCTCCTCCTCTTTAGCTAAAATATCTGTTTTTTTAAACTCCTCCTCAGCACCTTGCTAAAATACCGCATTGTATTCCTTAAGGACCGTACTCATGACTTTTATCTCCACATATAGGTTGTCTCTAGTTCTAATTAATCCTACTCTTAGCTAGATCCTTGCTCTTTGGGGTTTTCCCTGGTTATGTTGACCATTTTCTCCCCTTCTGGACCATAAATCCCACACTAGTGTGGGGAGAATCATTCTATTTGTGTTTAATTGCAGGATCCAACATCCATCATTTGTGTTTCAACAAACCAAGTGCAACGCAAGCGTTTGGCTGAAACAACAATGAATGAAATCTCATCTAAAAGGTTTGATTTTATCTATCAATTCACATTTGAGTAGCATTTAAATACTGAAAGCTGCTGAAAGATAAAGTTAAAAAAGTACATGTTCATTGGAGCAATTTTCAGTTTTGGTTGTTGGAAGCATTTATTTTAATTGTACTAATGAATATATTTTAATTTTATGTATTCTAAATCTATTTACTTAATCAGAAAGTGGCAAATTAGTGCATGACAAGGATGCTCCGTACATTAGCAAAATTGAACTTTATGTTTGATCTGATGGTAGGATACCCTGGAATCAATATCAGCTTTGTTACAGAACCTGAAAATCATATTTCCATTCCCTTCATTATAATGGCTTTCAACAAGTTCCGTGCTCACCTGTGTGCATGAATTTTATACCTTCTGATAAAGATAAAAGTGGAGTCAGTAATGTTAAACAGAATTAAAACAAATTTAAGTCCATATTAATTGAAAGGTATATTTATGTCCTGAACATAATGTCAATAATATGATCAGGTGTTCTTGTATTTTGTTACCACAAAACAACCTTAATGTTAATATTCTCATGTTAATGTTGCACCAGCTGAAGTGTTGAGTATATTTCTTGCCATTCGTTATTGAAAAACTATAAATCCAATTGTCACAAACTTTTGCAAATGTTGTGTTCTGAAAATCTTTGAAAGAAGTCCTGTAATAGGCCTCAATAAATCATCTAATTTTGTCTGGTACTATTTTACAGAGAACTGAATTTTATAGTCCATCATTCCAAAGAACGACTACTACACACTCCTCGTACAGGCTGTGCAGGTTCGAAAAACAGAAGACCTGTATCTAAAAGGATCAGCTCCGGTCATTTCTCAGCATGGGGGGTTGAAGATGATGAAGTCCTATACTACATGCAGGTACTTCTAGAGAATGATTGCTGAAATGACAGTTGACTACTTCACAATTTGTGAGATGATAAGCCTCAATTTAATAGAAGTTGCTGTTTTTTATGCACCTGTGTTCCAAGCCGCAAACTGATAATTTTTCTTTCAAAACATGCATCTTCGTTTGGAAGATGAGTTCCTCCTCGTATATTGAAAGGTGTATAAATTGCTGTCCCGATGGTTTTGTGATTTCTCAAGGAGCTGTCTGTTTCTGAGCAAGAAGGATTGGAGAGTGCTCATGTTCAGTCAGTGACATGTGCTGAGTCGACTAATCTCACCAAATCAAGACTACAACTGGGCACAACAAAAAATAAAATCAGCTTTTCCTCTTCTTGTTGTGGAGCAGCCAACCCAAAGGGATTTAGTTGCTGGCGAAAGTCAAGTGAGATTAGCATCTGGCTGAACTGAGCTGCTGTCTATTCCACTGGTGCTTGCTGCTGAGCATGCTGTCATGTTTCATAAAGTGAAGATGGGCAGCACTTTGGAGGGCCACCACTATATATGGAACATTTACCAGTGGCAATGTTTAAAGATATTTATATTGTTGAAAAAGGAATAAAACAAAATATCCTTTCAGTTTACATAAAGCTGTGATCCTTAACTGTCAGATTCTAATTTGAGTGTATATGTTTCAAATTCCATATTGTTGAAAGATAAGATTTTACACAACTCATTCAAAGATGTCACAGTTTACTGTGAAGGACTTAATATCAAGAAAGAAAACATTCACACTGGGGGAATAGTTTCGCCCCATGGATTACATCAGGTCAAGAGAAAGGAATACCAGTTCTTTTCCAAAAGCAACAAGGGATGAATAATAAATTTCATGTTTGTTAGTGATGCTAACAATCCAAAAATGAACTTCAAAAGACTATCAATGAAGCTATGTGATTTGGTATATATAAATTTAATAGTGGAATTAATGCAGTTGGGAACAAGCCACACTGGGTTGAGAGCAGAAACAGTCCTTGCTTCTGGATGTTATAGTGTATAGCATGAGAATATGAAGAAAAACTCAATTCTTACTTACACACTAACTATTGTTAGCCACTAGCAGTCTCCATAAACAGCTATTCACCCTCCTAGCCAGATTGTTATCCACTCCTTTGTCTGTCCAACTGTTCCTCTCTCTTTTTGGGCTCCATCCCCACCTATCGTTTTACTCCCTACCTACTCCCCATCCCTATCTTCTGCATATAAACTGATGTTATCCTAGCTACCGTCAGTTCTGAGGAAGGGTCACCAGACCTGAAATGTTAACTATGATTTTTTTCTTCACAAACGCTGCCAGACCTGCTGAGCTTTTCTGGCAAATTCTGTTTTGGTTCAATTCTTACCTTGTAGCTTGCATCATGCTATATAATACTTACTGAAAGTTTATTCTGGAAGAAACATGTAAATAGAAATCTGCTGATCCCTAAAGCAAGATCTGCTAATAAAACATAAGAAAGTAAATAATAGAATGTGAAAGCAAGAAAATGTTGCTACACCTTAACAAATCATTGGTCAGACCACATTTAGAGTATAGTGTTCAGTTCTAGGCACCTTATTGAAAGAAGGATGTTAAAGCCCTGGAGAGTGTGCAAAGGAGATTTACTAGAATGAAACCAGAAATCCGAGGGATTTCAGGTACAAAGAAGGGTTAGAGAAATTGGGCTTATTCTCCTTGGAGCAGAGAAGATTAAGAGATGACCTTTTTGAGGTGTTCAAAATTATGAACAATTTTGACAGGGGAAAGAAGGATATTCTGTTCCTCTAGTTGGTATATCAGTAACTAGGGGTCACAATTTCAAGATTGTTAGCAAGACAGCTAGGAGTGAGATGAGGAACATAAGAACATAAGAACTAGGAGCAGGAGTAGGCCATCTGGCCCCTTGCGCCTGCCCCGCCATTCAATAAGATCATGGCTGATCTTTTTGAGACTCAGCTCCACTTACCTGCCCACTCACCATAACCCTTAATTCCTTTACTGTTCAAAAATTTATCTCATCTTGCCTTAAAAACATTCAGCGAGGTAGCTTCAACCGCTTCACAGGGCAGGGAATTCCACAGATTCACAACCCTTTGGGTGAAGAAGTTCCTCCTCACCTCAGTCCTACATCTGCTTCCCTTTATTTTGAGGCAATGCCGGCTAGTCCTAGTTTCACCTGTTAGCGGAAACAACCTCCCTGTCTCCACCTTATCTATTCCCTTCATAATCTTATATGTTTCTATAAGATCTCCCCTCATTCTTCTGAATTCCAATGAGCATAATCCCAGTCTACTCAGTCTTTCTTCATAATCCAATCTTCTCAACTCTGGAATCAACCAAGTGAATCTCCTCTGCACCCCCTCCAGTGCTAGTATATATCTTCTCAACTAAGGAGACCAAAACTGCACACAGTACTCCAGGTGTGGCCTCACGAGGACCCTATACAGCTGCAGCATAGCCTCCTTGTTTTTAAACCCCATCCCTCTAGCAATAGTAGACAAAATTCCATGTGTCTTTTTAATTACCTGCTGTACCTGCAATCCTACTTTTAGCAATTCATGCACAAGGACACCCAAGTCTCTCTGCACAGCGGCGTGCTGCAATTTTTCACCATTTAAAACATACTCCATTTTGCTGTTATTCCTACCAAAGTGGATGACCTCACACTTATGAACATTGCAGTCCATCTGCCAGACCTTTGCCCACTCACTTAGACTATCTATATGCCTCTGCAGACTTTCAGTGTCTTCTGCACACTTTGCTCTACCACTCATTTTAGTGTCATCGGCAAATTTTGACATACCACACTTAGTCCCCAACTCCAAATCATCTATGTAAATTGTAAACAATTGCAGTCCCAACACTGATCCCTGAGGCACACCACTAGCCACTGACCGCCAACCAGAAAAAAACACCCATTTACCCCTACTCTTTGCTTTCTACTGGTCAACCAATCCTCTATCCATGCCAATACATTACCTGTAATACCATGCAACTTTATCTTATATAGCAGCCTTTGGTGTGGCACCTTGTCAAATGCCTCTGGAAATCCAGATACACCACATCCACAGGTTCCCCATTGTCCACCATGCAAGTAATGTCCTCAAAGAATTCCACCAAATTAGTTAAACATGACCTACCCTTCATGAACCCATGCTGGGTATTCCCAATGGGACAATTTATATCCAGATGTCTTGCTATTTCTTCCTTAATGATAAATTCAAGCATTTTCCCCACTGCTGAAGTTAAGCTAACTGGCCTATAGTTACCTGCTTTTTGTCTACTTCCTTTTTTAAACAGTGGCGTCACATTGGCTGTTTTCCAATCTGCAGGAACCACCTCAGAGTCCAGTGAATTTTGGTAAATAATTACTAGTGCATTTGCTATTACCCCCATCACCTCTTTTAGTACCCTGGGGTGCATTTCATCAGGGCCAGGAGACTTGTCTACCTTTAGCCTCATTAGCTTGCCCAGCACTGCCTCCTTAGTGATGATGATAGTTTCTAGGTCCTCACCTGCTATAACCTTCTTGCCATTAGTTTTCGGCATGTTATTTGTGTCTTCCACAGTGAAGATTGACACGAAATAACTGTTTAATGTCTCGGCTATTTCCTCATTCCCAGTTATTAAATTGGCCTTCTCAGCCTCTAAAGGACCAATGTTTACCTTCGCCACTCTTTTACGATTTACATTTTTATAGAAACTTTTGCTGCCTGTTTTTATATTCTGAGCTAGTTTACTCTCATAATCTATCTTACTTTTCTTTATAACTTTTTTTGTGGATTTCTGTTGGCCTTTAAAGATTTCCCAATCTACTAGTTTCCCACTACGCTTTGCTTTTTTGTATGTATTTTTTAAAAATCTGATACATTCCTTTATTTCCTTAGACATCCATGGCTGGGTCTCTCTTTTCCTACAGTTCTTCCTTATCACTGGAATATACTTCTGCTGAACACTGTGAAAAATCGTTCTGAAAGTCCTCCACTGTTCCTCATTTGACCCACCATAAAGTTTTTGCTCCCATTCTACCTTAGCTAACTCCTTCCTCATTCCTTCATAATCTCCTTTCTTTAAGCACAGGACATTGGTACTGGATTTAACCTTCTCACGCTCCATCTGTATTTTAAATTCGACCATACTGTGATCGCTCCTTCTGAGAGGATCCCTAACTGTGAGATCATTAATTATTCCTGTCTCATTACACAGGACTAGATCTAGGATAGCTTGTTCCCTTGTAGGTTCCATTACATATTGTTCAAGGAAATTATCACGGATGCATTCTATGAATCCCTCCTCAAGTCTGCCATGACTGACCTGGTTTGACCGATCGATATGTAGATTAAAATCCCCCATGATAATTGCTGTACCATTTTTACATGCATTAGCTATTTCTATGTGTATTGCCTGTCCCACCATGGTGTCATTATTTGATGGCCTATAAACCACACCTATCAGTGTCTTCTTCTCCCTGCTATTCCTAATTTCCATCCAAATGGATTCAACGTTTTGTTCAGTAGAACCTATATCATCTCTCACTACCGCCCTGATATCATCCTTAAAAATTAGAGCAACACCACCTCCCTTACCTTCCTGTCTGTCCTTCCGAACAGTTTGATACCCCTGGATATTTAACTCCCAGTCATGACCATCCTGTAACCAATTCTCTGTAATGGCCACTAAATCATACCCATTTGCCATGATTTGCACCGTCAACTCATCCACCTTGTTTCGAATGCTCCGAGCATCCAGATAAAGTGCCCTTATGCCAGTTTTTGCACCTTCTTATTGGGTCCTATTACCTCCATTACTAACAGCTCTTGAGTCCTCCTTCCCTTTAACTTTTTTCCTAATTTTCAATGGAGTTGAAGCTTCCTCGTCACCTGCTAGCCTGCTGCTTTGCCTTACATTAATTGTTATTGTCCTTCTATGCTCACTTCTCCCTTCCCCCCTACTTACCAGTTTAGAGTTACTAGTTTAGTTTACTAGGAGAAAATTCTTTACTCAGAGAATTTTTAGGATTTGGAATGCACTGCTTGGGAGAGTGGTGGAGGTGGATTCCATAGGAGGTTTCAAAAGAGAGCTGGATATATATTTGAAAGTGATGTTTCCATGTTGTATGACTCTATGACTATGACTAGGCTAGAGCGTTACAGAATTAGGGCTGTATTGTTGGCATTGGAGTAAATGTTTGGTTTCATGAAACATTGATCAAATGTGAAATACACAAAAATAGAACTTTGACAATGATATGCTGAAGGTGAATCTTGACAGCTGAAGTATCCTAGATCTGACAGAAGGCTGACTTCATTCTGTCTATTTCTTTCTTTAACAGAAAGACAGTCAATCTGTGGAAATGGTATCTGTTCCAACATCTACTCAAGAAGGTAATGTTTGCTCAATGATTTTGTGAAGATACAGAGTTATTGTAAGCTTCATATTAATTCATAAACTTAAGAAACTTATAAATAAATGGAATATTGAACTGTAGATATTGTTCTGGACTACAGACATATTTCTTTTCATTATCATTTTTAATACATTCTAACTGTATCATTGAAAGTTTCAGAATCACTTTGTACAGTATTACTTTGTGAAGTATGTGCTATGCAGCAGGATCAGTAATGGTCTGGAATAGTTTGATCAATTTGCAAGCAATTCTATGGAAAAAGCAATTCTATGTTGCTTTTTCCATGAGATAATGGGTGAAATCCTTTCAGAGTCTGAACAACATGGACTGTGGAGAGATTTTTGGCAGAATTAGGTGAGAAGCCTGGTGAGGCCTATCTAGCGCAACCTTTTATGTTATGCTTTTGATAAAAACATGGCAAATTTCTTGCCTTGGTCGTGGGCCAACCCACCTCATTATTTACAGCTTTTTATCTTATGCATCAAATGAATCAAATCTCGATATGGAAATCAGAGCGGGTACCTGGCAATTTCAGTTTGCAGTTTGTTCCAAAGAACCTTTGGGTTAGAACATCACAGGGCATGTTCCACAGACACTGGTCACATGCACCTTCACGTACATGGGCATTCAACATGTGTCAGCCTCTAAGAACCCACATCGTGCATTTCCGAATCGTACACTGGGTGCTTCTGCACTTCAATGCTGTACCTCGTGCTGAATCAGCAACGTTCATTGTAATGATATAGCAAAGACACTGAGTGTTCAGGGACACACACACCTGGCTCACAGAATGGATTGGGCTGCATCTCTGGGCTCTTTATTTACTGTCATCGTGCTCACTCACTCTGAACCTGCCTGGATGTTCACAGCATTCCTACCTTGCATTGCCTTGCCTTTGTGTGCTTTGTCCTTTTAGCCAGAACTACTGAACTCATATTGCTGCTGTCTTGTCTTGCTGCTTAGTCCAGGCACAAAAGCAGGAAGCTTGCCATGGTTGTCAGCAGGCCTCTATCAATTCAAACAGCATAGGCTTGCCTCAAGAGTTCCCAGCACAGTCGAGTGAAGGGCAGCTTAGAAACCAATGCTGGCCCTTCTGAGGGCAGTCAGAGTCAGGATTTGGTCTTTATTAGGGGTGAGGAGCTAAAAGCCTATCACTGTCTCAACTCTTTCTGTCTTATTGGGGGCTGTTTTCCTCTTGGAATGAGACAGAGGCAAGTATTAAGGGATCAGATCAGATCCCCCTCTCAGCCTCCTCTGTTCCAAGGAAAATAAAGCCTATCCAAGCCTATCCAATCTCTCCTCATAACATTCCAACCCAGTCAACATCATGGTGACTCTCCTCTGCACCTTCTCCAGTGCAAACATGTCCTTTGGGTAGTGTGATGACCAGAACAACACACAGAATTCTGTCTGTAGTCTAACCAATGTTCTATAGCATTGTAACAAGACTTCCTTACTCCTATGTCTATGCTCCAACTAATGAAAGAAAGCATCCCATATGCTTTCTTCACCAACCTATACACCTATACTGACACCTTCAGGGATCTATGGATTTGTACAGCAAGGTCCCTTTGTTCCTCAGTACTCCTCAGGGACCTACCATACTTTGTGTATATCCTTTCCTTATTAGATTTCTTAAAATGCAACAGCTCACACTTATTGAGATTAAATTCTATCTGCCATTGCTCTGCTCAATTTACTAGTTGATCTATGTTAGACTGTAGCCTGAGACCATTGTCCTTACTATCAACAACACCACCAGTTTTCATGTCATCTGCAAATTTACTAATTATATGTTCTACATTCATATCTAAGTTGTTAATGTATGTAACAAACAGAAGGGGTCCCAGCATCAAAGCCTGTGATATACTGCTGGTCACAGGAATTCTGAACGACTGAGTAGGCAGCAGAGAGGGCATGTAGGGTTAGTGGTGGCGGGGTTTGGGGTGTGTGAAACTGAGTGAGGGAAAATGTTGCAGACAATAGTGAGAGTGGTAGCTGATGAGAATTGGTGTGGGGCGGGTACAGTGGCAGAGACAGAGTGAAAGTGTGTTGGTGTGGTGGAGAAGATCATTGACATTCTTCTACAGTGCTGTGCATTCCTTCAGAGGGCTGGCACGTTCTAGAACATTTTGTAATCTTAAAAAAATCTTCATTGTCTACTACACCACCAATTTTGATATCAACAGCAGACTTACTAACATGCCTTCTATATTCTCATCCAAATCATTCATATAAGTGACAAACAAAAGACAATCAGAATCGATCCCTGCGGAACTCTGCTTGTCACAGACCTCCAGTCTGAATTCCGAACTCAGAACTAAGTTATTTTATTTTAATATTGCAAAGACAAATTGGTTTAAAATAACTTTATCGAGTTCTGTGATCAAGTAACAGAAAATTGATGAGGGTAATGTAGTTTTTATTATATATATGGACTTCCAAAAAGCATTTGATAAAATACTGCACTTTGTTAGCAAAATTAAAGCCTGTGTGACCAGAAAGGTAGGGACAGCATGAATATTAAGTTGGCGAAGAGGCAAAAAGCAGAATGTAGTGATAAATGTTGATTGTTCCAACTGAAATAAAATGTACCGTGGTGTGCTCAAAGCTCCATATTGGGACCACTGCTTTCCGCAACATATTAATGATTGGTGTAGGGTGTACAGGCGTGATATTGATGTCTGCAAATGACAGAAAACTCAGAAATATAATCGCCAAGTTTAGTTGGAACTTAATTTATTCATTTAACTTCGAGAGTGGGCTGCCGATTTCGGCACAGCACCTGTAGTTTGGGGTCAGCTCAGGGATGAATTGAAAGTGGTGGACTTTCTTGCATCATCTCACACATGCACACATGCACACACACACTGTCAGACAAAGTCTAGTCCACTGCTTCCAATGGCAGAAGTATCATTGACAAGAGGACACAGATTCAAGATGATTGATAAATTAACTTGAGGCAACAAAGGAAAGCATTATTGTACGTAGTGACTTGTTATGATCTAGAGTGCACTGCCTGAAATGGTGACGATGCAGATTCGCTTGTAATGTTCAAAGAGAATTGGATAAATGCTTGAAGGAAGAAACATCAAATGAATATAGGAAAAGAGCAGGAATGTGGGATTGATTAAGTATCATCGTTGCCATGTTTTACTGGCTTTTCCTTTAGCTTTACTTTTCTAACAGCTTTCAAAGGTTTTGACTGATCTGGCATTTGAATTTATTGTTAAGTGCTTTAGGACCAGTTGAGGTTATGAAAAGTGCTATATAAATACAATGTCCATTTTGAAATTACAAACCTAATATGTTTGCCTGAACATTGCAACTTGTTTTGAAGATAGTACAATTTGACATTACTTACTCTTCATTTTTTAGCATCCAAGTCCTTACAGAATCACAACAACAACTGTGCGAACCAAAGTGATAGCTATACCATCTCCCCATTCAGAGCGATCCAGACCAGCAATAAGTATAAACACTTTGCAACCTGGATGAGATCTAACTCAAAAACAAACCCAAAGACTTTGCTTTATTCTCACTTCAATAAGAGCCCAGTCAGCTTGCCCAACATATCCAGTAACTGTGGTGAGAAAGATTCTCCCAATTCGAAGGAGACATGGATTTGCGACACTTGTTCAATAACAAATAAAGCTCCAGCAATTAAATGCAGAGGCTGTGAGGTACTGAGATATGGATTATCACTGCAAAGACAATGGATTCCAGATGCTGATGTGATCTTAGCCACAAATTATGAAGGGATCCAGAAAAATGGTAAATACTCGTACCAAGATTTGTATTATAGGTACAATTGGTTTTCTTAATATAGTGGAGTTAATAGAGATACCCTATTTTAAAAGTGATAATTGATCAGCCTTATAAAGTGTACTAGCTGTATTGTGGCACAATAGGTAGTATCCCTGTTTCTGAGCCAGAAGCTCTGAACTTGCTTTCCACACCAGGACTTGTTCATGATAGTACCAAACAACTGTTATAAACCCTTCCAATAGGCACCGAAAGAAGCTGATAAGATGTTCATGGTCATCAATATGATGGAAAGAATTTGAAATCACAACTGTCACTATCCTTGACTCCGTGTAAATTGAATGATGCAACAACAGAATAGACTCCTTGTGGGAAGGTCAGTTGTCTTGGTTTATTGGATATCCAGTGTGGCTCATTGGTTCCAGAAGCATGGCGCTCAATCCTGTTCTAGCTTGGGTGGATTCAGGACTTGACTCCTCCCTACTGTCCATGGCAGAAATTGTGACTTTGTGGCACAGACCCGACTTTGGGCAGAGATCCCAAGAAGAGGATCAATTTTGGTAGCTAAATCAAATTCATTTTTCAGAAACCAAACAGCAACATTAGGCTCAAAAATGGGTTTCAAGGTGCTTGTGCACAGTTCTGATGAGAATGCACAGGACACCAAATTGGTGTGTCTATGTTATCTCTATGGACCACCATCAACATGCAGAGCAGCAGGCGGTTGACAATGAAACTTGAAAACACTACTGCCATTTTCATCACCTAGACCTGAAGTCTTAGAGCCACAAAGAAATATCTTTAACATACTTTGTAAGGTAATCAATGCACACTTCTTCCATTGTGTACTTTGGATTCTCACAGTGGCATTTAAGTGCAGTTAAATGTAAGCTTTGAAAGGTGAAGTGTTGGTAACCTCTATATATACACACAAGATGTTTGACCGTGGACTGAAGGACGATGAATAGTAGAATCTAGCTCTTAAACCTGGACAAGTTTTACTGAAAGACAGACTTTAGCATTAGGGTTCAGAAATTTAGATTTAGATTTTATTGTTACATGTACTCAGTACAGGTTACAAGAGTACAGAGAAAAATGTACAATGTCACCATACGTGGGGCAATCATAGGTACAAAGTACCTATGTACGAAATCTTAGTTACAGAAGTTTAAAAAAGGAAATAAGTTTAAAAAGTTCAGCACTACATCTTTTTACTACAACCGTTGAAAAATAAAGAAATAAAGTTAAAAATCATTGCTAAAATGCTAAAATAGCGATGGCCTTTCATTTATAATTGAGTTTGTAGAATCATGGTCACATTTCCGAGAAAACCTTTTGATTCCATGACTTCTCATTCACAGAAATGAGCACTCAGACGCAAAGACGTACTTATATTTGCAGGGTGGAGAATAATAGGGCGACACCTCAAATCACTAGCAGCATAACAGAGATATCTACATGTTCGCCCAGCTTTACTACTTCTTCGCGGATGACTGATGCAATTTCAAAAGACTCTTCAAATGTCAGTGCAGGTGAACTTCTTTCAACTTGTACTGTGTGTCCAAATACTCCCTCACCTACTGAAATAAACCCTTCTACCTGCTCGCTCCCTGCATCTTCTGGAACTGGCCTTGATGAAATTGTTCCCTCAGGAAACTGGAAACAGTGTGAAAGTGTGGAAGTGGAAAGAGATTCCCAAGTTCAAGGTCAGTGAAATTCTATTTCATGGCTCAGTTCGATTTCAGTTGATGCTGATGACTAATAAATAATAGGTTTACAGTCATCTTGACATTCAAAAAGATTAGGAAGCTAGGTAACTGTTGCAGGGTAGCACACTTAATCAAACTGGCATTGATGATCTTGGTTCAGGAGATTAGAATGTACTATTGGGTGGGTGGAGATGAAGGATTGGAAGAGAAGTCATTAGTAGGAGTGATCTTCTGCCCTGCAAGTAGCCATAATGTAGGGTGAAGTTTACAAGAAGTAATATTCAGCCCTTGTGATAAAAGGCCTACCATAATCATGGGTGATTCTAATTTAGATTAAAAATTGGAAAATTCTGATTGACAACATAGCTTGGACGAAGAGTTCATAGAGTGCTTTTAAGACAATTTCTGAGAGCAAAAGGGTTCTGGACCCAACTGGAGAGCAGGGCATACTGGACTTAGTATTGTGTAATGAAACAGGACAAATTAATAAGTTCAGAGTAAAGGCACCTCTATGTGGCAATGACCTCAATATGCTTGAATTTTACAGTCAGTTTGAAAGAGTCTAAGACTAGTAAAAGTAAAGTCACCATAGTCTTACCAGACCTTAGGGCTGCCCTCCCGTTCGAGAGGGATGACTTGTGGTGGTGCAATCTGAGGCTCACACACCTCAAGCAACGTGAAAGGTCAAGATCCTCACACTAACCTCAGCCAATGTGTGAATTGAAACCCACGCTGTTAGTGTTAACTCTGTATCATAAACCTGACTGGCATGGTTAGTTACTGTGGCCTCTGCTGCTGATCCTGGAGGGGTGGGTGGAGGGAGGAATTCTGGTATCAGTATATCATCCTGTAAAGCAGCTGCCCCAGGTTCCTGTCTGCAAAGCAAGGTGCTGATTTCCCCTATTTGTCATGTCCAAGCCAAATGTCAGGAACCATAAGGGGCTGCTCTGGACTAACAGTGTTTATCTGAGTGCCTGATGGGCTTTTAAAGATGGGACGGGTACAAATTGATCTTTTTCAGATTGGCAGGACGTGATGTGTGTAGGCCTGTATGGTTACATGTCGAGGCCTCAAAGTTTTACAGTTTGTAACACTGACTTAGATAAGTTATATAATTGTTATATTTGCAGGTGACACAAAGATATATGGGAAACCATGTTATGTAGAGGTCAGGAAGAAGCAGATAGATATGGATAGGGTGAGTGAATTGGCAAAGATCTGACAGATGAAGTATAATGTGTGATTTTGCAAAAAGAAAAGAAAAAGTACTATTATTTACTTGGAGAATGACTGCAGAATTCTGAGGTGCAGCGGGTTTAAGGTAGCCTAATGCATAAGCTATGAAGAGTTAGCAAGTACACGTACTACTGTAGAGGGCTAAGGAAATGCTTCAGTTGGACTGGTTGGTTTGGAATGGATGTTTGCTTCAATTATATAGGTCACTGGTGAGACCATATCTTGAATACCTTGAAACTGCTCTCCTCGATCCATCCTCTATCCGCCTCCCCCTCTCTCCCTATTTATTTCAGAACCCTCTTCCCCTCCCCCATTTCTGATGAAGGGTTTAGGCCCGAAACGTCAAGTTTTCCTGCTCCTATGATGCTGCTTGACCTGCTGTGTTCATCCAGCCCCATGCTTGTTATCTCGGATTCTCCAGCATCTGCAGTACCTTTTATCACTGAAGAAGCTTTGGTCTCTTTATTGAAGAAAGGATGTGAGTGCATTGGATGCAGCTCAAAGGATGTTTACAAAATTGATCCTGGAATGACCAAATAAAAACCGAATGAACTGCGGATGCTGTAAGTCAGGAATAAAGACAGAAGTTCTTAGAAAAGCTCAGCAGGTCTGGCAGCATCTGTGAAGAAAAAAATCAGAGTTAACATTTCGGGTCCAGTGACCCTTCCTCAGAACATCCTTCCGAAACGTTAACTCTGATTTTTCTTCATAGATGCTGGCAGACTTGCTGAGCTTTTCCAGCAACTTCTGTTTTTGTTCCTGGAATGAACAAGTTGTCTTATGAGAAGTTGGACAGAAGTTGTTTTCACTGGGATTGGGAAGAGTAAAGAGTGATTTGATTGAAGTGTATGAGATCCTGAATGATTTTGGCAGGGTGGATGTGGAAAGGAGTTTTGTCTCTTGTGGATGAGTCCAGAAAAAGTGGGACATTGTTTAAAGTTACTGTGCTTTAGAACCAAGACAAAGTGTTATAGGATTTTGGAACTCTCTGCCTCAGAGGATGGTGCAGATGGGGTTTTTCAATATTTTTAAGGTGGAAGTGGATTGATTCTACTTGTCTGACATGAAGCTAAATTTCCTAGGGCAGATGTAAATGTGTAATTTGAAACCCAAATAAAACGTCCATGAGTGCAGGCTTGAGGGAATGAATGGCTTACTTCTGCTCCAAAGTCATATTTTCATTTTGCTGGAATGTTGAGAGGGACCATTGCCTTTGCCGTGTCTCGAACCTTCATGATTATTTGATTTCATGTGGAGCAAACCAAACTGGCTGAAGGCTGGTATCTGTGATGCTGAGGACATTGGGAGAAGGTGAGGTTGGGTCATGTATTTGGCTGTTTTTTTCCCCAAGATGCTCGCATACGTTTCAGCCTTATCTTTTACACTAAATACAGAAACCACGTACATTTTTCCCTCTTGTTGGTTTTCTCACCGAATGCCATAGACCGGGTTTACCAGCTATGTCCTTCAGAACTCAGCCAGCAAATCAGTAGTGGTACTGTAGAGCTATTTGATGATGGACATTGAAATTCCCCACCCTCAGTGTGCCTTCCACATAGTGTTCAACATGGAGTTGGGGATGGTAGGTGTGATCAGCAGTAGGTTTTCTTGCCAATGCCTGACCTGATGCTATGAGACTTCATGGGATCTGGATTCAATGTTAAGGATTCCCAGGGCCACTCCCTCCTGGCTTTATACCACAGTGCTGCCACCTCTATTGGTGATGATTGTACCTGAGGCATTGTCCATCATGTATGATTCTGTCAAGTTGTTGCTTGACCAGTATATGAGGGAGCCTGTCCAATTTTAGCACAAGCCCCCTTGTGTTAGTAAAGAGGATTAATGGGTTGTGCATGCTATTGTCAGCAACAGCAGTAGACTCGCCAACTTTGAGGGCACTCAAATGATCATTGGATAAACAGATGGATGATAATGGAATAGTGTAGGTTAGATGGGCTTCAAATTGGTTTCACAGGTCGGCGCAACATCGAGGGCCTAAGGGCCTGTACTAATGTTCTATGTTCTATGTTCTATTTCATGCCTACACCCTTACTAGGTGGTCTATTAAGATTCCTTCCTTTTATCGGTTATATACAACTGAGTTGAGATAATTTAAAAATTAAATTTTATGAATTGAACCCAGAGTTCACCACTTCTCATGGTGAAATTTGAACCCGCGTCCTGATAGCTTTAGCCTGCATCTCTGGATTATTATATCAGTGACAATACCATTACACGATTACTTCCTCCTTGCATGTCATATCAGTTGGCCATTTTCATGTTCCAAGAGGACTTCTGCTCCCTTAAAGTGTAACTGGTTTGTCACCACAGGGATCACATCGTCAGGAAGAATGCCTATTATTGTAGTAGCTGTCAGAATTCTCCTATTCTGTGACAATCCCCTTTGCCAGTTTTTTTGATCTATCACATTGAGGCGATGACTGGATATTGGGTAAGGTCAGAAGTCACATGATTACAGTCCACCAGGTTTATTTGAAATCACAATCTTTCGGAGCACTGCTCATTCATCAGGTGACTCCTGACCTTGTCCACCCCAGTACTACACCGGCACCTCCACCTCATTGATGTTGGGGAGCAAGGATTTTCCACCAAGCACATGGATCAAGGCCCTGGTCCAGAAACTTTGTGTATGTGCACAACAGAGTTACATGAAAGCCCTGCTGTCACAAGGTACATTATAGAGCATAACATCAGACTGCTTTCACAACCTGGCCTTCTTTGGACCATCATGCAGTAATTTGTGGTTATTTACTGCATTCAGAGCAACATAGCCATTATGAGGGAATAGCCCTTGCCATCACTTGTCAGATGAGAAGCTGAAGATCAACAGTAGAAGGAAGTGGAGGGAAAAGAAGAAGTGGAGGAGGTGCTGGAGGGAGAAGATGGGAGACTATAATGTAGCCTGGTATATAGCCAATGATAGTAGGAACTGCAGATGCTGGAGAATCTGAGATAACAAGGTGTAGAGCTGGATGAACACAGCAGGCCAAGCAGCATCAGAGGAGCAGGAAATTTTTTCTGAAGAAGGGTCTAGGCCCGAAATGTCAGCTTTCCTGCCCCTCTGATGCTGCTTGGCCTGCTGTGTTCATCCGGCTCTACACCTTGTTATCTCATATAGCCAATGATGCCTGGTTAAAGAGTTATGAAAAGTGGTTGAAGCATCTAGAACTGTTACCTCTTGAGGGCGGATGTATTCAAAATCCTTCAGGACATGGATAAATTGATGTCCTGAACACGGTCAAGGTTTCTACACCCTGGAACTGTGAATGTGAGCATAAAAAAAATCAAAGAAAGTGCATAAACAATTTAGATTTAACTACTAAATTGAAGATCGAAAGTGATTTGATTGTATTTATTGTGCTGATCAATACAAATAGATTATGCATTTTATATTTGGATCAAGATTTAGCATTACAGCGCTGTGGCTGATTTAGGAGCACAAAATAATTGGAATAAATGGTTTGGTGTTTTGGAATTGTCTCCTCAGCTGAAATAATTATATACTTGGTGCATCCTTCAAATAATTTGTTAAAGTAATACATTGTGTCATCTAAAATAAAAGCAAAATAAGGTGGATGCTGAAAATCTAAAATATACAGAGAATATTGGAGAATCTCAGCAGGTCTGGCAGCATGTGTGGAGAAAGATACACAGTTAGCGCTTCGAGTTTGGTTATGACTCTTCATCAGATCTGGAAAGGGTTGAAACATTTTTAAAAATACTTTTTACAGAGGGGGAAGAGGTGTGAAGGGAACAGATGGCATAGAGACCCAATGGTAGTGAGAGAGAAAAAGAGTTGTAAAATGTGTGTAAATTAAGGTGTGAAAGGGAGAGAACGTTAAAACTAAACATGAAGAAAGCAAGACAAGACTGTGGATGTGTGTCTGGTGGTGGGGTTGGGGTGAAGCGTAAAGAAAATGGAAACCAGATCTCATGCAGCCAGGCTCTGAAATTGTAGAATTCAATATTGAGACCTCGAGGCTGCACAGTGCCTAAGCAGAATATAAGGAGCTGTTCCTTATGCCTCAGTGGGACATTGCAGCCGGTCCAGGACAGAAATATTAGTTTGAAAGCAAGGAAGTTTATTGAAATGACAAGCAACTGGAAGGTTGGGCTTATTTCTGCTGTTGTATGGGAAGGATGATTGGGAGAGTGAGGAAGTGTTAGGAATGAAGGAGTGGATTGGGGTGTCACGGAGGGAACAGTCCCTGCGGAATGCCAACAGTGGGGGATAGGGAAGGATGTGTTTGGTGGTGGCATCCTGCTGGAGGTGGTGGAAATGGCTGAAAATGATGCTTTAAGTGAGGAGATGTGCACGTTGCAATGTAAGGGCAAGGGGAACTCTATCTTTGTTCTGCAAAGGAGGGAAAGGGTGAGGGCAGAGTGTGGGAGATGGGTCAGACATGGTCGAAGGCTTTGTCAAACAAAGTAGGGGGACATCATCAGTTGAAGATAAAGGAGGTCATGTCAATGGCAGCCTGATGGAAGGTGGGATCATCAGAACAAATGTTATAGAGATGGAGAAACAGGGAGAATGGAGTGAAGTCTGTGCAGGAAACAGTGAGGAGATGTAGTTGAGGTAACTATGGGAGTTGGTGGGCTTGTGGTGGATATGGTGGACAGTTAAGTGGAGTAGAATAACATCGCTTCTACGGAGGATCCACTGATGATGTCACCTAACATGGTGTTGAAACGTCTGAACAAAAACAAGCCAGCTCGGCGAGCAAGTCAACTACCTCAAGAGAAACTGTGTTTAACTAATCTATTGGAGTTTTATGATTATGTAACTAGATAACCAGTGGATGTGGTGTGTTTGGATTTCAAGAAGGCTTTTGAAAAGCTCCTATATAAGGGGCTGGTGGGGAAAATTAAAGCCCATGGAGTTGGGAGTAACATACTGACAATAGATTAAGGATTTAGTTGGCAGACCAGAGACAGAGTTGGAAATAAAGGGTCTTTGACAAGGTGGTGTACCACAAGGGTCAGTGCCTGGGCCCAGCTACTCATGATGTAATACATTGCCTGGATGGGGGAACCAAATATAGCATTCCCAAGTTTGTTGATGGCACAAATCTAACTTAGACGGAGTTATGAGGAGTATACAAGAATTCAGGGTGATGAAGACAAGTTGATTATGTGGGTAAACACATGTTGGATGCAGTATAACATGAATAAGTGTGACGTTTTATAGGAAACCTTGTTTTAACTAGCACCTTATGAACCAGCACTCTTGATAAACCGACAAAAATTATATACCTGAAATACTGGAAGTTTACTTTATTGTCACAATCTGCACGATGTCCAAATAGTCAGTTGAGGGTGCGAGTGAGAAGTCTCTCTGCTGGTAAGTTTTATTTAAGACAAAGTTGCATTATTATTTAAAAGATTTATGCTGTAAATAAAGTATGACAGTAATGTGTATATGCCCACATTACGTCTCTATTCCTTAGTGTGTGTTTTTACATTGATTATGTGGACCTCTTGATCAACTGGAATATTTGAACTCCTGGTCCCATAGGTGATAGTTAATTAAAAAGTTTGCTGTACAATTTGGTATTGGAAGCAAAAAGGTAAGTTATATTTAAATGGTGACATATTGGGAAATGTGGAAGTACAAAGTGATCTGAGTGCCCTTGTATAATCAATAAAGTAAACAGACAGGCAGGTGCAGCAAGCAATTAGGAAGGCAGGTTGTATATTGGCCTTCATTGTGAGTGGATTTGAGTTCGGAAGTAGGGATGTCTTTCAGCAGTTATGCAAGGCCTCGGTAAGACCACAGCTGTAGCATTGTGTGCAGTTTTGATCTCTCTATCTAAAGGAGGATACATTTGAATAGAGGTTGTGTAGCAAAGTTCACTAGATCATAGAATAGAATCCCTACAGTGTGGAAACAGGCCCTTCGGCCCAAAATGTCCACACCAACCTGCAGAGCATCCCACCCAATTAACACATTGCTGAAGACTATGGGCAATTTAACCTGGCCAATCCATCTAGCCTGCACATCTTTGTGACTGTGGGAGGAAACCCATGCAGACAGCAGAAGAATGTGCAAACTCCACACAGATAGTTACCCAAGGGTGGAATTGAACCTGGGTCCCTAGGGCTGTGAGGCAGCAGTACTAACCACTGAGCCACCATGCCACCCAAATAGCTGGTGAAATGATAGGACTGTAATGTGAGGAGAGAGCAGTTTGACTGAGCTGTAGTGACTTCAGGTCACATGGAATTGGAGACGGTGTTACAGGGCTCTAGATAAGGTGATCTTTTTGTATATACTTATATTTAGTGAAGCCTGTCGCTGTTCACTTACAAAGGCGTAGACATCACATTACTGCAAGTATCTGTGGAAGAACATATTTTATGAACAATTCTTGCATCCTGCAATGTGGTGTAACAATGAAGCCCTATAGCAGTGTCCAAATGCAGTTAAAGCCAGAGTGTCTGTAACCTCCAGCTATACAACATTTGATCATGGAGTGAATGGTGATGAATAATGAAAGTCATAGAGTCATAGAGTTGTGCAGCATGGAAATAGACCCTTCAGTTCAACTCGTCCATGCCAACCAGTATTTCTCAATTAATCTAGTCCCACTTTGAATACATCTGGACAAATCTTATTGAAGGACAGATATTTGCATAATGAAGCAGAAACTTGAACATGGTTGAAATGCTAAGACAATGAGAGGCTTAAATATGCACAAATGGATAGTTAAATATGCACAAATCATAGTAGCTGTTCAGAAACTAACTACTGAATCTATGGCTTCATGATTTACAGAAATGAGCACCCAGACACAACAAAGTACCAAGAAAAGCAGGGTGGAAGGTTTTAGAGTGGAAAGCCCTCAGATCATCATCAGCATAGCAGATGTGTCTATATGCTCGCCGATCTTAATTACTTCTCAGAGTCCTTGTGCAATTTGTTCTGTCACACAAACAGATCCTTCAAGTGACACTTCGAGTGACTCTTCAAATGTCAGCATACATGAACTTCTTTCAACTAGCACAGAGAGTGAAAGTACTCCCTTATCTACAGAAACAAACACTTCCACTTGCTTGCTGTCTGCATCTTCTGGATCTGAGATTGATGAAATTGTTCCCTCAGGAAGCTGGAACCAATGGGAAAGTGTGGAAGAGGATAGAGATTCCCAAGTTCAAGGTCAGTGAAATTCTATTTCATGGCTCAGTTTGATTTCAATTTCGCAATTTGCACTTCCAATTTTTAAATGTGTACAGCAAAAGTGCAGGATGTGATGGGTTTAAGAGGGGCAAACTACTTGCTGCCCTGCTTACACTGCACTCTCCCAATCTCTGCCACTGCCATAAATTTAACTCTGAATTTTAGTGGACAGCATAGGTCTCAATGAAAATTGTTTAGCATTTCTTAAATTTGCAAATAATCTCATCCTCTGATACAAATAAGGCAATCATGCAATTGTAACTGATGGTGAACTGGCAAAGCCTCCAGTGAAACCTGCCAGCAAAAAAGGTTTAGAATGACTTGCAGCCCAGGAATTAACCTGCCTCTTGTTGCTTTCCGTACAGATTCTCTCACTATCCAGAAGCACACTTTCAGACAAATTTTCCAGGCAATAGTTCCAGGCAATTTTTGTTCCTCACTTTGTAAGATAATAGCTCGAAATATAGAGGGAAAGCTTGGGCTTCCCATACCCTCGCTACTGTCTGCAAACACTCACCAACAAGTATGATTATCCACCTTGGAAATTCTGTGTCACCGGTCGT
The DNA here is from genome assembly GCA_024137785.1 of Ginglymostoma cirratum. Taxonomy (NCBI): domain Eukaryota; kingdom Metazoa; phylum Chordata; class Chondrichthyes; order Orectolobiformes; family Ginglymostomatidae; genus Ginglymostoma; species Ginglymostoma cirratum. Next base: position 27,847,143 of record JAHRHZ010000111.1, on the reverse strand, counting down.
GGATTCTATGGGTCTTTGCTTGGTTGATAAGCCCAATCCTAGAGCTGTATCTCCAACCACACACTTGGCAGGTGTTTCCATGAGATGAAACTGGTCCTTTCTCTTGAGATTGTTGGCATTTCTTTCCTCTGTTCTTTTTCCATACCTCCTCTTGCTGCTGGGTGTTCTCAAAGAATTGTGTCCCTTCATACAGGAGTTTCCTCCAAGACTCCTGCAGATATCCTCCATAGTCAAATACCCTACTAACAATTCATCGCCTTGTCTTGCGAATGAATCGTCTTTTGAGCGATGTGTTGGAGCAAATTATTGGAACTATAATGAAACTAGAAGTCAATTTTTATCAGCAGAAAATTGGCAGGGATAGGAATTGAAAGACAAATTAAATTTCCTTGCCCGTTGCACATTGAATAAAGACAAATTGAGGTGCATGTCTATACTGAAGATTAAAATACAGATACAGTTTCACTTTTAGAGCTCTGGTAAAACTTTATCCCAGGACAGCACACATCCATAATGCCATCCATTATTTAATGTGTTGAAGTTTCTGAGATGCTTTCTAAAGTATAAACTTGTTGTGCGTCTAACTTGGTCTTGGTTAAGCAAGAGAAAACAAAACAAAATGTAGAGATCATTTCAAGGAGAGATATGGAGCAGGTGAGAATCAAATCAAGATCTCTGATTAAAATAAAAAGTATAACTTTTGGATACAACCTATAAAAAAGAAAATATGTGGTGGAACAAATGACTGATCAATTTGAAACTGGGATAAAGTTGTGAATCAATTAGAATCTGAAGTTCTAAATTTGTCATGCTCTTTTGTTTCACTATCCTTGATAAGATAAGCCTAGGCACTGAAAATAGATATTTTCTGTCCATGAATAATGTATCAACTTATCAAAGTAATGTGATTTTCCCCATCATTTTGCAGATAAAACTGTAGCAACAATGTCCCGCAGGATCCAAGATCCACCAATCTCCGTAACTTTCCCACGTGTTTTTGACCCACCTGCCTATGCAACAAGCAACTCTGCAGTAGTCTCTATGATTAGCATGCCTCTATCATCCAGTTCAGATATGAACACAGCAGCGGTCTCCAGTACACCATTTCAGGTCCCACCTTTTGCCCTTGGATGGTCTAATGAAACTGGCAACAGCAATTTTAATTCGGGAATGTATGGATCCTCTCCCAACATCCCTCCTGTTTTTGGACAGGCAGGTAACACAGAAGTGTCTAATGCTTACATCACTAAGAATCCTCCACCATATCAATTTACAGGTATGTGCTGCAGTGTGAAAGTTTGAAATTTTTGTGGACATTAGGATTCCTTAAGACTTTAGAGAAAGGGCTTCTTCAAATTCCTTTTCTTAATTTTGGCATAGAGTAAAGATAAAAGAAACATTTAAAAGAATATTCAAGATTTGTGGCCTAAATTTAATGTCAGTTGACTAGAATAGGCTTATGGACTATCTGGTCATTATTGCATTCTTAAAAATTCATTTATGCAATGTGGGTGACACAGACTAGGCCACTATTTGTAACCCATCTTGAATTGCCCTTGAGAGTATGGTGGTAATCTACCATCTGGAACCATTGCAATTTGTATTGTTAGTGAGGGAGCTCCAGGATTTTGTTCCAATCTATTGATGGCTATGGGACATTCCATGTACAAATTGTGTTCTACTTTTGCCATTTTACAGCAGTGGCTTCAAAGCTCTTAACTGGCTACAAAGCACATTGTTAGTCATCCCGGGACTGTGAAAGTTGCAAATTTTTGCTTTCATTCTGGTTAGCATCATTAACTACAAACCCATTTGTCTTTACTTGTTACTAAGTGCTCACATTGTTGAATCAATTTACGATATTCATACCAATTTAAATAATGTTGAAAATTCCTTGAATCTATTAATAGCTTAATAGAAATGCTTTATATAATGGCACTTTGCAGAAAAAGCTGGAAATGTAGCAATGTTTGTTTTCAATCTCATTACAGGAGCTGGTTTCCACTTTTCCGGTAACTCGGTTCCGAATTGTAATTTTGGTTGTCCAACCAGTAACGGTGTCTTTCAATTTGGTGGAAACAACATGAATCAGTCAACTTTTCAGGAATCATTCAGTTTCACACCCAACCCCACCACTAGGTAAGTTCAGCAAGTTAACAACCTCACTTCCCTTTTACTCATTCTCAATACAGCAGTAACACACTATGGCTGTACTGACTTTTCTGATGAGATTTTTATTGCCATGTTCCAAATGTCCAAGTATCCAGTTTACACTGAATGCACAATGTGGAATTTTCCCCTTTGAAGCTAAAGTATGGTGTTGAGTCTGTTGACTGGAATCATATCCAGCAAGTCTTGGGGTGCATTGTCTGAAGCAATCATGTGCTTCCCAGCTCATTGTCTATAAAGTGAGACATTTTTCAGGTTACTCTGTGAATTGCATGGTGCATGAGCTGGACGTCCAATCCACCTATGGGACCTTGCAGGATCGCAAGCTCTGCTGCTATTTTAAAGGCCAGCTAGACATGATTTCACTCGCTAGAAGCCAGGAACTTCCCCTGGGCCAAAAGCCCAGAAATACTTCTTAGGACGTCTAAGATGGCACCAAAGTTTTCTGATATTGCTCTCCAGATGCTGCTAGACAGGGTGACCAAAAGAAGTTCCATCCCCTTCCTGGGAAACCGTGTTGCGAAGCCAAACCATCAGACCTGTCCAGACTGGTCAGAGATAACAGCTCAGGTCAATTCCACTGACAAAAGGGGAGGGAAGCAAAGCAGGGAAAATAATCACTGATCTCCTGTGCTCTGCAAGGGTAAGTGGGACCATCTTTTCTCTGCTATCTTGTAATCACAAGGGCACAATACTGAATCTCACTCTGCCAATTGCACAAGCATCTCACAAAACCTCACAGTCCCTGAATTTTTGCATCACGTGTATAATATCCACTCAAGGCTTACAACCACCTCATCATTTCAAATGACTGACCTCCTTCCCCTGCTCAACCTTCTTACTAGGAACAACTCACCACCTGGCATGATTGTGCATGCTCACAAACTACTTTTGCTCCTATTCCCATCACACCATCAATCCTTCTCTTTATCTCATTGCAGGAAGAATTGGTCCACAACTGGGCTGAGGGGGCCAAGACCAGCAGTTATTGCCAGCTGTAAAGATTCTCACTCCCAACTGGGTACATCGGACCATTGCTGTAGTGAAGTGGAACCGCCAATGGGCCACCAACTCGGTAAGCAATGTTGCTGCCTGCTCTTCTCCAATGGGAAGAAAAGTAAAGCATATTGCTCACCAACTTATTCTTTCTCTTCTCTTTCATAGGTACCCAGTATCACTCTCCAACAGAGTTCACAGCCTGCGCCCCTCTGCATCCCTTAAGAGGAAGACTGAATGCTTGGAGGCTGTAGTGGCAAGACATTCACTTGCACTTTTCACCAACTCAGAGAAAATTCCCTTCCAGGGTACCTTAGCGAGAGTAGTCTTAGGGATACAATCTGGTGAGCACGTCACAAATATCTGTCCACAGCAGAAGAAATGCCTGTGTACTCCATCCTAAGTCATTTGTTCAACCTGTAGTGGGAGAGGCAGGGGAACATCAGGCAGTAGTGTCAGAGGCCCTCAGTACGCTGGAACCAATAATGGAGGAGTCTGTTCACGTTCTCACTTACCACTGTGTGGCTCCGACACATGGGGCTTGCTGTCTCCATGGAAAAGGTGGCATCTGCCTTGGAGACCCTGTTCCAGCAGAACACTCAGCGGTGGCCAGATATGCACTTGGATCTGAATTCCATAACTTTAGCTAAGGGTACTCAGCAGTAATGGAAAGGCAACAGGAGGAAGAGGCACCTCACCCCAGGTGTACTTTCTAAAGGAGACAGGGTAATGCCTACAGGCACCAATAGGGAAGAGGAGCTACAGAGAGATAGACAGACAGGCAGGCACCTTGGGTGCATCCTCTCAGGATATTACACAGTGGCCTACCCCTCCACTTGCTCCCTGCATGTGAGGCCATTGGCTCCAGTAGGTCAGACTGAGAGGATGAGCCTACAGCTGTGCAGGAGACTTTCAACAGACCAGTGGCATCTAGTCCCCCGAAGGGATGCTTGCATTAGTCAGTGGACTTGCTGCCTCCAGCTGTAGGAGTCAACACTGCACCTAGAAAGACTTGGAGTGAGAGAAAAAAGACATCCTTCTGAGAACACATTGGTTGCATGGGTGTTCAACCAGTGATTATAATCTGCCGATTTGTAAATGTATATTCACTCGAACTGTTATAACATCTGTTATAGTTTTGTTGACTTAATCGGATTAGATAATGTTGTCCAAAATGAAAGATGTACAGCATCTTCAACCAGCAAAAGGATGTGTTGCGTTTCAACCTCTCTCATAATCAGAAAAGTGTGTGACTGGAGAAAAGCTGTTTCATCAGGCAACCACACACTGAGATATTGGGGATTGCGGGCAAGGCATTACAGATTACTCTGGAGGGTATTGACATCAATGAGAATATCTAGAGGAGGAGACAGGAATTGGGATGTCCCATTAGCAGACCCTGCGTGCCTACCTTGTAGGACTGATGGTGAAGTCTCACTAAAATTACGTAAGGTATTAGTCAGACAACAACTGGAATATAACAAACAGTTTCAGTCCCCTTATCTAAGGAAAGATATACTATCATTGGAGGCATACCCAAGAATGTCCATTAGGCTGATACAGGGTATGGAGGGATTGTCTTATGAAGAAAGATTGAGCAGGTTGGGCCTGTATTCTTTGGAGTTTATTGTGACTTTATTGAAACATTCATTGGGGGCTTGACAGGGTAGATATTGAACAGTTGATTCCCCTTGTAGGAGAGTCTAGGATCAGCAGGCATAATCTCTGAATAAAGAGTCACCTGTTAAAGGGTGGGAGGAATTTCTTCTCTCAGAGCACACTGAATCTGTGGAATTATTTAGCACAGAGAGCTGTCAATGCTGCATCATTCAATATATTCAAGGCTGAGACAGGCAAATTTTAATCAGTAGAAGAATCAAGGGTTGAGGGAAAAAGCAGGAAAGCGGAGTTGAAGATGATCAAATTAGCCATGATCTCATTGAATGGGGGAGCAGACTTAATTGGCTGAATGTCTGCTTTCTCCCCGACATCTCATGGTCTTATGTGACTCATGCATCTTTTGTGTAAGGACAATTTTAGTTCAAATATTCAGAAGCTAAGGTAGTGGAAGTGCTCACTGTGTCACAGCTGCTATAACACTGTCAATGGTTCAGGGCAAAGTTCACATACACCCTGAAAATGTGAGGATATCAGAGCCAAAGATTAAATAAAAGTCAATATTCTATTGCATAGATCAAGCAAGTTAAAGAAACAATCCTTGAGGAGAGTGCCATACAGCAATCAGAGCCTGATAGTCAGCTTTGCAAATGAAATAAGAACAGGATTGGATAAAATCTCACCCTAGCTCAGATGCGCTGGAAGCAAATGGCTATAAGGTTCTTCCTGGTGTCTCATTGCCTTTTCCTCCTCTCTTTGCCAATCAATCTGACTAATCTCAGGATACTCCTTCTCATTTCCTCTTTGTGGTGGGAGTGGTGGGGGGGGGCGGGGGTTGGTGTCTGTCGTCTTGTACCTGCATCTCATCTTTATCCAATATATCTCCCCATTGGTGATTAAGGCACAGCACAGCAATATGATGTTGGATACCCCATTCGGAGCATTCAGTACAGCGCCATCTGACCAGGCCAGACATTGGAACCTCATCTTAAGGCAGCTTGCTCTGCAGTCTGGTGTAAGCGTGGGCAGCGTAGTATCTTGCCTGAACAATGTCTGAGCTTTTCTTAGAGGTGTCTTCAGCAGGTGTAGGGTTGGGGACTGGTATCCTTTATTGCCCAGCAACTAGTGAGATGAGGGCATAGGCCCTTTCAAAGAGGCTAGCACTGGTTACTCTAGGATTTTAGAGATGTGGCAGTCTCCTGCATAACTAACATACACCGACAATATCTGGCTGCTATGACCAGAAATGCCATGATTTGAACGTTAAGAGACTGGAGTCCTTTTCTGTAGGCAAAGATGGCTGGTAGATGATATGATATTCTGACTGCTGTGTGGCTGCAACAAATTACACCCTGAATCTGTGGGAAACCAGCAATGACTGAGAATCCTAATACCCTTGCTGCCTGACCCTGTGTCAAGGGGAAAGATGGTCTCTTGTAAAGAGAGGATCAGTGACTTCCCAGATGAGTTGATGCCTGTGAAATGCCATAGAGGTCCCCAGGAACGTCCTGAAATGATGTGCTGGTAAATAATGGCAAGGATAGCGGTTACCTATCGGGTAACAGGAAGAGATTGTCACTCAGTCTGTATGACCATAAGTTCTCGCTCTAGCAGCTGGCATGTGTGACACAATGGTTTATGGCATCCTGAGTTGTATTCTGCATTGGGTCTCAGTCATTTACACGTAGCTCAGACTGTCGATAAATCCTGTTCTGTGCCAGAGCTCTCCTTATCCTGGATTTTGTGGTGGACTGTTGGATCTTGTGGTGGACTCCTGGATCTTGTGGTGGATCTTGTCTTGCTGTTTCTCCGTCTGCAGACTGTATGCAACAGGCAGTGGTGGCCATTGTCTTTGCTATCTTCTGCAGCATTCCCGATATAATAGTAGGAAATCCCTAACCAGCCATTGCCCACCCTCCATCTGATTTTACAGGAGGAACCTAACTGATTCATCAGCAAAGCCTGGACTGATTTTGCTTGACCGCTGGAACTGACCATTGAGCCATGGGCTAGAAAAGGCCTGGCACCTGGACTGACAGTGAGGATACCCCTGGCTTACTGGAATCTACCATTACCTCACCGAGCATGCTTCTTTTCTTGTCTTTCACACATCACATTGCTCTTCAAGCACATGCAGTGTGTTTGAGATGAAAGCTACTGGCACAAATCTGATATTACACACGGTCTGATATTGATGCAGCACCATGTCATTCACTGCCGTGTCACCACACTTTCACCTCCCTCCCCACTTCCCTCTTTACTGTTTCCTATCAGCACAAGCTGCCCGCCTTTCCTGTTGTGCTAAAATGCAACTTAGAAGAAGGTGGTGCATTGGTAAATTGAGTGTGTGGTGATATTATGGCTTTAAGAGGTGTATTTCCCCCTTTTTTTATGAAGAGAGATTGAGACAGAGGTAATGAGTGTTCTGCTCAAAACCATTAAAGTAAACAACTTGTGAGGTCTTGGGTGTTTTTTTTAAAGTTGGAACAATAGAAGCTGCCTGAATGGGTGGGGTCAAGTTCCCACAGAACCAGGATTTTTGGTTTAGCTTTCAGTGGAATTGCTGGGGTTTCTAAGCAGGATGTATAAGCTTTTATGCTTCTCTCTGTTACAGCTAAAAGCTGGCGTTCTCTTCCTGCTGCAAGAATTGCATGTGAGACAATCTATTTTACTGAATTTGCCTTCACTAAGTAAAAACTGAAAGAACTGCAGGTGCTGTAAATCAGGAACAAAAACAGAAGTTGCTGGAAAAGCTGATTAGGTTTGGCAGCATCTGTGAAGAAGGAATCGGGTATAACATTTTGGGTCTGGTGAACCTTCCTCAGAACGTCCTGAGGAAGGGTCACTGGACCCGAAATGTTAACTCTGTTTTTTGCTTCACAAATGTTGCTGAGCTTTTCTTAGCAACTTTGCTAAGGGTGTGTTTATGGGATGTTACTTTAATGGAACAGTTAATTAATAGTAGTCTACATATATTATTTTGTTAAGCATTTCTATAGAGTTATAGTTAAACCAATTCTTTTATTTCTTTTTCTTCTGTACTTTAATAGTAGTCTAAAAATAAAGTGTGTTTTCCTTAAAGTCAAGTAGTTTGATCAATTGAATTGAACCTGGAATGCAATGCCTTTAAAATAAGAAAATGTTAGGGTCTAGACTATCTTCTTAATATATTTTGAGGGGGCTTGGTCTAGTCCATAACCAGTGGAATAATCAAGCAAGGAGACATTAAGTGTCAGTCACCATCGATGTGCCTGCTGCAGTTTCAGTGGTTCCAGCAGGATCACAATTATTACAGTGAAAAATGAGGTCATTCAGCCCATCATACATGCACCAACTCTTCAAACAAGCATCGTTAACCTCCTTTGTCCTCATATCCTTGCACAATATTTCTATGAAGCAAAAGTGATTGCGCCCTCTTACGAGGGAGGACTTAATTGCAACAGTTTAACTCAACAGTGAGAATCAGATTTTTGGATTCTTTGCCCATTAAGTCATCATGCTCGCCATTATTATCAACACCCAATCGAGGGGAAATTGCCACCCACTGGATCAAAATTCTCCAAATATGAGTACTTATTCTTTTTGCTAATCTTTCCTGATAGTATTACATAACTACAGCACAAAAGAGTGACTTAGTTCATCAATTCTACACTGGCTGTTTTAAAGAGTAATCCAATTGGTCCCACTCCTCACTCTTCCCCATAGCCCTGCAAATTCTTTTTTGGCCAAGAATTTACCCAATTCTCTTTGGAAAGCTCAGATCAAATCTATATCCACCATGTAATTAGGTAAGAATATTCCAAATCTTAATCACTCATGCAAATAGGACTTTTCTCATGTTACCTATAGTTCTTTTGCCAATCATCAAAATGTGTGACCTTTGGTTAGTGGCCCTTCAGTTGTTGGAAACCGTTCTCTTTTCATACCTCAACTAAATTCTCCATTATACTAAACATTTCTACCAACTTTCAACTCAACCTTATTTTATCTTAGGAGAAAAACACCAGCTGCTCCAGCCTACCCATGTACCTGGAAGCCTACATTCCTTGAACCATTCTAATAAATCTCTTCAGGATTTTCTTCAAAGCCTTCAGGTTCTTTTGAAAGTATGAGCTCATTTTTCACTTGTGCGGAAATGTACTTAGACTCTATCCAAACTATATCAGCTTTAAATATCATCCATTGCTTTGTTATACTCCTCTCAACATGTCTTTCACTCCAATTTAGCAAGGTTAGATGCTTCCTCAATTATTGAGATCAGCCATCCTCCAGTTAAGTATTTTATTTGAGAAGGCTCCTTGCTCTTCTCCATAACTAATCTACACTACGTGTAGCAATGTATCCATTTCCCAGGTGCTCCCCTCTGTGATGTTCTCCACTCGATCCATTTCATTTCTCACGATGAGATCTAGCACTGCCTCCTGCCTTGTTAGAAAACACATTGACAAAGAAAGTTCTCTTAAACAAATATCAGAAGTTATTTCTTTCTTCCACTTTAACATACCCAATGTCGCATTTGATATTAGTTAAACTCTCCTGTTATTACCATTCAATCGTTCTTGCACCTTAATAATTTCCCTGTAACCTCCTTTACTGAAAATTGGCTGAAAACATCCACCAACTAGTGTAATGGATCTATGTTTCTTAATTGCAATTAAATAGCTGCCGTTCTGACGAAACGGACCTGAAACGTTAACTGTGATTTTTCCTTCACAGATGCTGCCAGGCCTGCTGGGCTTTTCCAGCAACTTTGTTTTTGTAAAAAGCTGCTGCCTTTGATCACTGAAAAATATTTTGTCTAGTACTAGTATTTTATTCAATCAAAATTAATACCCTTCTTTTCTGAAAGCATTATAGACGGAAATAGCAAACATCAGATTCTGCTCCTTTTAGTGTCAGGTCTAAAGTATTGTCACTTTGTCATATTCTTTGTGACCAAGCACTTGCAGCACCAACCTTAATCATTATATTTCATGCAGTTGCACACCCCACTGCATCCAGACCTCACATAGATATTTATTTAGCGAACGCTGCATAGTTGCAAAATCTTCAATAGATCTGCAGCCAACTGCAATAATTGTTCAATTGATATATACATGCATACATATAAAAATATATGTACATATTTGTGAATTTAGGGAGGAGATATAAACAGGCAAATTTCACAATCCTGATCTGATGGTAGTCACCAATTAGCATAGAGGTGAGTGCATTCTAGGTAAATGGCTATTTCTATATAATTCAGGAGTGAGGCAGTGAACGTTACCGCTCACCCTGTTTATCAGATCCGAAATGAAGCTGGCTGTTAACAAAAACCTGAAAAAGTCCCCAGTACAGGAGATATCGGAATTATTTCAGGTAAAAATAATTGGAGACAATCATCATCAAAGGTTCTTCTTTAAAACAATCTTATTCTTTCATGTGATATGAGCATTCCTGGCTAAGTAGGCATTTCTCGCCTGTGTCTAATTGCTCAGAGGGCAGTTAAGAATGAATAAAATTGCTGTGGGTTTGGAGTCATATGTACGCCAGACCAGGTAAGATTGGCAGATTTCCTTCCTTGAAGGACATCAGTGAACCAAATGAGTTCTTCCTACAATCGGCAGTTGTTGCAGGTTATCCCTTCATTAACTTTTCAGTTGTGGAACATATATTTCAAATGTTCGAAATGGTTTAATTAAATATTTCAGTAATTTATTGGTCCCATTTAAATGAAGCTGAATGAGGCAACCTTCAAGAGTTACTGAGACTTAACCCGCTGTCTTTGTAATCTAGAAGCAAATAATTAAGTTTGGAATATGAAAGGAATTATTGAGGACCAATTTTCTGAAAACAATATTCTCCATTTTTCCTCTCGTGACAGGGGACCAAAACCGCCGAACTCATCTCAATCCAGTTGCTACTCGCATCGAAAAATAAAGACTGCTGTATACAGACGAAGATGAAACATCCAGCACATCTCAATAGCTAGTGTCTGATTGTTAACATTGCACAGACTGTCGTGTACCGTTTCATCCATTTAGCTTGCCTGCTGTACCAAAATAAATGAAAGGCACCCTCTTTTCCTTGCTTTCCCCTGATATTTAGATACATTTTGCGCAGTTGAAGGTTATAAGCAAAACAGAACTCAACAAAAATGAGGCCAAAATGATTCAAATTTCCCTGGAAAATGTATTATATTAGCATACTAACTTATTTTTCTAAATAAGACGCAATAGCACTTAATGCGAGGTTCTTAGGAAGGGTCGCTCGAGCCGAGATATTAACTCTGATTTCTCTCCACAGATGCTGCCAGATCTGCTGAGCTTTTCCGGCTATTTCTGTTTTTGTGCAGCATTTAATGCAGAAATGGATACTTTTATCATCGCAAATTATTTCCATTGTAATCCTGGCTTTGGCAGATGTTACTCCCAAATTACAGGCGATTAAATTCATGATGGGAAAATAATTTTTTGTACAGATTATACAGATTGCATCTCTGCTTTATCCATTAGATTACTTATTTCTAGTTTATTTTCACTTAATGCCTCCATATGCTCATGGTACTTCTGTTCAATTGATTTCGGTACTTCTGAATTTCCTCATGCATCTGTAAATTTATACAGATAATATATACAGTGAGGCACTTGCTACGTTTTAGCAGTTACTTTGCAGAGAAAGCAATCGAGAGCTAGATTCTAATGGCACTCTGTCGAACACATAGTGAGATTGCGACTTTGTCATATTGGATTGAGGAAGAAATCTGAGAGACATGAGACAAGAGCTAGCTAATCACAACTTCAAAGAGCAAACACAGGCATTTATATCGATATTAGAAATGAACTTAAATAATTAAACTAATTATTAGTACCTAATATATTAATTTGTGGTGATGTTAGATCTCTCAATACAAGTTAAAATTCTGATGATTTTGAATTATTTATCACTTTGTCCTGTTCAGTGCAGATAATTGTAATAGGACCATCATCTGTGCATCTTATTCTTCAGTTGGAAAAATAAATACAATATGTGCTGAAATGTAGCGCAGCTTTTTGCTGTTTAAAGCTGATTTGAGATTAGCAAAATGAATTTGGTGGGTTAAATAGTGACTAAGGACTGAGCTGCCAAGATTAGATAAGACCTTTGGGCTGAATTCTGAAGCATTGATGGCAGATCTTGTGTAATTTTTATTTGCCAAGATACTATTTCCTATTAATCAACTGTTGATTATTGGCTGGTTGGATTGTATTTTTTATGATGAAATTTTCATTCAATTTGGATGCAATCACACTTCAGCGAAAAGGTGTCTTCCATCATTGTTTATAGTGAGCCAGTGTGGGCATGAACAGATTATTAAAATTGAAGTGCAGATTGTAAAATCAACTTCAAATCATAATTTCACTCCAACAAATGAGGTTAATTGAGTTGGCCAACAATGACTACTGGTTTATAATATATTTTTCAATAATTATTGTCCCCTCTGTAATATTTCAATTAAAAAAGAATCACAATAATATCAGTTGCCAGGTCTGACCAATATGACTAAGATTTTGTGGCACAGCCTGAAAATTATTTGAAATTCAGAGGGCCGAATCTTAACAGAAATTAGTTGTGAATCATTTTTGGTGAGTTTCATGGAAGGTTTCTCTGAGTCATTGTGCTATTTCTTGCACAATTGTCTGAAACTCACCTCATTAACCAAGCCCCTCTGGCTTCCTGCTAGTTTCTATTCTCCAACTTGCAACAGGCTGAAATATCCACTGTGCCACAATATCCTTCAGTCCCTGGTGCTGGTGACATATTTAAGAGAACCGTTGTGCATCTGGTCAATTGCTTTCAGCCTGGAGCTGCCCTGCACGGTCCCTACGAACTGTTCCAGATATGGCAGATAAGGGGAAATTGGTGCATGACTTTGTGGTCAAGGACTGGGAGATCCTGGTGGGTGGGGTGGTGCAGAAGAAGTCCATTGTCATCACAAGGATTGGTAGAGAAGGCCGTAATACCAGACCTTGTCACCCAGATCAGTGAGGCTTCCATGGCCCAAAGCATAGCAGTGCTGAAAGAAAATCAATGATCTTCCCTGCTCCATGAGGGTAAATACCACTATTTTCTCTCTGCTACCGACCCCTCACTCTGCTACTGCACACATCTCCCACCAAGGCTCATGCTCTACCACTCTTGCTATTGCTTTCCCTTCAATACCTTCCCTTGCTCGCTCTGACTCATTCCAATCTCAACCTCAACACCACTCACCACACCAAAAACCCTGAACACCCTCCTCACTGCCTAATCGCTCACTCTGAACATCTTCTCATTACCTTTCCCTTACCTGCACCAGCACTAGCAGCTGTGGCAGTCACTTTCATCTCACTAAGTACTGCACGCCCCCAACCCCCCACCACCCACCCCCCTCCTCATTTTCCCATTCCAGGAGAAAATGACCATGACTAGAGTTGAAAGAGTCAGGCCAGTAGTGTGATGCTAATAATCAGCTCCTTAACCCCAACGAAGAGGGTATCTTGCTGGCAAGGTCCGAGCCTGCTCCTGTGGACATGCTGAAACTTCCATGTTCCAGCAACCAAGTTAGAAGTATCATCTGGTCCTATGCTACTCTCACACTAACCGCACTGTGAGTGTATTGTTAACACATCAGAATATCTATCCTTTGTTCATGATATGTTCTCTTTCTTACTCCTGTATGCAGGAGCAGCAATAGGATGGTCTGTGCAGCTGATCCACGCCCTCCCTCACCTCTGAGGAAGAGACCACAGCTTCCTTAAAGAAGATGCGCCAGCAAGGCTTCCTCCTGCCCCCTCCCCCTCCTGTTCAGACACTGAGTTTTCCTGGGACCGCAGACCGGATTAGAGCCAGGAGCTAGTTTCCACAACTGGTCGAGGGAAGAAAACCCCAAGGATGCTGGCTCTCGGAGGATTGCTAAAGACCTGGCACTTGCTCAAACCCAGGAATGAGAGGGCCCCCATGGTGTCAGCCATTCATGATGTTATTGAAATAAAGAAGCAGACCCAGGAGCAGCTGGCATGTTTGTCAGGGACACTGGACAGGATTGTCACAACAACTTTGGGATTCTGCAGGAGAGCATCTGGCTGCCAGTCTGGACATGTTGACAATTGCCATGGACAGGCAGGCCTTGCATTCTCAGAGTCTGATGGATGTAGACACAGATCTGTATTACACCACTCCAGCTATTAGTTCTCAGCACCAGCAGCAAAGGCACATGGGAGTAGGAGACCATAACTCTAATTGAGGTGTCCCTTCCTCACAAGGAGTCAGGCTAGTGCCACTACACATCCACAGGGAAGCGGAGTCACATTACATTCACCCCGTCTGTCCCACACACCCCTCTCTCTCTTCAAAGGTGGACAGGTTGTTATGGACCAGACCAAACCCCCACAAAACATGTCAAAGAGGCAAGTGTAAGGTGCCTGTGTCGTAGATGTGATTTGATTGGTTAAACCGCTAGGCTTTAAGCAAAACACATTTTATTCTTATGCCACATTTAAAACACAAACAGAGAAAAGAATTGGCACAACTTTTAACTCTTTTCAAAGTACTTAACAGGATAATACATATTTTTACTACTCATCAACTGTTCCAATATAGCAGCATCCTATAAACACCCTTGGCCAAGGCAAAATCAGCAAAACAGATTTCCCTCACTTGCTATCTTCACCAGTCCAGATAAAAGAATACCGACAGAAGGAATCTAGCAGCAGAGAGAGGCCTTAAGTTTTTTGCAACAGCAGAGAAAGAGCTGTATCTGGTAGCTTCAACTCCAAAACTGCAACTTCAACAACTGAAAATGAAAGCTCTGGGTCTCTGTAAGCCTGACTCCATCCACTCATGCTTCTTTTGTCTAATTTAGTAAAAAACCCAACGCTGTTTACTCTGTTTTCCATGGAGCGGGCACCTTGCCACCAGATTTGCAATGACCAACTTCAAGAGTACAAGGACAGACAATTCCCTCTTAAGGCACATATTGACACAAGGCCTTCCACTTGCACCTTGTCCATCACCATCAGCCCTGTGGGAGGTTGAGCTAAGGAGTGGGCAGCTGCCTCTGAATCAATCACACTCAACATGTCCGCGTCCTCTAGACAGCAATGCCCCAGAACGCACTCAGCCAAAATGCTAAGCCCATTGGATTCACTGCAGGCTGGCTGTCTTCACCGCAGTTGCAGAAATTGGAACTGCACTGAGACACAGTAGGGGTGTGGGTGGGGAAAGAAGACCACCTGTTTGAGGGCACAGAGATGGCACAGGTGACACTCACTGTAAATACTTGATCACATTTGTTAATACATGTTCACCTTCCATTGGCAGCTGTGTGTGTAAGTGTTCATCTGGCTGTAACTACAAAATCGAATGTCCAGAACGTAACCATCATTAGTGCTTTGTGAAGATCTATGGTCCAGGGTGAGAAGTGAGCAGCCCCTGAATCATATGCAGACGATGTGAACTTGGAAGGCGTTTGCTATTTTGATAATTAGGCTGAATCTTTCCAGGCTGCAGTACGTTGCTTGTGTATCAGAGCTGTTACTGACGTTGATTCCTAATGCTGCATCATGTGGTGGACAGGGCTTGTAGCCAGGATTAGGACTCCATATAGTTAATTTCTAAGATGTAGTATTTGTATGTGCTTTCAGCTTGAGTGCATGGGTCTCTGTTAATTGATGTTGTCCTATGAAGGACCTCATATTGAAATTGTAGCTCCCTCCCTCACAGAATGAAGCACTTACCCACACAGTCTGTGTATGGCGGCAGCTATTGCCGGCTCCATTGCGCACTTGCTATTTGTATCGAGCAATTATTCCTCATGTCTCAGGCTTTTACTCTTGGTGAAACCCAAATGTACGCATTCCCCTCTTGGTAACCCTTCTCACCACAATGGCTTTGAGTTCCTCCATGTTCCCAGCCAATCTGTCTGTCAAATCCTCATATTCCCACTTTATCCACCTAGTCTCAGGTATATCAAGTCAATGTGAGAGATAAAGTCTCCCCACTGTCTTCCCATGGAAGTTGGGTGCTGCTGACTGTCAATGATACCTCTCCCACAATATCACTTTCCCTGCATTGTCTAATTGATATTCAGTTGCCCCCCCCGTCCCCCTTCACTATTGTTCTTCCCTTTGCATCCCAGCATGTTGCCTCTCACTCACACAGTTAAGATTCCAAGCTTCCTCCAACAGCTGTGGCTCCAACAATTCTCCTTTGACTGTGGTAAAGGGAGGCCAGAAGTGATGTGCTCCGTTTCCTTGAGCAACGTACACACAGAGAATGCTGGAGAAAGTCATCAAGTCTATATAGGGAGAAACAGAGTTAGCATATTGCTTTCTCCAGAACGGAGGCAATGTCAGTAGACAGCAGCATTTTACAGTATGGAGATTGCATTTTCTACACAATAATGAGATCCGTTTAATTCAGACGCTGCCAGGCATCCAGCCTACTTTCACTGCTCCTCAACGTTGCTCAAAAACATGGGGTCACTGTTTAATCAGTTTTGAAAGGAGAAGGAAATCACTACCATCTATGCTTCCTCCCAGTAGAATATAAATTTGATGTTTGGCATTTGAGGGCCAGTCAGCCACTTAGGACAGGAGATCCTAAACAGTGGAACACATTTCCCAAACTGTGGGATCGTGGGAAGAACAATTAGTTTTGGGAGCAACTATGACATTGAGACTCAAATTTAGCTGTCTAGGATTGGCTACCAGGCTCTGATAAATGCACAATCTAATTAGTTCTGAGGCTTGATTGCTGATGCCTACAAAATGCTGGGTGCTTTAGTTGTTATTTGTGTCTGTATCTCTGCTGTTTGAACTCCTCCCCTGCTCATTACTCTTTTCCTGCTCCCATGCTCCCTAAAGCTTCACTCTGGGATCCCATCAAATGTAAATTCATAAAACATTTGGCAAGTTCTGCCTTGGTGTGCTCCAGGCACCTACTTTAATGTCTTTATCAAAATGGCATCCTGTACTAAATGTGGGCTGAATCAAGGGTTGTGGGTTCAGAATTCACCATCGCTACCTCAAAGGTTCTTCACTGCCTTATGAATCCAGGACAAAATTTTCCCTATGATTCATGCCATAATGAAAGTAACCTTTGCCTGTACAGAGGAATCAATAGATGACATTGCCTTTATGTTGAGAACTGTGTAAAAATATGGATATGTTTTCATGTTATCCAATACAGATCAAAGTGAAAACGACTAATGTAGCCGAAAACAACTAATGTAGCCAGAACAAATCTGAACTGAGTATTGCTTGATTACAATAAAATAACACAATAACAGAAGAATACTGATAACGTCAGAGAGGATGGATTTCAAGTCTTTAAGCGTATAACATATAAGGACAGAGAAGGCACCTTTACATTATTAAACAAATGAGCAGTTGGCATTAATTATAAAACATGGAGCTGAAAGTATTACAAACAGGGGTAATAATGGGCTTTTGTTCACGATATGAAGTGAGTAAAAGGAAATGATTACAGTTTGACATAGTATTGGTTCCTTGACAGTTGACAGTGGTCTCAATTTCTTTTGGCTGAAGGGCACTTTTGCAAATGCATGAGTAACTACAGACCCCCAATTATATTGCCATTCTGTACCTTACTCATAATATCTAACTGCTACATGTAATATGTGTCAAATCATGCTTTTATGTGCCTGCTTCTCACTGCTGAGTTTGTCTATCATTGTTGTGACATTTGACAATGTCAGCGATCATTCTGCACTTTGAGGAAGACCTCTGCTTCCTTTCCACAGCCTCAGAAATCGGACGTGCACAAATGTCTATTGCTAGTGAAACAAAGGCATGACAACATGTGGAGAGTTGGGGTTGGGGCGGTGTGGTGTGCAGAAAATGAGCTGTTCCTTCATCCTTAAAGGAGCCAAACTAGATGGGGATTTGTTCTGGAAACTTATTCCTTAGCGAGCAGTTACATTACAGTTCCACCAGCTTCTCAGCTGGTTTTCCACTAGGCAAGTGTTTAAAACAGGTTCCATATCCAATAACATTTCCTGTAGCCATATTTTCAAAATAAACACTGAAGTACTCTGCCAATATTGCAAAGTGAGCAATGATCTTTTTTTTTCAAATGTTCAACTGCAACTTTGATTGCATCCAGAAACTCAATCAGTAGAAACTTACATGAAACTCAATCAGTTTTGATTTCCAAACTTCAATTTTCTGCCTAAATGTTGCAAATTTGCCAATTGCTTCAAAGATAATAGTATTGTCCTCTATTGTTAATAAATACAACAGGTTTAACAATTTAAAATTGTCAACAAGTTATGCAGTTTCGCAAATAGACATGAATTCAGAGGTCTGGATTTCATACGATTCACAACTGTCACAGCTATATTTAACATAGCACGTCATTTTGATCACATGCCTTTTGAAACAAGAAATTGGTGCAACGTAGCATGATTAAGCATTCATTTTGGATTTATGACTCTTAATTTTGTAGCAACGCCACTCCAACTGGCTGTTGTAGCAACAGCATCATCTGGGCAAACACCAGCACTTGGCGGAAGTTTTCCATTTGACATTAAAGAATTGCTGTGAGTGAGTTTCATGGTGTCATTTGCACCATCCTTCCACGGTGCGTTATTTCACACAATCGCACGGTTCTCACCTTATTATTAGTGCAAATGGAATGTTGGACACTTTGTTATTGTGTGACAAGCACGATGGATGCTTTTGGCGCTGCCAGCACCTTCCAGCATCCAAGACTTTGGTGCCATACTTAGAGTCCAGCTGGATACCATTTCAGATGCTGCAAACCAGGAGCTGCCCTGCATGCTAGATGTTCATATAACATAGAACATAGAACAGTACAGCACAGTACAGGCCCTTCGGCCCACGATGTTGTGCCGACCCATTATCCTACTAAGATCAAACTACCCTGCATACCCTACATTATACTATCATCCACGCGCCTATGCAAGAGTCGCTAAAAAGTCTCTAAAGTATCTGACTCTAAAGTATAAAGTATCTAAAGTGTCATTCATGTCTCAACACATGGCTCAATTGAAAAATATGTTCACTCCCCTCTTCATGCAGAAAGCTCACAAGGTGGATGAGGTGATGGTAAAGTCAGTACTCTTCCAGCAAACCACTACTCAGCCTCAGATATGACCAGAGTGGGCAGAGATAGCAGCACGGTCCAGTATTGTCCCCACCATAAAATGGGATGTCTGGCAATGTAGGTAGAAGATCAATTATCTCCTCTGCTCAGCAAGAGTTAGAGGAACAGCATTCTTTGTTACCTCATACTCAAAATTTCAAACATTTAATAAAAACCAAAAGAACTGCGGATGCTGTAAATCAGGAACAAAAACAAAGTTGCTGGAAAAGCTCAGCAGGTCTGGCAGCATCTGTGAAGAGATAACAGATTTAACGCTTTACGTCCGGTGATCCTTCCTCAGAACATTCTGAGGAAGGGTCACCGGTCCCGAAACATTAACTCTGTTTTCTCCTTCGCAGATTCTGCCAGACCTGCTGAGCTTTTCCAGCAATTTTGTTTTTGTTTCGAACACTTAAGTCTGCTGTTACACACCATCCCATCAAGGGTGATGGGCTAGAATCATCAATATCATATGCATCTTGTCCATCTAAGAGCTCACAGCTAGCTCATTCTCTACAATTACTAACTTTTTCTGTTCACTGTACTCCCTATTCACTCACTGGGGGCAACTCACCACCACTCCACCCCTTGTTGTGTGTGATCAATAACTGTTCTTCCACCCACTTCTGCCAAACTCAGTCCTTCCCTTTGTCACATTGCAGGAACAACTGACTTACAACCAGGCTGAGGTGTCCACAGTAAATGGAGACAGTGACAGTGGTGGGAGGCTTGTGGTGTGTGTGCATGTATAAGAAGATAATTGAGTTGACTGGGGAAGACCAGGACCACTCAAATGCTGATGCAGAAACAACTGACCCAGTAAAAATCCATTGTATTGTGTTCCTCTCCAACCATCACCAGTATCAAATCATTTTCCTTTATCTGCACCACAGTGTATTAACAAATAGTCTCCTCTCTATCAATGGGTGAGGCCAGCTCACTAATTGCAGGACAACCAGTACAGAGCTACTTTTGTAGAGTTCTGGTGTACAAATGAGCACTGTTTATTGTTGGTTACATCCCTTAACACACTGGCAACACTATTAGTTTCTACTTGATACCATTTTAGAAAACACTTTTTTATGGGAGGACACCCAAACGGAAACTTTAATCTTAAAATTAACTAGTGATTCATGCATTAGTGATATTGGATTTAAACTCCAAACATGGCAAAACAAACTTTATTTTTAATTTGCCTTTAGGAGGGAAATAACTTGGTTCTCGTTTGAGGCAGAGATTGCATGATACAGAATGTAAATATTTCTGAAGAGAAAACACACGGTTGTATGGTTTCCTGGACTGGTTTGGAGTTTGGAGAGGTATTTTCCAGTATAAGCCCTGTTTTTTTGTCCCTTCCAACTCAGAAGATTACAGCACATTGCGGTGCTGCTGGTAGGGTGGGAGACAATTCTCTTGTCATCATAATGACGAACAAACTGGTCTTCACCTGCTTGTCATTTCATGCACTCAAAAGTTGGGAATCGGGTAAACACTAGAGGGTGCAATTGTCAAAGTTTCAGCGCCACTATTTTCTTCAAAGAGCAAATTCTCACTATTTCTTTACACACAGCAAGGGGCAAAATGGTCTCAGCCACTAAACAAGCTGAACTGCGCAAAGCTGAATGGCGTTATCAGGGAATAGCGATTAGATACTCCCCAGCAAAAAAAAAATTCAAAGGTAAAATCTACAACCATTAAGACTGAAACAGGCCAAGAACATTTTTAAATGAAAAGGTTTTGTTTTGAAAAAAAACAAGGACTTTATGATGAATTGTAATACATATATATTTTTCTATTCTTTCATGGGATGTAGGTGTTATTTGTAAGGATTTGCTGCCTATCACCCAGTAGGCTTACTGGGTTGCTTGTGCTTTAATCTAAAACAACTGCCTACAGGTTGAGATGCTGATCTGCAGTATATTGGGCTCTGGGTGTCAGCAGACACCCTTCCTGGTCATAATCCCCAATCTTTCATGGTTCCAAATGGGATTTCCCAAATTGTTATGCCAAATTGAATGGGCCTCCTAAAGAGGCTACCCTTTTTATTCACCCCTTCCCCTTAGTCAGTCACGATGAGGTTAATTAAAAAGGATCCCTTTCTTGCGGATAACTTTCTGCGAGAACAAATGAATTTGTTTTAAACATTGCTTGAAAGGAAACAAGAAGTTGAAACTATACATTGAGTCATACGGCACATAAACAGACCCTTTGGTCAAATTCCATGCGGACCGAGTTTCCCAAACTATACTAGTCCCACTTGCCTGCATTTGGCTCATATCCCTTCTGAGGAAGGGTCACCGGACCCGAAACGTTAACTCTGATATTTTTCTTCATGCTGCCAGGCTTGCTGAGCTTTTCCAGCAACTTCTGTTTTTATTCCTGTTTTCCCCTCTAAACCTTTCCTATTCATGTACCTATCCAAATGTCTTATAACTGTTATAACTGTAACTGCGTCTACCACTTCCTCTATAGCAGTTCATTCCACACACCAACCATTCCTTATGTGAAAACGATGCCCCTCAGGTCCCTTTTAAGTCTTTCTCATTTCACCTTAAAAGTATGCCCCCTAGGCACAGCCATCAGATCAGGCTCCTGCACGTAGTGGAACACCTTACGAACAGACAGATTTTCAACTGCAATGTGAATGGCTGGTTGCATTAAGTAATCTCGAGGCAAACTTTGAAAAGGGAATGTTCCTATACATTGCAGCTGTTTCAAGAAAGAAAAGGCGGTCATGCCATTCTGCATTCCCATGGCAACACCCTGACCAGTCCAAACCTACAAGAATTAAGAGTAACTGTTCTTGCTGCATCTCCAGGCCAATGACGGCCCAACCAATCAGCATCCCCTTCTCAAACTGTATAAATTAGTGGTCCTTTGGTCAAGTCTATTACTTGCATCATTGCACTGATGAGCGCAAGTTGAAATCCTCAACTTCTTCTCTCCTTTTAGCAAAATTCAAGTTCTCTACAGCCAAACAACAATGTGTTTTGGAGCTAATTTAACCAGACTTGCTGGAATAAGGAATGAGAGTTTATTATTTCCTAAATGAGAAGAGAAGTAAAAAATTCATCACTTACACACAGATTAGAAATGAGAAGTGAGTCACAAAAAATAAAAGATATACAGTTTAGTTTCAGAACGTTGCTGCTATGTTAGGTAATAACAGAAGCATTGACATTGCCAGTTGAGCAGTCAATTTTGAGATTCTTGACCTTGTTGGCGAGCAGCATTTCTTTTGTCCCTTTTTTTTTTGACAGTGACTGGCTTGCTGACCTGTTTCCAGGAAACAGGTTATTGGAGTATCTTTTCTTTTCAGCCGCAGTGCAAGGATGTCTAATGGCCATCGTCGAGCTGTGACCTTCAAAGCACATTAGTATATCAGTCCACAAATGTACACAGACCAGGGGTCACAATTGACTTTAACCCCCTTTGTGTATATTCCTGGAAGGGAAAAATGCATATCTTTCAATTCATGACTAGTCTGGAATATTACCCTAGGAGATGTTCTCTTGCTGAAAGGAGGGAATTAGATAGCCTTACATCTTTCCCCTTCAAAATCTAGGTCTTTCTCTTTGTAGTTTACTTGGCAACTTACAAGGTGTACATACAGGGATTCATTCAGTGAATTCAATTCTCTGAAATAACATTATTAATTTGGCCTGACTTGTAGTTTTTTTTTGGAAAAGCCTAGCTCAAATTTCAACTTGTCCTTAAGCAATTTGGGATTTTGATCCATTACCTTGACAATACACTGTCACTGATGCCTCTTGCTCCTTTCAGTAAGGCTCTTCAATTCCTCACTTTTTCTCCTACTGTAATACTGCTTTATTTACACCATTTGTCAAACACAGCTCTTTAGTGTAGTATCTCAGACCTCTCTCTTTGAATGCTCATTCCAGACCGGTGTCCACTCTCTCATTGATTCAAATGTGTGTGATCAATTGTATCATCATTGTTTACTTGAATCTTATTATAATAAATAGGCCATTTCAGAGGTGGTTATAAATCAATCATATCATTGAGAGGCTGCAGGCATATGAAGGCCAGGCAAGGATGGCCAACGTGCTTCCCTAGAGGACATTACTGAGCTAGATGTTCTTTTATGAAAATCAATGATAGTTTCTTGGTCCCCATTACTGATTCTGGTTTTATATTCTTGATTTATTAATTGAATTTAAATTCCACTGGCTGTCATGGTAGGATTTGGACCCCTGTCATCAGAACGTAAGCCCACAGCTCTGGATTACTGATCTCAGTGAGAGTGCCACATGTCCCTTTGAAGTGTTGATCATGTAGGAGAATGACACACTGTCCAGTTCTGATCGCCCTGTTATAGGAAGGATATTATTAAGCTAGAGAGGGTTCAGAAGAGACTTACCAGGATGTTGCTGCGTATGGAAGACTTGAGTTGTAAAGAAAGTCTGGATAGATTGGGATTTTTTTCACTGGAGCGTAGGAAGTTGAATGGTGACCTTGTTGAGGTTTATAAAACCATGAGGGGTATTGATAGGGTAATTGGTAGGTGTCTTTTCCCGAGGATGGGGATTTCAAGACAAGGGTCATATTTTTAAGGTAAGACAAGAAAGATTTAAAAAAGACATGAGGAGCAAATTTTTTGTATAGAGGTTTGTTCGCATTGGAATGAACTTCCTGAGGAAGTGGTGGATGTGGGCACAGTTACAACTTTTAAAAGACATTTAGGTAAGTACGTGAATAGGAAAGGTTTGGAAAGATATGGGCCAGGAGCAGGCAGTTGGGATTAGTTTAGTTTGGGATTATGTTCGGCACGGACTGGTTGGACCAAAGGGTCTGTTTCCATGCTGTATGATTCTATGACTTATATTTACGCAGAAGAAGAGAAAATATGGGTGCTGAAAGAAATATTGCACCGATGGAGAACTCAGTGAACATTGACCATAGTAGTGGCAACAAAACAGACAATGAGAGAATGCAAAATTTTTTTTGTATCCTGTACAGAAGTGAAAAATTTAAAAGGGACTTTCAAGATACAAGAACAGGGTCAAACCCTTTTATGAACTTAGTTTTTTTTTCACAGTTGACACGCTACAAGAGAAAGCGACTATTTCTAATGAACTAGGGAATTGAACTTCTGATAGGCATTGGAGATATGTTAGCTAATGTCTGAAAATGATGCTTTTGAATTGTTAAAATGAACAGAAACATTTTGGAGCCAGCTAGAATCCACAGTGTGGAAACAGGCCATTTGGCCCATCAAGTCCACAGTGACCCTCCAAAGAGTATCTCACCTCCTATGCTATTTCTGTAACCCTATATTTTGCATGGCTAATCAACCTAGACTGCACATCCCTGGACACTATGGGCAATTTAGCACTGCCAATCCACCTAACCTGCTTTGGACTTTGGGAGCAAACCAGAGGAAACCCACACAGACACAGGGAGAATGTGCAAAGACTGGCACCTGAGGGTGGAAATGAACCTGGGTTCCTGGTGTTGTGAGGCAACAGTGCTAACCACTGAGCCGCCGTGCTACCCCAAAGCTATTTTTATTTAATTAGTGCACTGGAAAAGGACCTGCAGGATACATATTTTGAGGGTGTGAATTTTCAATGATGTTGAGGTGGAATCAGCAAGCATGGACTGAGTTGGGCAAATGGAGATAGTCGTCCACAGGATGGGAGAAGAGGGGTAGAGAGGAGCAAGCCCTCAGGGACCGCCAGTAATTTGAAGCTAGATATCACAAGCACATTTCTCATATAAGACCATATTCAGTGCAATATCAGTCATGCATTTCACTGAACAATTGTAATGAAGAAATCTTAGGTCAAG
Source organism: Ginglymostoma cirratum (assembly GCA_024137785.1). Classification (NCBI taxonomy): domain Eukaryota; kingdom Metazoa; phylum Chordata; class Chondrichthyes; order Orectolobiformes; family Ginglymostomatidae; genus Ginglymostoma; species Ginglymostoma cirratum. The sequence goes on along the minus strand of JAHRHZ010000111.1, from coordinate 27,822,423 downwards.
GGGGCAGAAGATAAAACTAGATGATGAGCACAGCTCCCAAAGAAACCCTTTAACTATACAGTGAAAAAGAGAAGTATTTTTTTTTTATTAAATTGAAATTGCTACCCTATTTCATAGAATAACTAGAATTTTATTGATGCTATTTTGAAAAACTTCCAACTTTCAAGTAATACAATCTATGTTGAGTTCAAGTATATTAGGTATTCAAAGTCCATCTGGTTGCTATTTTAAATTGGGATTTAGCTGATTCATGTGAAACTGGTTAACATACATATACTAAAATTAGAACGATTCAGAGAAAATGAGCATGGCCCATGCATAGGGATGACACACAAATTCAGGAAGTGTTCTATATTTAGGGCCCAGTTGTGGTGCAGTGGTAGTGTCCCTGTCCCCTGGAGTAGGAGGCTTGGGTTCAGGTCCCAGCAGCCCTGGAGGGGTGTAATAACATGTCTGAACAGTTGATTAGGAAAAAATAGGTTAAGTAAAAATACAAAGGAATTTCAATTTCAGACTTTATGACAAAAAAGAAGCCTTTGTTTACCCACATCTCTTTTCTTTCCAATGTTTAATAATTCTAATAGTTTTAAACTATTTAAAGGCCAACATGTTGGCAAAAGCAGAGGTGCCCAACTACACTGCTATGTGAATCCTAACCTTGCAGCCTAGACAGTTCAGCCCAATCTGTGCCTTTTTATTCTAATTAATACTTTGTCGTTTTAATTTTATAATGTCTGGAAACTTTTTTTTGCTCTTTGCCTCAAGATCTTTCAATTGTTACTGACCTTAAAACTATCTTCTATTAATTTGCATGTTTAACTTAAAGGGTTATTTTTAGCATGTAACAATAGAAAACAGGTGCTATCGATTGGTACTTATTAAGCTCTTCTAATTTCTAGTTTATACAAACAAGCTACCCAGATATTGCGTGGTTTTACATTACTCCTTAAACACGTTATTGCACAGCATATAGCACACACATTCAAAACTGTCAATGTCATAAGAATTAAAAACAATGGGCTAGAGAATGAAACAAGGTGAAATGCAACTTTGGGAGGAGTGTGAAACCACAATGGAATGGGACATTCAGACGAGTGTAGAAGGAGTGCGCAAAATGTGACTCTGCTTGATGCATTTCTGCTGAAAACTATTTCTCCATTAAATTTGTAGCAATTCTTTGAAGAAGCAAAAATGCTAATACATGAACGGTTTAACTGAAAAAAAAAGCCAAAAGGACTGAATGTACCTTTCTAAACTATCATTTTAATCCCATCAAAGAACGTACTCATACAGTCACAGAGCTGTACGGTTCGGAAACAGACCCTTTGGTCCAACTCGTCCATTCCGACCAGATATCCTAAATTAATCTAGTCCCATTTGCCAGCATTTGGCTTCTATCCCTCTAAACCCTTCCTATTCATATACCCATCCAGATGTCTTTTAAATGTTGTAATTGTACCAGCCTCCATCACTTCCTCTGGCAGCTCATTCCATAAATGCACCACCCTCTGCATGAAGAAGTTGCCCCTTGGGTCCTTTTTAAATCTTTCCCCTCTCACATTAAACCTATACCCTTTTGTTTTGGACTCCCCTACCCTGGCGAAAAGACCTTGGCTATTTACCCTATCTATGCCCCTCATGATTTAATTAACTTTTATAAGGTCACCCCTCAGCCTCCGACACTCTGGAGAAAATAGCTCCAGCCTATTCAGCCTCTCCCTATAGCTCAAACTCTTCAGCTTTGTAAGTCTTTTCTGAACCCTTTAAATTTTCACAACATCCTTCCTACATCAGGGAGACCATGTACGGCCTCAACATGACCTCCCAACTCCCATAAGCCCAGCAAACCAAATGCCTTCTTCATTACTCTGTCTACCTGTGACTCTACTTTCAAGGAACTATGAACCTGCACTCCAAGGTCGGTCTCTTTGTTCAGTAACACTCCCCAGGACATTACTATTAAGTGTATAAGTCCAGTCCTGATTTGCCTTTTCAAAATGCAGCACCTGATATTTATCTAAATTAAACTCTACCTGCCACTCTTCTGCCCATTGACAACCCATCTGATCAAGGTCCTGTTGTACTCTGAGGTAACCTTCTTCACTGTCCACTACATCTCCAATTTTGCTGTCATCTGCAAACTGACTAACCATACCTCCTATGTTCACATCCAAATCATTTTTATAAATGACAAAAAGCAATGGACCCAGCACCAATCCTTGTTGCATACTGCCGGTCACGGGCCTGCAGTCTGAAAAGCAATGCTCCACCACCCCCCTTCTCTCTTATCTTTGAGCCATTTCTGCATCCAAATAGCTAGTTCTTCCTGTATTCCATGCGATCTAACCTTGCCAGCCAGTCTACCATGCAGAACCTTGTTGAATGTCTTACTGAAATCCATATAGATCACATTGAACACACTGCCCTCATCAATCCTCTTCATTACTTCTTCAAAAAACTCAATTAACTTAGTGAGACATGATTTCCCATAGACAAAGCCATTTTGACTATCCTTAATCAGTCCTTTCCTTTCTAAATACATGTAAATCCTATCCCTCCAGATCCCCTCCAACAATTTGCCCACCACTGATGTCACGGTACCAGTCTATAGTTCCCTGTCTTTCCCTTACCACCTTTCTTAAATAGTGGCACTACATTAGCCAACTTCCAGTCTTCTGGCATCTCACCTGTGGCTATCTCAGCAAGGTCCCAGCAGTCACTTTCCTAGCTTCCCACAAAGTTCTAGGGTATTCCTGATCAGGTCCTGGGGATTTATCCACCTTCATGTGTTTTCAAACGTACAGCACCTTCACCTCTGTAATATGGCTATTTTTCAAGACATTGCAACTTTTCTCCAAGTCGTCTGGCTTTCATATCCTTCTCCACAATAAACACCGATGCATGATACCCGTTTGGTATCTTTTCCGATTTCCTGCGGTTCCAAACATGGGCAGCCTTGCTGATCTTTCACAGAATCCCTACAGTGTGGAAACAGGCCCTTCAGCCCAATAAGTCCACACCGACACACACAGCATCCTACCCAGACCCATCCCCTACAACCCATCTAATCTACACATCCCTGAACTTTATGGGCAATTTAGCATGGCCAATCCACCTAGCGTGCACATCTTTGGACTGTGGGAAGAAACCGGAGCACTCAGAGGAAACCACGCAGACACAGGGAGAATGTGCAAACTCCACACAGACAGTTGCCTGAGGGTGGGATCAAAACCAGGTCCCTGGCGCTGTGAGGCAGCAGTGCTAACCACTGAGCCACTGTGCCACCCTAAGGGACCCTATACTCTCCTTAGTTACCCTCTTGTCCTTAATGTATTTGGATTCTCCTACGTGCCAAAGCTATTTCATGTCCCCATTTTGTCTTCCTGAATTCCCTCTTTACTTTACTGCCTTTATAGTCTTCTAGGGATTCACTCGATCCCTGCTGTCTATACCTGACATATGCTTCCTTCTTTTTTTTGATCAAAACCTCAATTTCTCTGGTCATCCAGTATTCCATACATCAACCAGCCTTGCCCATATCCTGATCAAAAACTGGGTCTGTAGGTATAACATTACAGAGTCCAAATTTTCCTTTTCCACAACTTTGCCTCATGTTACTGAATATTTCTACAATTTTTCTGTTTTTAGATTGTATTTCCTGAATTTCCATTGTTTTACCAATTGTGCTAATCAGACGCTACAGGGGAACGTAAAATAGACCAACACAAAAAAGTCAGCACTGTCCACAGGTTGTAATTATTGTTTCAGAACAATATTTTCATCTTCATGGTTTTATAAAAGGTTCAAATGTTAGCTGTCTTTGAATAGCATACATTTTGTCCCAAGTTCTTTTTGGAAATTTTCATCCAACCATTGCTCCTTAACATTCAATAGCGTCACCATCACTAACAATATCCTCGGGGCTACCATTGACCAGAAACTGAACTGGACTAGCCATACAAATACAATGGCTACAAAAGCAGGTCCGAGGGTAGGAATCCTGTAGTGATTAACTCACGTCCTGATTCCGCAAAGCCTGTCCCATCAGCTACAAGGCACAAGTCAGGAGTGTGATGGAACACTCCCCACTTGCCTGTGTGAGAGCAGCTCCAACTCAAGAAGCTCAAAGCCATTCAGGATAAAGTAACCCTTGGCACACATCCAGGAACATTCAGTCTATCTATCACCGATAATCTGTAGTGGCAGTGTGTACCATCTACAAGGTGCTCCGTAAAAATTCACCAAGGTTCGTTGGAACACACCTTCCAAACCCACAATCATTACCATTTAGAATTAGGAGGACAGCAAATGGGAACACTGCCATCTGCAAGTTACCCTTCAAGCCACTCACCAGCTTGACTTGGAAATATATTGTCGTTCCTATACTGTTGCTGGTCAAAATCCTGGAGGTCCCTCCCTTGTGGTAATGTGGGTCTATCTATCTGCAACAATTCAAGAAAGCAGCTCACCACCACCTTCTCAAGGGCAATTAGAGATGGGCAATAAATGCTCGCCCAGCCAGTGATGCCCACATCCCACAAATGAATAAAGAAAACTTACCAACATTGAAGATTGCACTGACTTTACTGCAAAAAATCAAAAGCACTACAAAGTATGCAGCTTTGGTATGATTATGTGGTCTAGAGATTCACTGAAATAGAATTTCATTATTTGTTCAGCTGCAGCTAAATGTAAGTGAAATATGACAAAGGCCTTGTTTCAGAACTGAGTGCAGCACTGTTTCTATGTAGTGAAAACCCCTCCCGAAATACTTGGTTAAATTCACAAGGCAAAGGTATATCATTGAATTCAATTTTAGCAGCACAAAGGTTTAATGAGTACTTGCATTCTTTTATTTTAGAAAATGAGATACCAATTATATATTTTTTAAATGCAGGAATACATTTAGTTATTTACATACAAGTTTCTTCCATGCTTAGCAATACATAGAGTGGAGATCACAAGATCTTCAAACATATGAGATTAGGCAAATACTCTGCATTAGCATTCTAGGTTTTATCTACAGACTGCTAACATTAACGGTGTTCACAGAAACATTTTAAGGCATTAAGAACAGACCCTTATAGATTACATACTTAGGTTACAAAACCAGAAAGAGAGACCGTGATTAAGTCACGTGGAAATATTTTGGAAAGGAGGAAAAAGAAGCTGAAATTGTTTATACATTCCTTATTGTTAATATAAAAAGACAGTAAGACACACACAAAAAGTAAACATTGTTTTGCAACATCTCAGTACTAAACGACAGGCCACAAAGAAACCATTAAATATTCTCAAAATGAGCATTACTATTCTGCTACACTGATTATACAGAACGTAAAGAAATGAAATAATGGGCAGTTTCAACAACGTTAAGTTACGTCAATGTTTTAAAAAAGCACTGAGGCTAAGTGATGTGGTTTGTCACAGACAACCTTTGTATTTAGAGATATTTTACCTAAAGAAATATTTATATTAGATTGTAAACAAAAAAAATTTCCATGGCAAAACAATATTGTTTATTACCTATGTGTACAGAAAATACATTTAGCATAAGGACCAAAAGAATATCAATGATGCCAGGAACTTATTTTTGAGGCGATGGCATAATTAAGTACTTGGATAGAGAGAAAGGGACACGTAGTATTGCTGATAAGCTTAGATGAAGTAGACCAGTTGAACTAAATGGCCTGCTTCTGTTCTGCAAATTGTACGTCAGAAAGAGAGACACAATTTCCGAGATCATGTGTCCCTTTCAAGATAGGGCTTTTGAAGAGTAAGTGCACACAGGTTTTTGAGATCCTGCTCGAGATCCTCCAATAGGTTTGTAGGGTTCTCATGGCATAGTGGTAGCTACAGTGGTCCCTATCTCTGAGCCTGGAGGCCCGGATTTAAGTCCCACCTGCTCCAGAGGTATGTAATAACATCACTAAACAGGCTGATTAGAAGAATTTCCAATAGGTTCCTGTTTTGGGTGAGAATTCTCTCAAATTCTAAAGGCTTTAAAAATTATAGTAGTCAGGGAAACATATCAGAGTAGATGGAATGAATTATCTAGTTTATGTGGCACAGAACGGCAACTCTAGAGTAATATTTCCTTCATTCATGTAACAGATAAAGGGGATTATTTTCTCCAAAGCAGAATAGAGATGAATCAAGACCATCACACTGATTTTGAAGTGATGACAGAATGGAAAAGTGGGGTCTGGGAAATTTCTGAAGCCCACTTTCTTCATGCCCACCCTTACAATTGCGGATTTTCAGACTGACAATATTTTGACAGGCTGTAATTCAAACATTTCACTGTGATTTCCAACTGTATCAATCTGAAGACATTTACTTAAAGTTGGCTTTCTGATTTTTTGTTTGTTTGCAAAAAAAAAGGATAGATTTTCCTAGCACAGGAAAAGAACTAATCCTTACAATGCTGCTGTCAAAACCAAGCCAGCTATTTGTACACACTTTCTCTCCAATTTTTTTTTTGTGTTTTGAGTCTTATGATCTGACATTTAGTAAAGTACTGTGCTTAGTAGGTTTCCTTCCTGGCAGATGACCTAGCTAAGATATGTTAAGTTTCAGCAACTTCCAATTGATACAAATTAATGGGTTTCTGAATTGAAATTTTATGCAGCTCCAAAGCTTTATGGCATGCAATTATAAAATTCAGCGGGATTGGGAGGGTGCTTTTTTTAGGGTGTGGTGGGGGTGGGTGGGGGGTGGTGAGTTGATAACTCTAAAGGGTAAAATTGAACAAGTCTTGACTCTTATTTGGGCATAAAACCAGGAAGGACGGATCTTCAGTTGTGAACTTTGTGGGAAGTGTGGCAGTTGACAAACTGGAACCCAGTGCTTTCCAGTTATAGAGACATACATCATGAAAACAGATCCTTTGGTCAAACTAGTCCACTCCAATCATGTTCCCAAAATAAACTAGTCCCATCTGCCTACGCTTGGCCCATTTCCCTCCAAACCCTTCCTATTCATCAACGTACCCAAATGTCTTTTAAACATTGTAACTGTACCTGCATCTACCACTTGCTCTGGCAGTTCATTCCACACACGAACCACTCCCTGTGTAATAAGGTTGCAGCTTTCTAAATCCTTGTCCTCCCGCCTTAAAAACACACTCCCCAGTTTTGAACTCCACACTGGAGAAAAGACCCTTTATCTTTCACCTTATCTATGTCCTCATGATGTTATGAACCTAATGAGGTCACCCCTCAACTTCCTATGCTTCAGTGAAAAAGGTCCCAGCCTATCTGGTCTATTTTTGCATCTCAAACTCTCCACTCCCAGCAACATCCATCTTTTTTGAATCCTCTCCAGTTTAATAATATCCTTTCCATAACAGGGCAACTGGGATTTAATTTGGATAAATGTGAGGTATGGCATTTCGGTAATACAAACAAGGACAGGACTTACACAATTAATGGTAGGGCCCTGGATAGTGTTGTAGAACAGAGACACCTAGCGGTACATAATTCTTTGAAAGTTTTGTGACAGGTCGACAGGGTGTTTAAGAAGGTGCTTAGCACGCTTTCCTACATCGCTCGAACCTTTGCGTGTAGGAGCTGGGACGCCATGTTGAGGTTGTATGGGACGTTGGTGAGTCCTGTGGAATACTCTGTTGTGCACTGCATTCACCTGAACAGTAGTTGTGGCTCTGATTATGGAAACTGAGTTCTCAACATTGGACCCCATTGAAAGTATGGTAATCAAATTCACGGGTTAAAGTCCCCATGCCTGGTTCATATAGCTGTTCCACATCATCAATGATCTAACCATGGCTAGACTAAAGGTCTCCATCAAATTTCCATTGCTTTCCAATTTCTTAAAAATGGAGGCATGCGTTTGGATAACACCACCCATTCCACATTAGGAACTGGCACAAGCTGAATTTCTCCCTAACTTTTGTGATCTTTAGCTTTACACAATGCTGTTCCTTTAATAAACTACCTTTTTGCTTCTCCAATTAAACAACTTATTATTGCAGTATTTGATCATGTTATGCAATGGTAATCACACCTGTTGTGTAAAGGTGGTTCATAAAGAATATTGAGTAACAATGGGGGTAATAATGCCATTAGTACTTTCAGGCCAAACAAATTATTTTAAAAAATCTGATTTGCAATATATTGATTTCTGCAATTCTATCTTGGTTCAGAGAGAGAGAGGGATTAAAAATTAGGCATGGTCTTTGTTAAAGATTATTACAATGTTTGTCAGGAATCTGTGGAAGGAAATAAGATCCCTCAATACAAATACAAACACCTTCAGGATTGGTTCAAACCACAATTGTTAGATTTAATTCGCAAATTTAAAACGATCTTTCTTAACTTGGTTGGTTTAAATTAGAAGGCTTACACCAAGTCTTGGTAAAGGGTTTACAGTGGAAGTAGATGGTCCACCCTGGGCAGCCAACTGAGAAGCAGATAACAAGCGAACCTCACAGCCACATCACACTGTGGGTGGGCTAAATTACTGCAGAACTGTTCCTCGGGGAGAGAAACTGCCACCCTCTGAATCGGAGTGGCAGCTCTGACAGTGGCAGAAGCTGCCAAGACTGCAACCTGTCCCAACAAGGCAGTGCAATGTAACCCCTACCCAGGTAAATTCAGGGGATTCGGTGGGGAGAGTTTGGCCACCTTGGAAGATTGGAAGGGTGGATATTAAAGTCCATGTGGGAGGAAAGAAGTGGCACTATCTTCTGTGGGGTTTGGGGAAGGAGTGTGGTGCCCTTGATATATACACCCTTCCTTCCTGGCATTTGACAAACTTCTTTAAAGAAAAATGGATTACTCACTCCCACCTTCATGCCAACCAGCCCCATGACCATTTGGGCAGGGTAATCAGGGTAATATTGGGGTCAAATGAACTTAACTCTCATTTATTTACTTACAGGGGCTGGTTTGCTGATTTTGTCATGTGCCCACCCCTCCACAGTATGAGCGTGAGCTCACAGCCTGATGGAAAGGTGCAAGACTGGGGTGCAGCAGGGCGGCACCCTCTTTATTTCACACTTGGCGGTGGCATGTAATATTTGGCCCCTTTATAGAATAATCACACTAGGTAGTTTCTGTAGAGGGCAGAATCAGAAAACGATATAAGAATACAAATACGTAATGTAACACAACAGGCTTGATCATTACCTGTATTCTGCTTGCAAAAGTAACGACTGAAATATGTACTTTGTGTCACTGTAATTCTTAACAGTCTTTTACCATTTGGCATCAAAGGCCAAGTCATGGTCCAGTGTAGCATTGCTGCATCATGGGATAAACAAACTGGAACAAAGTGAAAATCCGTTCAATCCCTGGGAATGCAATAAATTGATCGGACTCTTTGATCAAGTGAAGGCAATCTTTGAGACAGATGGAGTCAAGGCTCACCTGCTGGAGAAGTCAGTGATACTGAACCTCCCCAAAAAAAATAAGGCGCAGGCAGGTAAAAAAGCAACAAATGGTCTTCACAATGTTATCTTGCTTTGTGCACACTTCTGGATGATAAGTTGAACATCACTAAATAAGAATTCTTTCGTAGAATTGTTTTGACAGGAGGCGAAGACAAGCTTTAAAGCCAGATGTCCTTGAAGACTTTTGAATATTCATTCCATTTCATATTTCAACTCTATTTTGCAACTCTCCCTCACCTCCCCCATCATATGTGCTGGTCATCATTACCTGGTGCTGTGCTTATCTGACATTTCCACACAAATTAACTGCTTGATAACAAATAAAACCAAGAGTTAACTGGATCGAGAAAAAAGGCACATACACATATTCCAGTAGCCCACTGCACTTCAGGTACCTAATAAAAACAAAGGGCTTTGACCTCTTTCTTGCTGGTGATTGTAATTGATAGCTCTACACAAATCATTACAGAGATTAGTTTTGGCCATTATAATAAAATGGCCTGCAATGTAGAGACAGACAACATATACACATCACAATGTGATGTTAGGATAGAGAGAAGGTGACAGTGAATAACTGGTTGATAATAACACCGAGCTCAGTGGTTTGATTTTGCTCTTCAATTTGATTTTTATTTTGTAACATACTTATTGTCAATTCTTCTATGTCAGAAGATTTGGTTCATTCAAAACTGATGGTGAGCCATTGGGAATCTTGTTCTCGTCACTCCCCTTCCCTTTATTTTCTTCTCCCACTTACTGGTCACTCCTCCATCTCGTGCCCACAGACAAATTGGAAAATCACAAAAACTGGATCAGGAAAGAGGCAGGCTCAAAATAACTGGATGAAACCATTAAGGCAATGATTTGGAGTGGGAGCAAATGTAACAAAAGTTACAGACGCTACCCTTTATGCTGAAGTACATCTCCGACATCTACAATATCAACTGAGACCACACGTTAAGACACATATCATGTTGGCAGCAGAGATGCCAAATCCTACACACATCTTGAGAAAATAGCTTCAAATTATGGCCTTAATTGGTTGCCTGCCCCAATGACTGAGCTACCCATCTTATTCCCATCTCCCTCCTGCAAAATCCCTCCGATGGCAGGAAGGCCTTGGGAAGATGATCTGACATGTTCTTCGCCCCATTTTCCATGACGTTTGCCATGAAACATATCTCTACAGTACCCGGAAACTTCAGCCTTTTATTGCAGGTAACTGTTAAAAGTCAGCGCACTTTACACATTTAGAAACTTAAAAATAAAAACAAAAAGATGGAGATACTAGAAACGGATTCAGATAAAAAGCATCTGTAAATGACCTAATAAGTATGAAATATTTAAATGCCTCATCAAATCAACAAAATGTCTTATGAAGGGTTTTCTTTAGTAAAATTGACTATTGGTCTTTTACAGTCAGCAATGTGTGTGCTTTTTGCAATAAAAGAATGAACTTATTTTGATAAATAGATAACCTATTATAACATGACCTGTTACAACCATCTATTCTGACAGGACGGTCTAAAATATTAGTGTGCCTTTTGTCTTTACAAAATCTGAAGCATCTGTTGTGCATTTTCTGTTTAATACAACATTGCAAATTTTCTTCCTTCATGTAACCTTATATGTTTTGTATTCAAGTGAACAGCAGCACATTGTTACGGATATTGCTTTTTTGAAACCATTTAAATGAGAACTTATCTAAGCTTACCAAATATATGCCAGAGCCTTCGTGCAGAGTACTATATTTCTGTTCATTTACTATGAATAAATTGTTGTCTGGGAAACCGGACTTCACCTCTTCCAAACTTTTGTGTTTTGATTCACTGCACTCTCAGACTCTGGAGTGTGATTTAAATGGTGGAAATCAGGAAAGCAAATTCTGGCACTGGGATATATGATGGGCTAAAATAAGACAGTTTAAAACTGCAGTTAAAACAGAAAAAAAATTCATTAAATATCTTTGCCCTGTTTCTCAGCATCGGGTCTATGTAGGTAAAGGATCATCATCCCCTTTGTTACATTTGCATTTGCAGCAGAGGACAAATGGTGTGGCCAGCAGGAGGAAAGGTGATGCTACTAACAGCAAAAGGCCAAAGCCTGCAAATATTCCAACTACCTAAATGGGGAAAGAAGATAAAAAATGATTATTACAGCACGTAATAATGGATAAAACACTTTCCTTCAACAAAAGGTGACAGATCAATAACAATCTTATGATATTTAATAGAGACAAAGATTCCTTTATTGTCTGTATGATGTATAAATGTAATCAGTTATAACAAATAAAAATTGAGTGAATTGAACATGACCATTAACCAAGTGTTGACACATGGGGGACCTTACAGACAAATATATGGGTGATATGGTAAAAATCAATTGGAAATCTTCTTATAAAACCAGGAATTATCACATCAGTATAGTTCTGATTTTAGTAACTGACACAAATCTTTTCCACATTGTTCCAACTTCAGAATAAAGAGCTTAATTTCTGATTTAAGTGGAAAATAATTTCATAAGGGAACAAAAGTAACCTGCTGCTCAACAGACTTCAAACCTATACACTCCTGAAACTGCATCAGAAAGCTGTGTAAATTCTGCCAGAACCAGAGTTGGTTTTTTTTTATTCTGTGTACAATTAAACCAGCCAGGATTACCGTTATATTCAAAGTTATATGCTGCAAAAATAAAATGAATTTTGAATAGAACTGATAAACATTCAGATTCTAATGACAAACTTCATAACTTTCCAGCTTTATAAGGAAATTCAGATGTTGTGAGGTGTGGTGTCCCAGTAAAAAGTAAACATACAGCTGCCACAGCCTTAGTGGACCATAAGACTCTTATCTCAGTAGAAAGAAACAACTGGCAATGGCTTAAGCAGATGGTCACCACACCTCAGGCAAGGAGAGAGGTCAAGAAGCTGAGTCCTTAATGGTAGCTTCAGCCAGTGTGGGAATTGAAACCATACTATTGGTCTATTTTGCATTGTAAACGAGCCTTCCAGCCAACTGAGCTAGTCAATGTTGCAGTTCATTATGAATTTTCAGTTGATATGACAAAAACTGGACACACTACTTAAAAGGTTACTGAAAATCGTGTGACCTCTGGCATTTGAACTATAGGTAATCTGAAACCTTAAACAAAAAAATAATTAAACAGCCACTCAGAGCTAACCAGGGTTTCATAGCTCTCTTTGTTTGAGGATGGACCGACCCAGAAGGATTACAGAATTTCCAGCATGCATATCTATTTCATTCTGGACAAAAGATCACATTGAAATGTAATTTCTGGCAGGCGGAAGAGAATGAATACTGATTAACCCTCAAGGAACAGAACCACAAACCCTACAGTCACAATTACTTTGTTAAGCTCTTTTATTAGATCTATTCCAACAACTACTTGTTTAGTTCAATCATTCCACTGTACAATGATGGGTTTAAATCTCAAAAAAAAAATAACAACGCAAGATGTTGTAATCAACACACATATCATCTTTATTTGGAATAGGATTTCAACGTTGTAAATGTCATATGAGGAGGAAGGCAAGTTATTATCTTTTGTTTTCAAATGAGTTATAAGCTGCTTTGCAGATAAAGTTCCAACAAACTAGCTGCAAGTAGTTCAAGCAGCCAAGATACTGAACAGCTATGGCTTGTAAGAAGATCCCAACAGAGAAAAGGACTTTCCACAACCTGCTTAAATGTCAAGGTCGTTGGAGAAATAACCTTCTGGAAATCAGACTCCAAGAAACGGCTCAAACTGCTGAGAATCTTTCATTTCCCAAGATGCTCACTTCATCTAAAGCATGAACACCATTTAAGAAACCAGGCCTGACACATGAATACTGGAGATTGTAAACCGGAGACCGAGTTAACCATAATTTCATCGAAGCATACAATTTTTGTTAATAACCAATCTTTGCGTGCATGTCAGCATGTGTGTGGGGACAAGTGTGCAAGATGTTGAGTTTTAAATTCAGGACAAGTGTGTCAGAATAAATAACACACTTTGTTTTAAATTTGCAAAGGCCTGCTGCCATTTTGGAATTCACACTTAGAGGGTATGAAAAGACACACTTCTTACACACAAAACACACTTATCATAGTCAGTATAGAGACCCCAAATTCTGTCCAAGAATATCTGTAGGTCTTCACTGTATTCTTTTGCCTAGAAGGTGCTGTCAAAAGTAGAAACAAAATCCACTGTACCAAGAAACCTGTTTGGGAATAACTATGATACAGAATACTAGAGCACAGAGGTTATGATGAACTGATACAGGACACTGCTTAGACTTCAACTGGAGTATTCTGTGCAGGTCTGGGTGCCACACTTTAGGAAGGAAGTGAACACGGAAGACGTTTACGAGAATGGTTTCAGGGAACGAGAAATCTTCATTATGCAGATACACTGCAGAAGCTGGGACTGTTTTCAATGGACAGAAGAAGGCTAAAGAGGATTTGATAGAAGTTTTTGAAATCTTGGGAGGTCTGGATAGAGTACACAGGGAGGAACTGTTCCTGCTCAGAAAAGGATCCAGATTGAGATAGCATAGATTCAACATGATTCTGAAAAGAAGATATTGCGATATGAGAAAAAAAGAAATTTCACACAAAAAGGGGTTTGGGTCTGGAATGCAGTGTAGGAAGTGTGGTGGAGGCAGGTTCAATTGAGACATTGAAGATGACATTGATGATTATTTAAATAGAAATAGGGTATGGGATTATGGGAACATGGCACTATGTTAAGGTGCTCATGGTTATTTGGTGCAGAAATAATGGGCTCAACAGTCTCCTTCTGCACTGTAACAATTCTGTGATTTACTGCAGCGTTACATTTTCAAGCCTAATTAACACAACAGTAGTAACAGTGAGTAGAAAGCACTAAAACAGAGCCAAATCCCTATTTGGATTCAATTAGCCACAAAGCACAGACATTGAACTTAATAGCATCTGATATGCTTGGTACAGAGGTATCATTGTTTACTAATCATATAGTCGTGAATTTATAGATTTATCATCTAATTGATTATAGAGACTGAAACTTAAAAATGACATATTTCCTCAGAATGAGCCAAACTGTTTGTACATTAGTATCCTTTTCAAGAAGCCATGCATGACCTTAATGCAACAGTTTTAATGCCCAACAACATCCAAGGTTAGAGAAATGTGGAGGAACATTTATTTTCATTGTACAGAATTCCTTTGCCCAGCATCCTCCCAAAATATTGTGGAAAATTGAATTTAAGAATAAAGCCTCCTATCTCATAGGAAGTTTTCATAGTTTGCAACTATGGAATTCATCATTTTGTTCTCTCCTCTGTAGCTGTTGTCCAACAGGATGAGTATGAGTGTGCTGTTCTACATTTAACCCTACAAAAGTAATATGCTTCCAGCTTATACACACCAATCAGAAGGTAGAGATGTTGAGGAAAACAACTGTACCCAAACAATGTACACAGCTTTTGTTTTCTCTCATTAAAACTGTAGAATGAGAAATAATATGTATTGTGTCTATATCAGTGTTTCTGTATCTTGCTGGTAGCTCTGTAGCTCGGTCATAGGACTCAAAATAAAAAAAAAAATTCCAGGGAAAGAGAAGCCAAGAATAAAATGTTGAGTATTTCTATCTGATTACAGTCATTTTACCATTCTCCTATATTACCTGAATTTTGATTTCTTGGGAAGGAGAGGGAAATAGGGGGGCAGTAATTTATGGTGAAATTGTTGCTCATTACACCAACAGTTCTTGGAGTTATTTTTTTCCAGTGGTTCTTGCAAATGGCACTGGCAGAAAAAGGCAATAATAAGCTGATGAGCTTCAATGCTGGTGAAATGTGAAACTGGAAAGTGTTCAGTAAAGATTTAGAAGGTTGGTACCAGGGTTGGAGGTTTTGAGCTATAAGGAAAGACTGAATAGATCATAAAATCCTTAGAGTGTGGAAACAGGCTATTCAGCCCAACAAGTTCACACCGCCTCCCCCCGGCAAAAAGAGCATCCCATCTAGATCCATTCCCCCACCCCTACACTGCTCATATTTAACCCACCTAACCTGAACATCCCTGGGCACTTTGGGCAATTTAGCATGGCCAATCCACCTAGCCTGCGCATCTTTGGACTATGGGAGGAAACTGGAGCACCCGGAAGAAACCCACGCAGACATGGGGAGAATGTCCAAACTCCACACAGTCACCCAAGGCTGGAATCGAACGCAGGTCCCTGTTGCTATGAGGCAGCAGTGCTAACCACTGAGCCACCATGCCACTATAAATAGTCCCAGCCCCGAGGCAGAGGAGCGGCAGAGGCTGACAGGTGACGTTATAGAAGTTTATAAAATCATGAGCGGCATGGAGAGAGTGAATAGGCAAGGTCTTTTCCCCAGGTATAGGAGTCCAAGACACTAGAGGACATTGGTTTAAGGTAAGAGGGGAAGGATGTGAAAGAGACAAACGGGGAGCTTTTGCACACAGAGTATGGTGTGTGTATGGAGCGAGCTGCCAGATGAAACGGTGGAGACTGGTAGAATTACAATATTTAAAAGACATCTAGACGAGTCAAGGAATAGGATGGGTTTAGATGGATATGGGCCAAATGCTGACAAATGGGACTAGATTAATTTAGGATGTCTGGTCTGCATGGGCGAGTTGGACCAAAGGGTCTGTTTCCGTGCTGTACAACTCTACGACTCTGTTTTGAGCCCAAACTCTCAAACTAAACGTACCAACCATTTATTGAGATTGTGCAGCAAAGATATCAGAAGTGAGTCAGATACTGAGATCTGTCCAGAATCAACAGAAACTTTTCATGCAGTTAAAAGCTGCTCCCACTTTGATCAGGATTGGCATGATCATTGACACCACTAGATAATGAGGAAATCTATATTGTGTACTGTGATGGAGACAGAACTTTTTCTACTCACCTGGGTTCTGTGCCAAATGACAGAGGCGCGAGTGTGACCAAGTTTGTTGCGGCAAGGTCCTTTGTCGTAATGAATTAATAGAAAGTCATCCTGTTTTATAAGGAATAATTTCAAGATATTAACATTGTAATCCAGTCCAAACCCACTTAACCTTCTTTTTAAAAGGATCATTGAAAAGATGGGTTTTCATTCTCCAAATTAATTCCTCAAAAATTTAAATAGGAAATACTATCCCATCCAAGAAAGGAAACGGAAAGTTTAATCTCAGTGAATAAATACAATAGTTTTTTTTAATTTACAAAAACAAATCCCATGTGACTGTTCCCTCGATGATTTTATTTTAAATAATCACATTTACTGGTTGCTTCTTTTCTTCCCATTTGCTGCTGAGAATTTGCTAAAGCATAACAACCATTCACTAGGGACAAGTAATGGGAAAAAGTTTCCCCAAGAGCCAACTGTAGATTGTCAAAAATATAAAGGCAACATCTTTTTGCTGTAAAGTGGATCCTCTGGGGAAGTTTTATTTGTGCAGTATATCAGTCGAGCACATCTCAGTCGATTCACTGATAAGCCAGTAGCCCAAAAAGCCTTAGACAAGTGTCTGCTCAATGTGTCTTGATTAAAAAGGCAAATGGAATTTTGTCTGTCATTGCTAGAGGGATGGAGTTTAAAAACAGGGAGGCCAAGCTGCAGCTGTATAGGGTCCTGGTGGGGCCACACCTAGAGTACTGTGTGCAGTTTTGGTCTCCTTACTTGAGAAAGGATATACTAGCACTGGAGGTGGTGCAGAGGAGCTTCACTCTGTTGATTCCAGAGTTGAGAGGGTTGGATTATAAGGAGAGCCTGAGTAGGCTGGGATTATACTCATTGGAATTCAAAAGAATGAGGGGCGATCTTATAGAAACATATAAGATTATGAAGGGAATAGATAAGGTGGAGGCAGGGAGGTTGTTTCTATTAGCAGGTGAAACTAGGACTAGGGGGCATAGCCTCAAAAGAAAGGGAAGCATATGTAGGACTGAGGTCAGGAGGAACTTCTTCAGCCAAAGGGTTGTGAATCTGTGAAATTCCCTGCTCAGTGAAGCGGTTGAAGCTACCTCGCTGAATGTGTTTAAGGCAAGGCTAGATAAATTTTTGGACAGTAAAGGAATTAAGGGTTATGTGAGTGGGCAGGTAAGTGGAGCTGAGTCTCAAAAAGATCAGCCATGATCTTATTAAATGACAGGGCAGGCTTGGGGGGGGGCCGAATGGCCTACTCCTGCTCCCAGTTCTTATGTTCAGTGGATAAATATATTGGAGATGTAGTTGTAAGCCATGCAAACCAGGAAGCCCTGTTGTTAAATCCCTGGTTTGTACTTCAATTCATCAGTCTTTCCCAGGATGGCAGAACTGACAAATGAAAAAAGACTGGATCGACTGGGCTTGTACTCGCTGGAATCTAGAAGAATGAGAGGGGATATCATAGAAACATGTAAAATCCTGATGGGATGGGGCAGGCTAGATGTGGGAAGAATGTTCCCAATATTGGGGGTGTCCAGAACTAGGGATCACAGGCTAAGAATAAGGGGTAAGCCATTCAGGGCTGGGATGAGGAAGAAATTCTTCACACAGAGAGTTGTGAGCCTGTAGAATTCTCTATCACAGAAAGCTATTGGGGCCAGTTCATTACATATATTCAAGAAGGAACCAGACGTGACTCTTGCAGCTAAAGGGATCAAGGGGTATGGTTGAGAAAGTGGGAGTGGGGATACTGAGATTGCATGATCAGCCATGATCATTTTGAATGGTGGTGCAGGCTCGAAGGGCTGAATGGCCTACTTCTGCACCTATGTTCTATGTTTCCAAGACACACATTAGTATCTGCACCACCCCCAACCTTGCTCTACCCTCTTGGAGGTAGGAACAGAAGAAAACTAGGACCGACTCTCACTCTCTTGACTGCTGTCCATTTGCTGGAAGATGTGGCCTGCATGGCCATTGCGATAGACGTCTGCTTGTGGTATCAGCATAATACAAGCAAATTCAACGAACCATTGTAAGATGTCAAGGAATTCTTAATGTATGAAACTCAAGCTTCAAACTACTTGCATTTACAAAACTGATCACAACCCCACTGTGAACATGAATCTCATCCAAACACCCTTGTTCTTCAAACTGCACTCATCTTGCACAGGTGCATATCAGCATGTTTTGAAATTGTTTAATACATTAAAAAAATTACAAAGAAAAAGAGTAGTGTACACCAACAAAACTAGCAACTGGTTTTATAGTCCTTTCTTTTAAAAAATAATTCAGTAATTTAAAATCAGGTTATTTTTAGCTGGGATATTGGACATTCTTATGAAAATAATTAGTTCTGCTGATAACGTGTTTTCAGCCTTATTAATAAAACTTCAGCAAATTACCATTCTCATATATGTTTAAGAAATACTGCTCATTGAAAAGAAAGGAAAATTAAATAATATATTTTGTTATGCTGCAAAAATTATACTGGATTTTTGAAGATTTTACTTTTAGTAAATTAATATTTATTAGAAATTTGAACAGTACATTGCGCAAATCAATTTTAAGCACATTTTGAGTTAATTTTCTCAAATTGCTTTCAAAAGGAGAAACTCCACCTCATCACATTCACCTTTAGGATACTGCTGCATAATATAAACTGCACTATTGGGTTCAGTGATTTACTTAAAACTGTTATGAGATTGACAATAATGACTCATGAATTAATTGAAAGACCTACTGAAATGCACAAAAGATGAAAATTATTCAATCAAGACTTTTACCCAGAGACACTGATTCAAAATTAATGAAATTGGCCTTTTGTTTGCTCCTTCTACCAAGCTAACATCTTGTGAAAATTACAATTTGCCCAAAAATACTCCTCTATAAAAGGAATAAAAATATAAAGTAGCAAATGTTAGAATGGCAATGAGGAAAACGATTGAAATAATCATATTTCTGGAGGCTTGATAAACAAAGTGCACTGCTATGTTCTAATTGCAGAAAGTGATGAAGGGGGATGGAGAAGAAACATATGGAGGTCTTTAGAATCCAAACAAAACAGCTATAAAGATTTGGCAGATCACTAACACTTGACACTTCTTACAATTTGTAAAAATGTCTAATCATGTAGAAGGCCAGCTCTTAAAACACAGTGAACATCACAGTGCCCAAACAAGGGTTGCTTATGAATGATTCACCATTGTTTGAAACGTATATAAAAATTATTGATCGGAACTTTAACCATCTATGAGTTTGTACTTGCTGTGTTTATGCACTTATACTGCAGTGCATTTATTGCATTATACCTTGACTGGATAATGAAATAGAACTGAGTTTATCAATGTCATATGACCTAACACCAATTGGTGAGACTCAATTGGGCGGTATATTGTGCCCTTAACTTAGCAGAACATCCTAATGCGTTTCACAGGACAACATTCGGCATTTGTCATAACTATGTGAAAAGCAACTGCTACTAAAATATCAACAGAGATGCTTTTGAAGATCTGACTGTTTTTACATAGTTATAGTGCGCAACTAAAGTGGAATAGATGAGAACAGTTTAACTTTCTAATATCTGTAACCTCAACTGTGAATAGATTTGTTTGGTGGTGGAGTGGTGTTAAACTTAAGTCCTTTTTTGGGTTTGTTGCTAATTTATATAGTGTTAGAGATGTGAAATTTGTCATAATTTCAGCATCTATTTCCAAATCTCACACCTCGAATACCAGTAATTGGCCTCAATTCCAGGCTAATCTCAGCAAAACACTTAATAAAAATCAATGCGATCAAAATAAATGATCCATTCTCCTAAATGTTGAATAGAACACAGGAACAAACAATCAAAGAATTACAGAATTGTTACAGTATAGAAGAGGCCATCAGAGAATTTGACTTAGTGCCAATTTCTTGCCTGTTCCCCTTGCACGTTGATTCTATGTTCAAAGCACAAACCTCAGAATGCTTATTTTAAAATGATCATAAAAGCTGTATTTCACAAACAATAAGGTCATTGCTGAGTGATACTTGCTGTCCTGGTAATACCATTAAGATAACTGCAGGCTGGATATAATTTCATTATCTTCCTTTGGTGGATGGCAGCATGTAACTAATAAACAAATTTAGAAACTGCTTTTAGAATATTCTATGCACAATTACCTCACTGTCTGGAAAGCAAGCTATTTATAACGGCTACATGTGGATTTTAAATAGCAGCACAGATAACTTCCAGTCCCAGTGAAAAATGTGCAACACTCATGACTCCTCCTATGTGAATGAACTAATGTTTGCGTTTCACACATTAATTATTTGTGTAACTCTGAATGTGGATCATTTAAATTAATGACTGGATCAATGAGCAAAATGCATTGGGCAGAGCAAATCCTAAACTTAAACCTTTCAACAATCAAAGCAGCACACATGAAATCATGGGAAAAATTCCACTGCATCGTGGTGCAGTGAATTTTGAACTGCATGTAAAACATTTGCGTCAACAGAGTTCACTGAAGTACATGACATTGTGTATTTACTTTGGTATATTCATGTGGTCTGTGTAAGGTCATAGAGCTTCGCATAGCTTATTAATAGTCTGCAAATTTTCTTTTGACATTTTCTGATTTCAAACTCTGCAATGGACCGAAGAACAGTACTAAATATAGAAAGGCTGTTGCTCAGGAAGTTAAGTTGCCCTTTGACCTTTTTCAGCTCACTCAGCATGCAAGCAAGAGTCTAACGGTCTCTTGAATGATTCCAGAGTGTTGTTTTTTATTTGCCAACTGTAAATGATTTGGTGACCATTGATAGTACATTACTGCATTACAGGGGTCAATGTGTTTCTTACAAGGTACCTACAACTGTTATAAGTGCCAATGACAGCTTCAATATACAGGTATCTAAATAGAGGAAGTACTGTGCAGAATGAATGAGTCAAGATCACATGTTGGACCACTCCATTTACTGTGAGCTCATTCTATGGCCATAAGGAGAAGAAGTAAAAGTACAATTATTTAAACTATCAGAGATAAAAGGTACTGGAGAATCCGAGATAACTGATGAAGGGTTTAGGCCCGAAACGTCAAGTTTTCCTGCTCCTCTGATGCTGCTTGACCTGCTGTGTTCATCCAGCCCCATGCTTGTTATCTCATTATTTAAACTATACTTATTTTAGAACTATCTTTCAGAAAACCATAAAAAGACACAGCAATCTCTTTCTTTATTGGAAATAATAAAATGAATTTAAGAAAAAAGATTAAAAAAAAAGTGATTTTAGCTGATTAGGGAGCTGGGAGCAAGGAGAAGTAGATCATGTGACAGCTCCAAAAGAGTTTGTACAGATGCCTTTGTAGATGGTTTTAACTCAAGCTGACATCAATTTGAAATGCATACTTTGGAAACGTTGCAGTGGCAAATGAAAAGGATACCATTTATGATCTCAGAACTTTTTAAAAAGTTAACTTTTAATCAATTTTCCCAAACTAATTCTGTCATCATACACAAGGCACTGCATCCTGCTTTTTAACAACAGGATTTGACACCTCAGTGCTGATGTCCACTAGCCTATGTAGGACTATCACAAATATGCAGCCAACCAGCTGATCAGCTCCATGGTCTGTCAAGGAAATGGAAATTGGCAAAATTTTAGAAACCAGCGAACTGACCAAAAAGTTGATGAAAAGGGAAGGAAAAAGAAACAATTGAGAGAAACTAGTCAGTCACATAAAATTGAAGGTAAGATCTTCTACAAGTATATAGAAAGTCAGCAGGACTAGGCATATTGAAAAGTAAAAGGGTCAGTTCTGGTGAAGCCACCACACAGGACTACTCACATCTTAAGCATCATGGAATAGAGGTACGTGATCGTACACCAAAGTATCAGATCTAAGCTCTGCAGTTCTATGACATCTAATCATGAATGGACAATTAAACAACTCACTGGAGAAGGAGACTCGACAGATATCCCCATTCTCAAATGACGGTGAAGTCTAGCTCAAAAGATGAAGTCAAAGTATCTTCAGCCAGAAGTACTGAGAAAACACTTCATCTTGGCCTCGTCCTGACAGCCTTCAGTTATCTTCACATTAGAAAACGCACCAGAAACAGAGTGCAACCAAGGGGTTTATAACAGGGAGGAACTTCATGCAATTAGTACCAACTGTGATAAAATATTGGAGAAAATTAAGGAACTAAAAGAACAAAAAATCTCGAGGATGTAACTGACCACATCCTAGGATTCTAAAAGAGATAGCTACTGAGACAGTGGATTCATGAGTTTTCAAAACTCCCTAGATTTTAAAACTGTCTGAGCAGATTGGAAGCTAGCAAAGGATACATCTCTACTTCTGAGAGAGAGAGGAAAAGAAATGGAACAATAGACCAATTACCCTGGCATCAGTCAAAGAAAATGCTGGAATTCATCATTAATGAAGTTTCAACAATGGACTTAGAAAATCATTGCATAATCAGACAAAATCAATACGGTTTTACAAAAGGGAGATCATGTTTGACGCATTTATTCAAGCTCTTTGAGGATATAGCTAATTGGGTCAATAAACAGGAGCCAGTCGATGCAGTCGACTTGGGTTTCCAAAAGACATTTAATAGAATGCCATATACAAGGCCAATATGCAAGATAAGGGCCCAGTGTGCTACTCGTCATGCATTAACAAATTGGAAGATTGATTAATAGACATAAGCCAGGAAGTGTAGATAAATGTGGCAGTGTCAAGTTGGCAGGCTGTAATTAGTGGAGTGACTCAAGGGTCATGGGGATATTTTCCCAGTTGAGGATACTATATTAATGTATATTATTGTTGACAGGGTTGATTTTGCTAATTACATTGTTTACTGTGCCATCATTGCATTTAAAAAGACTGCAGTTCTATCATATGAATGCATTTTAAATGGTGACGATCTCCCTTTGGAAACATCTTAGACGTAAATATGATCTGAAATGCTCCAACGTGAACATCCATTTATTTCCTTGTTTTTGCCTTAGAACAAATGCTTATTTCACTTACATCAAGCGATTCCAGGCAGTACCAGCAAAAGGCATGCTTGCAGTTTTTACACATCATCTGTGCACACCCTTCATCTCTTTCAATGTAGACTTTGCACTTTGGACAACGTTTGATTGGAACATCGTCCTCCTCATCATTTTCAAAGAATGAGCTGGGTGGGAAACAAAACAACTATTTTGAAAAAAAATCTGGTACCAATATCTTAAGAAACAGTGCAAAGGAACGTACCGCACACACCATTACTCAAAAGCCACACCAGGTTTCTATTGAAGTAATGATCTTTGTTTACCATCTGCATTCCAATAGCCATCCATCAAAAACCCATAAAACATTGTATGTTTAATTTCAAAGGCATCTTGCATATTTTGGGGAGGTAAAACCCAACTAATCTAAGTGTTCAAAATATTGACACATACCTCTCATTATTCTGACTACAGCAGGTGCCTTATTTGTTTGAAAAATAAGTGATTTTAAAATTGGAAATAAGAGATAACACAATGTGGAGCTGGAGGAACACAGCAGGCCAGACAGCATCAGAGCAGCAAGAAAGCTGACATTTCGGGTCGGGACCCTTCTTCAGTCCCTTTTTCTGAAGAAGGGTCCCGATTCCAAACGTCAGCTTTCCTGCTCCTCTGATGCTGCCTGGCCCGCTGTGTTCCTCCAGCTCCACACTGTGTTTTCTCTGACTCAGCATCAGCAGTTCTTACTGTCTCTTTTAAAATTAGAATGTCTGTTTGCTCAGTTTTTTTCGAGGTGAGGGCTTAAAAGTCTTACCATCACTTTTTCACATGACCATCTATTTGCTGAAGTAGATGCAAAGAGGTCTCACTATGCTGTCTGAAGTGTTCTGGCCAACATTACTTCTTCCTTAACCAACACCATTATTAACTATTTAGGACTCTAGAATTCTACGTTGAATTCAATAACTTCAGAGTCTGATTCCATTCTTCCACGGTTTTACCCAGCCCACACCCAGTCCTGTTATGACATGGCTCACTTCCAGCATAGTCACCCATTCTCACATAGTCCTAGACCCATTATTTCATTAGATGGGTTGCATTCTGTACGGCTCACCCATTTTCTCCTACTTTTAGCTCTAAATTATCACTTGTTCAGTTTTTCTTCTGTCCTGGCCTCCAAAATTTCCTGGTTTACCTATTCCTTTCATATATCTCTGGACTCTATCTCCACCTACCCTATCAATTCTCTTTCTCTTTCTCCCCTCCCTTCCTAGCCCCTCTCCCCACCCCAACATCAAGTTCAGCTTCAGCATAAATACCACTGTTTTTTCTAGCTGCTAACGAAGAGTCACCAGACTCTAATCATTAACCCTGGTTTCTTCCCACAGATGCTACCAGGCCTGCTGCAATTTTCTAGCAATTTCTGTTTTTGTTTAATTGTTTATCTGGTCATTTATTCATTTTTTCTAAAAATTGTATGCGACAAAGTAGCGTGTTGCTGGCAAGGGTGGCATTTGTTGCCAATCTGTGGTTAACCTTGAGCTGACTGTCCTCTGCAATGGCCTACAGAGTCATATAAGACTCAATCACATTGCTGCTGTTCTGGAATCACTTACAGGCCAGATCAGGTAAGGACAGATTTCCTTTCCTGAAGGATATTAGTGAGCCAGATGAGTATTTAGAACAATTGGCAATGGTTATACAGTTGCTGTCAGACCAGCTGATAATTCCAGGTTTTATGGAATTCAAATTTCACCACTTGCAATGGTAGGATTAGAGCTCACGTCTCCAGAAGCTTAGCCTGCATTTCCTGATTAGTAGTCCATCTGCTATCAGTGCGACATTCATGGATGCAATTTATTGTCTGTATAGCAATTTGAGTCATGCAGAAACTGTGATACAGTACTGGAGATATACAAGTCTTCTTTCTTTACTCAAGCAGTGCAACCCTCATTTCAGTGCAGGCTGCTAGTGTTCCCGTTTAATCTTAAGAGTTTGAACTACACTTAACATTCAGCAGCAGAAAGTAAAGTGCAGAACGTTTTATGCTGCTGTTTCCACAATTGCTGCACTCAGAAAGAGGCATTTGGGCTGTCCTGTCTTTGTTTAAGACTTACTACATCTCTAATGAGGGATCACTGACCAGAAACATTAACTTGATCTCTCTCTCTCCCTCCCTCTCTCTCTCTTCACCAACATTGTCAGCTCTGCTGAAAATTTTAGCTTTTTCTGCTTTTAATCCCGATGTTGACTAACAGTTCCACTGCACTTACCAAATAATATGCCTGGTTGGAAGACCATCAATTAATGGCAGCCTTGTTTCCAGTTACTCTTACAAAGTTCAGAGTGGTACCAGGAATAATCCATTGTAGTTTTGAGGAACATCTTTAAAAAAAACAGGAGTGTGGCATCACTCCTCCTTAATGTAACAGCCTTAAGAGCAAAAGTAGGACCTGCTGCCATTAAGCAAAAACAGTACCTTGATTCACCAGGAAGAAATGAGCTAACAGGCAGGTTTTCTTGGCAAGCCTGCCCTGGGTGCCAGTTCGCTTTGCAAAGAGAGCAAAACTCCAAGTTACAGGCTGCACACTGTACCAACTGGGGCTTCTGTAATTCCTCCTTCAGTTGGCAGACAGACTGGCAAGCGGAGGATGGGCACCAGGTTCGGCATGGATCCAAAAGCACTTCTGAAAAATGAATAGCTTGGTAAATGAGTTAGAAACCCAAAACATGCCCCATGACAGACAGCTTCTAATAAACTGATGTACCCACCTTCAAACTGTACTGCGTCAGAGATAATAGGAACTACAGATGCTGGAGAATCCGAGACAACAAGGTGTAGAGCTGGATGAACACAGCAGGCCAAGCAGCATCATAGGAGCAGGAAGGCTGACGTTTTGGGCCTAGACCCTTCATCAGAAAGGGTCTTTCTGAAGAAGGATCTAGGCCCAAAACGT
>JAHRHZ010000111.1:27784649-27795747 GCA_024137785.1 Ginglymostoma cirratum | reverse complement strand
AAGGGTCTAGGCCCGAAACGTCAGGCTTCCTGCTCCTAAGATGCTGCTTGGCCTGCTGTGTTCATCCAGCTCTACACCTTGTTATTTCACACTGTACTGCAATCTTGTATTAGGATTAAACAATAAGACGTTCAATCCAAGCAAACATACAACTGTACTTACTAAGTGCCATATGAAGGGTCATTGCAAAAAACAGGATCATACCCACACTGTCAGGGGTAACATACTTGTTATGGATGGAAGACTGATTAGCTGGCAGAAAACATGTTTAGATAAATGCGTCTTTTTCTGATTGGCAGGATGTGACAAGTGGTTTCCTGCAGAGGTCTACGCTGGGGCTTCAACCTTTTACAATTTATATCAAAGACCAAGATGAGTGAAGTAAATTTACAGATGCCACAAAGATAAACAAGAAAGCATGCTGTGAAGAGGATGAGGATGCAGATGGATATGGGTAGTTAAGGGAGTAGGCAAAAATCTGGTAGATGGAGCAGTGTAATGCAGGCCAATGTGAAGTAGTTCATTTTGCCAGGCAACATTAAAAAACAGAGTATTACTTAAACAGAGAATGACTGCAGAATTCCAAGGTGCAGGGGGATTTAGGTATACTAGTCCAAGTCACAAGAAATTTGTATGCAGTTACAACAAGTAATTAAGACTAATGCAATGCTGTACTTTATTATAACAGGATCATTACAAGGATATTATTACACTAAAAAGAGTACAGGGGAGATTTACTAGGATGTTGGCTGGATTGGAGTGATTCAGTTATGAAGAGAGACTAGATAGGCTGGGCCTGTTTTCTTTAGAGCAGCAAGGCTTGGGTGGGGGTGGGGGTGGGGGTTGTGGGGGCGAGCAGGGAGAGAACCTGATTTGAAGTGTTCAAAGTGTTGAGGGGCGTAGATAGGGTATACAGGAACAAACCTTTCCTCTTTGTTGAGGGGTAAATAACTAAGAGCATAGTTTTAAGGTACGCAACAGGGGGTTTAGAGGAGATTTTAGGAAATTATTTTTCACACAAATGGTGGTGGTCGGTATTTAGAACTCACTGTCTAAAAGGGTGGCTGAGGTGGGAACCCTCACAGTATTTACGAAGTATTGAGATGAGCAAGGATATGGACCAAGTGCTGCGAAATGGGATCAGAATAGATAGATGCTTGATGACCAGCACAGACACAATGGGCCGAAAAGCCTGGTTCTGTGTTGTAAAACTCTGACTCTAACCTAGCGGCCATTGTTCAAAAATTAAGGATTGCCGTTTTATGTCAGCGAATTTTTCTCTCAGAATGTCATGTAATTTTGGAAGACTGCTTCAGAAGGCACTGCAGATGCAGTCATTAAATATTTTTAATGTGCAAGTATATAGATTCACGTCAAATAAGAGAATCAAAGTTTATTGCAGGTGTAGACAGGGATTGAATTTGAAATAGCAACAGATCAGCAATAATCAATGCGGCATGCTCAAAGGGCCAACGGGCTATTTCTGCTTCTAGTTCACACATCTGTATAACATAATTCACTTGCCTTTTTCAAACTGCAATCTTTTATATCTCTGCATAAGTTCTGCTGCAACAACACATTCAATCTGTTGGAAAGAAGAGTGAAATACTGTTAAATGCAAAAAAAAATCATATTTCAAGCCTCATCATCAATGAAATAATGGACAAATAA
The DNA here is from genome assembly GCA_024137785.1 of Ginglymostoma cirratum. NCBI lineage: Eukaryota > Metazoa > Chordata > Chondrichthyes > Orectolobiformes > Ginglymostomatidae > Ginglymostoma > Ginglymostoma cirratum. The sequence goes on along the minus strand of JAHRHZ010000111.1, from coordinate 27,794,076 downwards.
GCATGATTCTAAATATCCTTTGTTTTAGTTTTATTTCCAGGTCATATTTAAATCAAATACATTTAAAACGATAAAACCCACTCGATTATTATACGAAGAAAATGGACAAGCTACAGATGCTGAGTGCACAAATACATGCAGGGAGTAAATGGGAGACAGTAATTGCCTATATGATGTCATTTAATGACTACAAAGGTACATCCTTTACCTCATTTTCCTGTAGGTGACCTCTCTTTGGGCAGGCAGCATCGGGACAGCTAATTGAGGATTCCAGGCCCTCTTTAATTAAAAGTTCCACATATTGTTTCAGACACTGTTGGCAAACCAGAGCAAAGTAATAAAACTCTTCTGCCCCAGGATTTATTCATCTTCCCACACACAGCTCTCTCTCGCTCTCTCCACCCCGCCTATATACACCTCCTCCTTCTCTGTCTCAATCCCAAATTTTAAAAAAAGTAGAATTTCTCAAAGTAAAAACACCCTGTGCCCATTGTCAGGTCACGGTTTACTAGACAGAACTCTTGCCCCAGCTATCTCTGTCTCAAACAGTAAAGTGCCCAGGCAACATTTGTTTAAGTGACACAAGAACTATTACTCAAGTCTTTCAAGTGAGATTGCCAGGCATCAACTGTGAGTGCTAGACTCAAGCACACGCTGCTGGTTATCATAACTGTCCAAAGACTCTTCCATAAACCAGATTAGGAGGATTTTATCCCAACAGTGTGGGCTGGATTTAAATGACTTGGAAGTCTTGTGTTTTCCACAGAACACTCCATGGCCAACACAGTCATTGCTGATGGGGTGCCCATATTTTCTGAAGGTGCATGACATCCAATTTAGTCATAGCAAGAAGTCACTAATAATAAAAGACCAAATGGCTGCATAATTTGTTTTAGCTGATGAAGATTAAGGAATAAATATTGTCCAGGACACTAGGGAGAACTCTCCTGCTCTTTGAAATCATACCATGGGATCATTCACACCCACCCTGAACAGCAGATATTTTAATGTCACATCTGAAAGATGGTTTCTCCAAAAATGCAGTGTTCTGTCAGTACAATGCTGAAATACCAGCTTGGGTATTGGACTCTAGACTCAAGATTAGGAATGGCATCAGGAGGCAAGGCTGCTATTCATTGAAGTCTCGTGACAGTAGCAGATTGTGAAAGCCCAATCCCTAACTGATCACACATTCGTGAGAAAACATTTCACAGTATCGTCCCATTTTCTGTAAGTCAGAAGGTAACAGGAGCAAAGACAGGAGCACATTCGTTAGCAGTATTTAGAGCAAAGACTCTGGAATTTGGCTCAAATCTAAGCAACTGGTACAATTTTCAACATTCAAGTGTGTGACTGCCACATGCCCAGTTGGAAGTAACAACTAGGCTAAAAGATACACCATTAATCATTCAATTTGTTTAAACATACCCCACTCCTGAACAACTCAGGGATCTGAAACTGAGCCAAACTAATTAAAGTCAAACCAGGTTTGATTTCTTATTTATCAGAAATGAAATTGATCTCAAACAGAGCCCGATGATGCCAACAATGGGCGCAACATCCTATGAATTCAGGAGCACAGGATAATCCAGAGTATTATAATCAGAAATAGAAAAACTGCTTCTCCTTCCAGATGAAACAGTGATTTTATTATACCTTCTTTTATTCAGTATACTGAATGTAGAAACTATACAGTTTCCTCTACACTGAGGAGACCAAAGGGACTGGGTGGGTGACAATCTTGTGTAACATCTTCATTCAGTCAAAAGCATGACCCTGAGCTTCTGTTCATCTCCATCCCTTTCCTTGCCTCTGTACTCCCTTAAAACCTCTACCTTTTATCAGTTCCAACGAAAAGGCCATCTGCTTGAAACACTAACTTGGTTTCTCACTCCATGGATGTTGCTAACTAAGACTATTTCCAGTAGTTTTGATTTTTATTCTAAAAGCTGGGAGTTCTGCTTTGTCACTAACTGTCCTACCACCACTCACTATTCTGATTTTGAAATAACCAATGGCTACTTTAATCAAATGATGGCTATGGAATGGCTTCCCACCAACAAGTGAAGAATAACAGGGATGAAAGGATACTTCATATGCAGCAATCAGTCAGCTTCTGACTTCCAAAAAGTAAATATATGGAAGGTTTTACTTCATATATCTGATCATTATAAATTCCTGAGCTAATTTAGTCCAGGAGAATTAGGTTAGGATCAGTAATGTCAAATGTTTTGCAACAGGTAATGAGGATTTGGGAAGACTTGATAAGCAAATAAAGGGATGAATTTCTGGTCCAATATTGTTGAGCAATATTTACAATCTATTTACAATATTTACATCTATTTACAAAGAGAACAATTCTTTTACACTAGAAAAAGAGGAAAGTACAGATATATAGGACAGTTTACTATGTCAAGCCAGTGTAAATTCCACATTGGTTGGTTCTCTTTCAACAGAATCATTATTTATAGAAATGGCCAACCAGAAGACAAGAAGCTGAAAACAAATGGCACAAGAAATCCAGAGATAATAGGTACTGCAGAAGCTGGAGAATCCGAGATAACAAGGTGTGGAGCTGAATGAACACAGCAGGCCAAGCAGCATCATAGGAGCAGGAAAGCTTGACGTTTCGGGCCTAGACCCTTCATCAGAAATGGGGGAGGGCAAGAGGGTTCTGAAATAAATAGGGAGAGAGGGGGACGCAGCCTCTATCCATCTTCTATCCGCCTCCCCCTCTCTCCCTATTTATTTCAGAACCCTCTTGCCCTCCCCCATTTCTGATGAAGGGTCTAGGCCCGAAACGTCAAGCTTTCCTGCTCCTATGATGCTGCTTGGCCTGCTGTGTTCATCCAGCTCCACACCTTGGCACAAGAAATCCATGCAGCTAATCCTACAATCATCATATTTCTAAGATCTACTGCTTGTGAACTTAGTTATTGTTTGAAAATTGTTCAAGCCTTTGAAAGTTGATAGATACAATTCTCACCAAACATGGATTCAGTAAGAAGATAATGGAAACCAAAAGTATAAAACTAGAGACAAACCACAAAATTATGCACAGACGCCCAGAAGAAGCCAACCTATTTTATTCCAGAGGCTTCTACACACAAGAGGCTCCATAAAATAATACCAATTGCTAGACTAGCACATTGAGTGCCCAATCTCCAAGAAATAATTGAGAACATTGAAACTGCCATCTGTTTTTGTGGTAGAAAGTTTAGCTTTTTTTAAAAGAAGAGGTTTGTGAAGGTGAGCAAATAATTGAATATTGAATAATGACTATTCAGCTTTAAATTGAATCAAAATGGGGAGTTTAACTAGATCCTATGAACTTAGATCAGAACTTTTGTTTTTGTATTTGGGCATTAGTTCTCAGTCAATGAGAGGGAGATGTGGTAGAATTGGTCTCAGCATTGTGGGGAAACTGAAGTCAGCCAGAAATCACATATAATTGAGTCACTTATCTGCTCACACATGCTGAGGAACTCTTGAACAATATATCAAGATTGCAACTGGCACAATGTTACACATCCATAAGGGGAAGAAAACTGGCAAAATTTGGAATAACAAATAAACAATGGACGTTTAGTAGCCAAAATCTCTAAAAAGGTTTCTTATTATTTAAATAAAGACACAAAATGGGAAATTCCTTGCAAATGAATATTCTGTTCATTTATAGGGTATTATGTGCATTATGATCTTTTTTGGAGGGGGTGGGTTAGGGACAAGGTTCCAGAACAATATGGCAACAAACTAATTAGAGGGCGCCTAAAGAAATAAGGATCAGAGTTTGAGAATTGTCAGTTTGGCTGTATCTTTACAGATTTTGGCTAAGGAAAGAGGCTGGCTCTTAATCTGGCTGGGCCACATGCCCACTCACATTCTCGGGGTTGATTATGCAGGGAAGGTACATTCTTATATCACCAACACTTCATCCTTAATTTTTGCACTCATTTATCTTAGCACCCATGGCCTTTATCAACAAAAGCTTAGTTCTTTGCACTCTCCACAGTGGAGCCATACAGACATTACCTGACCGCACCTGGCTAAGAATGGGATTTTTAACATTGGCTTATCAGCTGAGCTGGGATGGACAAACCACCTGTGATTCTATTCCTGACCATTATGCAGAAACCTCTGCGTAAAAGACGTATTGTTGGATTCAGCTGTGATGAGTCCAAGGCCTGATCAGCATTCTAACATTGACACTTCTAAATTCATTCACAAAGAACAGTCGCTTTGGTTAGCTACTGTCAGCACCATTGGAACTGGACTTCATTTCTTTAAGGATATCTCAAAACTCTGAAGAAGAAAAAAAACGTGCTGCAGCTACCAAAAACAGCAAATTCATATGAATTATTTATATGAGATCAGTCTGAGCAATTTACCTTTAGAGAATTTCAGAGTTTGGTCATTTACTGTGACTCAGAATATCAGCATTACAATGGATAATCCCTTACAGCATACATCTTAGACTTCAGTAATCAATGATAATTGAGACACCACTGTACCAGTTTGTGGATCCAGAGCATATGGAGTCAAATGTACCAAGTTTACACTTGCACCTTACAACATCTGCTGTTTGATGTAGTGCAATGACACTGTTTATTACTGAATCGTACCCAGCAGAAGGTTTAGGCGCTATTTCTGTTGAGAAAAAAATCTGTCTGGTCAGCTTAGTAAGACATAATTGCTCAACAGTCATAAACCCATTATCAAAATGTTTGAATGTCATTTGTTGTTGAAGTCGGGAGGAGTTCTGTATAAGCAAGCACCACTGAGCACATATTATTATCTGATATGGACAGGTTGAAGAGTCAGACTACCCACAACTAGAATAAAATGGCTGCCAATGGCAAATTCCATCAATTAACTTGCTTTTGATTTTCTATCTGTGGTAGCCTGTGTTGATGACACCAGCTACAACTCAAATTCAGCAGGCTTCTAATGTCACCTATTGAGTTAACAATACTAGCAATAAAGAGTTCCCTCTTGTACTTCTACTGTTGGAGTCTGGGAATTTCGTTGTTCTACATCCCATAATATTCTTATAGATCCAATTAGACTTCAGTCTATAAACTGCTGCAGATTTTAGCTTTGCTGCCACTACACTTAATCCAGGAGCACTTGACTGGCTTAAAGGATTTAATGCATGTAATGTTAAACTATGATCCAAAAAAAAAATCTTTAAACACTGACGGGAAGGAGTACAAAATAAAATTGTTGGTGACGTCGGAATAGTACAATATATGCTCAATGTGCACTCCACGCTTTTGTAAACATAAATTCCACTCAATTCTTCTTTCTGCGTATAGCAATTGTCATCATTTAGTCATGTTGTTCTTCTTTTATAGATCATGTTTCAATGTGCTCTTACTTGCCCAGTCGGGAGTAAGTGAGAATTTTAAACATGTCCTACAAACCCAAAATGCTTGGTCCTAAGGCAACTTCAGGATTTTTAAGAAAATAGAACCATTTTCTCAGTTGGAAGTTTAATAGTTCCGTGTATTTGAATAGGAAATTGTTTAATTATTTTTCTTTATGGTATCAATTACTGATAAGCACTTTGTCCCTTATATTTGGTTCCTTCTACGTGTCCACAGAATTATTTAAATCAAGAAAGACTTGTATTTATCTAGCGTATTCATGTCCACTGGATATCCCAAACTGCTTTGCAGCTAATGAACTTCATGAAGTGTAGTCACTCTCAAGTCTGCATAATAGCCATGTCAAAGAGATCAAGTAATCTGTTTGCGATGTTGATTGAGGTGTAAACATGGGTCAAAACACTGGGATAATCCTGTGCTCTTCTTCAAAATAATGCCAGGGGACTTTATATCCGCTTGAAATGCCATTTGGGGCCCTGGTTTGATATTGCATCTGGAAGACGGCAACTCTGACAGAGTAGCCCTCCCTTAGTGCTGCATTGGAATGCAGACATTTTTCTAATCAACCTGTTCCACACCACTGGAGCAGATGGCTCTTGAACGGGGCCTCCTGGTTCAAAGCAAGGATCGCCATGACGGCACCACATTGGAATGCATTGGAGTGTAAGCTTAGATTGTTGTACTCATTTCCAACGAGATTAAAAGCCACAACCTACTGATTCAGATAAATATGCTACCAAAGTAGTGGATATACTTGACCTTTATCTCACTTGAGACTTCTTGCTTACTATTCAGGTATTCTCGTCTGGCTACAATAGCTTTTGCCATTTGCCTAGCAATACAGAACACAAACATTGTTCATGTTTTAGAGAAACTCACTGGAATGTCCAGATACCTAACAGGCCATGCAATACCTCAATTCCCGAGTAGAAACTGAGATGAAGGAGCAAGCAAAAGGTGAAAGAGAATAAAACATTGACTCATTGAACCGCATTCCTCTAATGCTCAGTCACCAATTGTATTGTGAACATACTTTACGCCTAGGAATGACAGTGTTACATAGTAGATTATTTCACATCTTTATTGGTCTTTAGAGTGAAGCATTTGTCTCCTAATATTGGTTTTACATTCACTTTTCATCAGTTTACATTTATCTTGGTCTGACTTGGCTTGAAACAATTTTCTGGGCTCACCTTGTGTTTTTATGCACATACTGTCGGCCAAAACTGGGTCCTGCATAGTCTGGCAATTTAGCACAGGTCATTCCAAGGATTTGAACTGAAAATATCTTGTTTATAAATCACATAATTTTAAAGGGAGCACAGAAACAGGCAGGGTCTATAAGGTTAGAGACAAAATCTTTAGAAGGTGACACGGTAAATGTTTTTATGTATTTATACAAATGTATTTTTGTTTTCCCCTCCTCCTATTGCCTTCTTCACCCTAGAAAAGAAACTCTTCACAAAAACAAGTTTCTGGAAAAACTCAGATCTGGCAGCATCTGTGGAGAGAAAACAGATTTAACATTTCGGGTCCTGTGACCCTTCTTCAGAACTTCACTGCCCCTCAGATGTTAACAGATTCTGAGTTTTTTCAGCGACTTCTGATGTCTAACATCTGTTGTTCTTTCGGATGTTCATTTAGAGGAAACTCCTTGTTTTAATCCTTCAAACAGGTTTCCAGCCATAGCAGAGTACTCAACTCACTGCAAAATCTTAAATGATAATCTCTGCGACTGTGACATAAGTAAACCTTCCCTCCTTCTCTTTTTTAGTTGCCAACACCGTCCTCTTCTAATACCTCCCTGCTCTCATCCACCTGGGTGGGACTGCTCTCATGTGGCTCCATCGTTAACGACCTAGTCGTAGTCTCTACAATCACTTGCAATGGCTTCTCTTTCTGCACAATCACTCTGGTGTTTCCCAAAGATCTATCCTTGGAGCACTTGTATTTCTCATTTATATGCTACCTGTTGGCAAAGGCACAACACTAGTTTCCACTAACACCTAGATCCACCTAATACCACTTCCCTCAAATACTTAACTGTTGTTAAATTAGCAGACTGTTTTATACAACATCCAACACTGGATGACCAAATGTTTTCTACAACTGAATATTGCAAAGACTGAAGCCATTATTTTTGGTGCTCACTTCAAACTATATTCCCTAACTATTGACCCCATCTCTCCATGTGGCAATAGTCTGTTTAAGCCTGTGTTTTGCAATGGTGTCACAGTTGATCTAGAAATGATCTCATATTCATGTCACTTCTAAGACTGTCTTGTTCAACCTCCAAAACACAGCTCAACTTTGCTCTTGTTTCAGTTCAACTGATGTTGAAACACTTCCCTGTACCTTCAATGTCTCCACACTTGACTATCCCAGTGCACTTCAAGCTGGTCTCCCATATTCCACCCTCAGTATACTTGCTAAAATAAATTCTGCCACCTGGTTCCTAACCTGCAGCAAGCTCTGTTCCCCTGTCACTCCTGTGTTTGCTGACCTTCTTTAGTCCCTGGTCAAATAATGATTTCATTTAAACATTATCATCCTGGTTTTCAAACCCTTTCATGACCTTGCTCGTCCCTTTCTCGGGGATCTCCCTCAAGCCCACAATTCTCAGAGATACCTGGACTCCTCAAATTCAGGCCTCTAATACATTCCCAATTATAACTGCTCCAGTATTGATGGCTGTGTCTTTAGTTGCCCACACTCTAAACAAGTGAAGGGATGACCATTTAATCAGATTATAGGTCATCCCTTTGCTTGTTATTCAGCTGTTGACACTTTACTCACACTATCTGACATTTCTGATCACCTGCAGGGACTTATTGTTCGACACTCCACTCACACCATTTGCATGATCTTTTGATCTCTCTGCCCATAAATTCTGTGTCTGTGTGGGCCCTTCTCACTTCACCTGATGAAGGGACTAACATTCCAAAAGCCTGATTTCAAATAAACCTGTTGGAATTTAAACTGGTATCATGTGACTTCTGACTTTGTTCAATAATGATAAGTTATGTTGAAAATGCTGTATATGTTGTTATAGACAGCTTCCTTAATTCTTTTGTCGTTGTATTTTAGTTTTCTTTGCACCCTCAATGTGCTGCTTTATTCTGAGGATCCACAACCTGTGATTCCTGAAGAACACTAATTCCATAAATCTGCGATAATTTGCATACAGAGAGAGACCTTGACACAGATTTGACAGACTCAACATCACAGAAACACAAACAGAAATCAACTGTTTTTCATGCTGAACTAGTTAGATTAAGAACAGCAGCACTGACACAGCTGCTCTTATTCACCTCAGTCAAAAGATAAAGGGCTCCTAAAAACTAGATGAAAACTCAAGCTGTTAAACTCTCTTCAAATAAAGCAATAGGACACCATTGTTGAAATTCTGCTTCACTGGATCAGTAAAAGCTTCAGTAAAATTACTCAAGATGACATTTTTCAATTTGTGCCAAGTTGAGTAAAGATGTGGAAAGATTGTTTTAAATTAAAGTACAATTCCTCACTTGGGTTGGTACCATTTGATTGGATTGCTGGAACTGACAACATTCATGCTGAATTCTTCTAGATTCTTTAAGACAATGTTTTGAAAGGTTCTACTCAATTAAATGAAACATCAAGTCCACTCTGACTAATTCACAGGTACATTTAAAAAAAATTCACAGATGTAGGTGTTGCTGGCTAGGAGAGCATTTATTGCCTAAATCTAATTGCCCAGAGGACAGTTAAGAAACTACCATATTGCTATGGGTCTTGAGTCACGTAAAATCTAGATCAGATTTTCTTCTCTAAATAGTATTAGTGAACCAGATGGGTTTCTAACAATTGGCACATTTCATGGTAATCATTAGACTCTCAATTCTAGATTCTTATTGAATTCCAATTTCACTGTCTGCTATAACAAGCATGGGGCTGGATGAACACAGCAGGTCAAGCAGCATCATAGGAGCAGGAAAACTTGACGTTTCGGGCCTGAACCCTTCATCAGAAATGGGGGAGGGGAAGAGGGTTCTGAAATAAAT
>JAHRHZ010000111.1:27772405-27784249 GCA_024137785.1 Ginglymostoma cirratum | reverse complement strand
ATTTCTGATGAAGGGTTCAGGCCCGAAACGTCAAGTTTTCCTGCTCCTATGATGCTGCTTGACCTGCTGTGTTCATCCAGCCCCACGCTTGTTATCTCGGATTCTCCAGCATCTGCAGTACCTTTTATCTCTTCACTGTCTGCTATGGTGGGATTCAAACCCGGATCCCCAGAACATTATTTGGATCTCTAGATTAATAGTCTAGTAATACCACTTCTTGGCCATCGCCTCCCCTTATCCATAAATTTAAAACTGTATTGAAATTGTGCATTAACACTATGCTTACTTTATTAAAATTATTTAATTTAAGTAATTACATAATTGAACTTATTGCAAACATAAACAACTCAGAGCAGTGGAATGGCTTCTGAAAAGCAAGATCATGTTAAATTTGCTGCTTTTATTTTTATGTCAGGCATATATTTCTTTGAGCTTTCCAGTTAATAGGCCATTGTTGCGGGTGTATGGTTCCTACAAATTCACAGAATCACAGAATTCCGACAGTGCGAAAGCGGGTCATTTGGCCCATCAAGCCCACACCTACTCCATCCCTGTAACCCTGTATTTCCCATGGCTAATCCACCTAGCCTGCACGTCTTTGGACAGTGGGAGAAGACCAGTGTACCCTGCGCAAACCCACAAAGACACAAGGAGAATGTGCAAACTCCACACAGACAGTCACCTGAGGGTGGAATTGAACCTGGATCCCTGGCACTGGAGGCAGTGCTAACCACTGAGCCACCGTGCTGCCCAAATTAGTGGGAGTTTTACAAAAAAAGGGATTAAAAAGCACGAAGGAAAACATTTTGTGATTTGTCAAAAGGCTTCTTGTTGTGATGACATCTACCAATTTAACGATAGATAGTAGGAACTGCTGATGCTGGAGTCTGAGATAACAAAGTGTGGAGCTGGAGGAACACAGCAGGCCAGGCAGCATCAGAGGAGCAGGAAAGCTGACGTTTCGGGTCGGGACCCTTCATCAGCAAGGACCAATTTAACAATGCTTTAAAACAGACAGGCGAGACACAGATTTGAAATAATTTCCAACAGACTCAATTTCAGCTCTTAGGGAGAAGAGGGTGTGGTGTGAGTCACCCAGGAAATCCCAAACACAGCAGAGGTATTTGAATTTAGCGCTGAATTCAGATGGATAATGTTTTAGTTGGTCCAAGGGTCTAACCCACAGGGTAGAAGTCACAAATGCAGCAGTATATTTAGATGCTCTCAAAGGCTGATGAAGTTCCACGATCTGATATTTTCTAAATTCCTTATTCATGAAAGAAGATCAGTTGAAATAGATGACAGCTTTTAAAAATACCTTTGTCAGGTTGCTTTGACAGGCCATCAGCTGTAGGTTAGAAAACAAATTACCATCGGCTCATGCAGTTTCAGTAGAGGTATTATCCTGGCAACTGTTGCCATGTCATTATGAATCCTTGACTGAGTTTCAAAAAGCTACACTTATTTCAGCAAAATATATTGGGACATTGCAAACTTTACAAAATTATTTAAAGATTGTGAGACCAGTTACAAAGCAAAAAAACAAAATCATACCAACCAAGGTACAGAATATGCATTGACATTGTGATAATGTTGTCATTTGCTCCAATGGATATTCCCCAAGGCACAATTTACAAGACACAAGGGGATCCAGTGCCAGGTCCCACGTAGGCCTATATCTTGCTGTTGTCATTCTAAGCTGAATCTGGAAGAGAGAAAAAAAGTGAATTGTCTGCAAGTTAAACAATTTAATTGACAATGGTCTTCCACTACCAAACAATAAGGAAGAAAAGCACATTAATAAGATCAGCAATGAGATACCGACAGTCTGATAGCAATCAATTATATTAACAGCTGTTGTTTTATTTGAATGCAGTTTACATAATGCACCGTGGCGATAAAAGCTGCATTTATTATTTTGTAGCTTGCATACCAGATCTATCAACTGTTGAAAGCATGATCTTACTACTTTGAGCTAAATGTTCCCATTTTCAAAAAGAAATTGATTATTTCAAATAATTGGCAAGTGTTCTACAATTTCACAGTGCTGTGAAACAAGCAACTTCCCTTTATGAAATCCTATCATGGGATCTTGCACCCCAGAGGGAGTTCAATCAGGGAATTTTTCATGTGCCAGCTCTATGAAAGAGTTAACCATTTAGTTCCACGACACCGGCTCCTTTCCCATAGTCCTACAAATTTCTCCCTTTGAAGTATTTATCCAAGTCTTCTTTGAAAGTATGACAAAATGTGCTTCCACCACCCTCTTAGTCAGTAAATTCTTCATCAAAATAACTCACTGTGCCATCTCACCTGTGGCTCTTCTGTCAATTATCACAATCTATGTCTTCTCTGATCGGCCCTTATGCCAGTGAGAACAGTTTTCCCTTTGTTACTCTGGTTAAAATTCTTCATAAACGTTGAATGTCTCCGATAAGTCTCTACCTAAATCTTCTCTACTCCAAGAAGAAATGCCCAGCATCTCCAGCCTCACCACAGAACATAAATATCTCATTCCCTGGAATCATTTTAATAAATCTTCTCACTTTTTCCAAAGCCTGGACATTCTTCCTGACACGCAGTGTTCAGAATTGGTCACAATATGCCAGCTGAACCCTTGATACTGTTATTCATAGGTTTAGCACAGGATCCTTGCCACTGTATACTATAGGCTAGACATGTATTTCCCAGCTGGGTGAAAAAGGTAGAACGGAGAGTGAGTGGTTCATTCCCTTCCTGCCCCACATCTGTTCAGTTAACCATTAGATGTGCAAAGAGGGGCTCCACACCCAGCTGGGGAGCTAAACTGAGACAGCTTAGGGATTATACAGCAAATAGGAAAACAATAATGGCTACAAATATAAAGGTTCCCACTTCTCTGAATCTGTCTTCATTTTCAGTTGAAGAAGCAAAAAACAGAATGAACCCAAGAATGATACAGATGTTGCCCACCTTTACCAGCAGACTTTGCTGCTAAATGCAGCCATGGTCCCAGCGACAGACCTTTCCCTCCACACTCCTACAACCTCTGACTGGTATGTTGATGGTGTGTCACACTGTTGTTCCAAAGTCATGGGTTATGTTTAATGTTTGGGATTGTTTAATGTTTGATCTATGTTTGACACCTCCACTGTCAGTCTGTGCCCAATTCACTTAGCTCAAATTGGGTGGCATTAAAAGAAGTGGAAATTACAATTAGCCTCTCTATCTCAGAGAAGGTTCAACAACAAGACTGTATTGAAAACTATTAGGGAATTTGACAGTGTAATTCAAGAAAAAAAAATTCCACTAGGTATTGAGTTAGTACCTAAAGGCATAAATAGAATAACTTTTTTCTATACTTTTTCCAATGGTTTCAGATACCACCTAAATTGTGGTGCCCAGAATCAGACACAATACTCCAACTGAGATGGAACCATTGTTTTATAAAAGGTTCACCATAATTCCCTTGCTTTTGTAGTTCCATCCGTGGCTCCTACACCCGCCTCTAGGATTGTATGTTTATTTTACATTGCGTTTCCTCTTTTTTTTCCAACCAAAAGGTATTACTTCAAAAGTTCCGCATTAATTTTCATCTGTCAACCATTCCATCAGCTGATGCATTCTTGAAGTTTATCCTTACAGTTCAAAATACTTCCAAGTTTTGTGTTATCTGCAAATTTTCACACTGTGCCCTGAATACCCAATTCTAAAATAAAATTAATATTGATAAAGACATGCGCCGATTCTAATATCAACCCCCAAAGAACCTTGCTATATCTTTTCTTCTAGTCTGAAAAACAACTGCTTTCCACAACTCAGTTTCCTGTGTCAAAGCCAAATTCTTATCGATGATGTCACTGTTCCTTGATCTCCATGAAGTTCAACTTGCTGACAAGTCTACTATGTAGCACATTATAAAGATGCCTTTTAGATTTTCACATCCATAACTTGTCATTATGAACCTTGTTACCTCATCTAACAGCTTCATGAAATCACTAACACCATTTATCCTTAATAAACCTGCGTTGGTCTGACTTAATTAATCCACTTTTACCTAAGTGATCATTAATTTTTTTCCTGGGCTATAATTTCTGATAGCTTTCTTACCTTTGAGGTTAAACCGACTGATCTGTAGTTGGTAGATTTATCTATACACTCCTTTTTGAATAAGGGTCTAACATATACAAATAAAAATACATTACGTGCGACCCTTTTAAATGTCTGATCCCACAGGCTACAATTACCTCTTGGTACTTTTATTGTTTGCAGTATCATTTCTGATTATTTGTTGAACCATTTTCCTGTGGCTATTTAAAAGTCCAGTAAATAATTATACAAATCATTTTTACTCATATATAAATTACTTAGCAATTATTCAAATTTAGCTTCAGTAATCTACTTACTGATGGACCAAGTTCCAAACGAGTTGGTGAACAAAGAAGTCATTGGTGGGTGATCTTAAACATAACATGAAACTGACCTGAAATTGACAAGTAAAAAGTTATAAAAACAAATGTTTTGATTATTTTCTGAGTCACACTACAATAATATTATGGATTATCCAAACCCAAATGTTCTGCAGAGTTTGTTTCTCCAAAGAGTGAGCTTACATTACTCCTATATACAGCTGCTTCATTAATACAATCACAAATAAAAATTGCCAAATATGTTTAATGTAGAATGATGCTTTACAAAAGGGTGACAGAAACCAATTTTATAAAATGTTACAGATCACGGCATAAATCAATCTAAAATGTCAACATTTTCAAGTGCGGAATTATATCACTTAACTTGAATCACCAAATAATCTTATTCTTCTAAATGTAAAGACTCAACTATCCGAGAATGATAAAGAACATCCCGATGATCTTACCTCTGTCAAATCTTAGAACAATTAAGTTAACTTAATTTCTTTGCCATTCCACCATAATGCCATTTCCCGTAAAGTATCAATCCAATCACATTATGAAAGAAATTATTGAATCTAAACTTATATTTTCATTGCGGATCACAACAACAGGTTGTGTTAAAACAAAATGCTCACCCCACCTCCGGTTCCTTCACCTTAAATCTATCTCCTCTGATTACCAACTCTTCTGTTGTTGAAAACAGTTTATCTGCTTTACTTTTTCAATGATAGTTGATGATCTTTGATACCACTATTACATTTTGTTTAACTTTTTTGTTCTACTTGAGGCAAACTCCAGCTTTTCTCTAACTGAAGCTCCTCCGTCCTGATGTGATCCTTTTAAATCTGCTTCCACGTACTTGGCTTTCTCCCTAAAGAATTCCGTCCAGGTGAGACCTAACCAGTTTTAAAAAAAAATTGTTCACAGGATGTGGGCCTCATTGGCTAGGCTAACATATATTTCCCAGTGGGCAGTTAAGAGTCAACCACATAGCCGTGGGCCTGAAGTCACATATTGGCCAGACCAGGTAAGGATGGTAGTTTCCTTCACTAGAGTACATTAGTGAACCAAGTGGATTTTTCCGAACAATCAACAACGGTTTCCTATTCATTATTAGACTTCTAATTCCAGATTTCCTTTTTGAATTCAAACATCGTCACCTGCCATAGTAAGACTCGAATCCAGAACACTACCTCAGTGTCTGGACTAATAGGTCTAGTGACAATACTGCTAGGCCAATGCCTCCCCAACACTCCTTTTTGCTTTCTGTGCCAGTTTATAAAGCCAACGATTCTGTAAATTTTAAGAATAAGCCTTCTCAGCTTGCTCTTCCAGCTTCAAACATTTATAAAATATGTGCCAGTTTTCTCTGTTTCTGTAATCCTTAAATCGCATAAATTCAAATATTACTCTTTAATTCTTTGTACCAAAATGCATTAAACTTCATATGCCATGTGGTTGGCCATTTCACCAATCTAAAGCCCCCTGAAGTCAGGAATAACTGATTTATTAGGAAAAGAGCGAACTCACAGAACTTTATGGTTTATAATGAAAAAAAAGAAAAGTTAACTGTCTAACCATCATTTCAATAAATTAAAAAATTAAATTATGTTTCTTGTATTTTGAATGAACAAAGTAAAAATTAACAATATGCTTTGTAGAGTAGGCTCAAATATAATTTCTACTTTTTGAAATCCAAGATTCAAATCTGATATTATTCTTGTTCAAAATTTATCACCCTAACCAACCCTATTTTAGGCTGTTTTGATTTTTGGCAGCTACCTTTTTTTTTAGTTTTTAGTGGGCTCCTTTCTCATTAACTCCTTCACTAAGGGCCAATGTCATTTAGTGACAATAACTCCTGTACTTGTGTGGATAAATGAGGAATTTTGATTTACATAGAAGCAGAATGGAAGAACTGATCAATTTTCCCATTCCCAACAGTCTTCACCACTGTCTTAAACATAAATCCATAATATAAGTCATAGAGTCATACAGCATAGAAACAAGTCCTTTGGCCGACCATGATAACATCCACCAACAAACACCAAGCAACAGTAAGCTCATTTACCTGCCTTAGTCCTTAGCTACGATGCCCTAGAATTTTAAGTACTCATCCAGATGCTTCTTAAAGGTTGCCTCATCATCCTGTCAGGCACCACTTTCCATGTACCTACTAGCCACTGGGTGAAAAAAAATTTCTCAAATCTCGAAACCACTGACTCCTCACCTTAAACTTATACCCACTGATCTGAAACACATTTGCCAGAGGTGAGAGATTCTCACAATCTATACCTCTCATAATTTTGTATATCTCAATCAGATTCTCCCCGCAGCCTCCCTTCTCCAGGGAAAACAAACCCAGCCTTTCCGTACTCTCCTCTTAACTGAGACTTTTCATCCCAGGCAACAAGGAAAACATTAATTTCCTAGGTACCCAAACTATTTAAACTGCCACGAAATAACGTGCATAAGTTAGCACCAAATGCTTTTCTTAAAAATATGGCAAGCTATCGATCAAAGTCCATCACCCTAAATTACATTTCCTACAGACTGGTGCAGTCATGGAGAAAACGTAGCACGTTTGTCTCTCTTAGGGACACTGCAATCCCAGTAATTCACAACGTGGAGGTGCTGGTGTTGGACTGGGGTGAACAGGGTCAGAAATCACACCACACCAGGTTATAGTCCAGCAGGTTTATTTTAAATCATAAGTTTCTGAAGTGCTGCTCCTACGTCATGGCACTTCCATCCACTTCACCTGACGAAGGAGCAGCGCTCAGAAAGCTTGTGATTTTAAATAAACCTATTCGACTATACCCAGACAAGTAATTCGCAGATGACACATTTTAAAATGGGATAACACGTGAATACAAATTTATTAAATAAATTTGTTCAGTATTAAATGACACAATTCACAGAGAGTTCATTACAATAACATCCAATCCACTTCTTCCCCTTTATATTGCAGCGCCAGAACTCCTGCAGCATTCATTTAGAGACACCACATGTATTTGCAAGGAATTCGTTAACTTTGGTTTTCCAGTTTTGTGGTGAGTATTTCCTTTTCTGATGAGTTTGAAACTTTGTGGGTTCTCCACCCAACCCTGTTCCTCTCTCTCCACTTTGCCACCTTACTGCACCCTCAGCACTCAGGCTCTTGGCCTTACTCCCAACCTCAGGTCTCACCTTGACTTCTTGATCCCGTTCTCTGGTCTTACTGACTGGTCTCGTGCCTTTGCTCAGCAGCTTCACTTCTCATCCTGTTCTCACTTCCTCCAGCCTTGCTGACAGCTGCCATTCACCATGACTGTCCAATCATGGAATAGTTTCTCTCACGCTTGCTGCCGACAGGTTCACTATGAACCTATCAAGAACAGGCACAGGAGTAGACATCATCTGACTGGAGGAGTGGTTTCTTATCATTTCCCTGCATTGATCTTACGAGGTGACTTTTTTCATAACTACTTAGGAAGTCAAATCATACAAAGTTTACAAGTCACCTCACTTCCAAAACAGACTCCCTACTGAACTAACACTTTTACATGTCTGGTTTCTCAGCCAAACATGCATCATGAACGCAATAACTAACATCAGTGGACCTTGGTTAAGCAGCAAAATAAAGCAAATCAGAATATGCCTTAAAGTTTTGGCCATTGCTACAGCTAGTAGTTAGCTGACTGAGATTATTGGAATTCAGTTAAATTAATTTTTGTCTGATACAAATCATAGCTTGTAAAACTTGTCACTGATAAACTTCAAGTAAGAGTTATTTGATATAACTGCTTACTAGGTTGCATTTTTAATGACTAAAAAATTAGCATTCAGATGACATGCCTATTTTGATCCAGTGTTGTCCAATAAGATTTCAATGTTCACTAAATTAATGGAAATAAAGTCATCAAATGTGCGAGGGCGAGATATAAACTGTACGCAATGTGAAGAAAACAACGGGGTAATTTTTTTTGGACACAGTTTTCGATTTTAAACCATCAGCGATGTCCTCCTTTCTCTGGCAGTGGTCTTTAAAAGGATTTTGGAATTCTACAGTTCCATAAAGCAAGCTGCATATCCTGCTGCAAACACAATCTGTTGCCTGAAGTGTATGGTTTCTGACTGTTTGCTCCAGTTTAATAAAAAATATCAAGAGTAGATGGTCTTGATTTAGTCAGATTGATACAGTATGAGACTCAGGAAGGGAAAAGACAAGAACTGACAAACCCCTACATTTCGGCTTCTGACTCTTGCCTTAAAATACACTGTTGCCAGGCAATGACAAGGAGGATATAGACATTTAGTATACCTTTGGCAAATTGTCAAACTCCTGTAATTTCTCTTTTAATGCCAATAGCAACCTATTCATTTCAATAACTCATTTCAACAGGTCTATTCAGAAGGCTGAACATATTTAATTGTTGCTGGAGCATCCCAACTTTCCAAAATTGCACATTTCAATCTTCACTGATGTGCAATGCAGTACTATTTGCTTCTTGTGTATATCAATCATTCTTGCAAAAACGATCAACTGTTAGCTGAACAAAGCCAAGTCCTTCCGTTAGCAGTCCTCACTGGAAACCTTAAGAATATTGAAGGCACAGCCCTTCTGAAGGCCAACTCTGCTTTAAAAGCACTTCACAGTTATCCAACAAATCTAAATGCATTGTCACTTATCCAGAGAAAACAGCAACAGAAGATGTCAAACTATTCTTCCTAGTTTCCTGGAGCAAGCTGCCCTTCAACATCGAGATCACAGGAAATCTGACAACTGAACTATACTCTGATGTAGTCATGGACAGCTCTCTTATAGCAACATAGCTGATTCTTTCTTGTAGAATTAAGGATGGACAGTGAATAGTAGTCAAGTGAAGAACACCATATTCATAATGACTGCTGAAACTTTAACACAACTTACTATTGTCTGCTTCTTAAAAAGAACAGCAATTTGCTACAAGGCGAATATCTTGGATAATAGTTTTAACTTGACATTACTGGATAGACAGTGCCAACACTAGGCGGGGGGATCCCTGAAAAAAAACACACATCCGAGTGCAAGTATAAGTAAATGATGGTTTTATTTGTTTTTAGAACAATATATTTTTAATTTCTATTGCTGCTCAATCGAACTTCATAAGATGTAATCACAGAATGCCCTTCTATTTATTTAGTATTAGACAGTTGCCTGTTAGGATTAGACATATGTGTGCTGGTAAAACTTCAAAATAGGACTAAGAGCTTTCATTTGGTCCCCAAGGCACATCCTAACTCATACATGAGTGAGAAGAGCATAAATAGAATAAGAAATCTGAAGACGGGGAATGAGCAAGATGCAAGGGCAGAAAATGGTTCAGTGGAATGAAACCCAATAAAAATGAACAAGGGATTGAGTCCAGAAGAAAACCAGAAAGCAATCTCAGAAGAAAGAACAATGAAGGAGCAGAAAATCTTGAACTGGGGATGAGGATGTGTGGGCGTTAGATGGTAAGAAATCTCAGCAACGAAAGGGCTGTGTAAGCAACTGTGCTGGTTGTTTCTATCTGCCACACAAGTAGGTTGTATCAGATTTTTGGAGGAGGACAAAAGACACCCAAATAGTTTGCCTGGAATCTGTACTTTGGTCCAGTCAGCTGGTCAGTAGTTCAAGGGTAGGGGGTTGGTTAGCTCAGTTAGTTGGATGGCTCGTTTGTCATGCACCAGCTAAGGTTACCGTGAAGGTCCCACCTTCTCAACCTCACCCCTCGCCTGAGGTGGAGTTACCGTCAGGTTAAACCACCACCAGTCATCTTTGTCTAAGGAGCCAGCAACCCTACGGTCCTCTGGGACTATGGTGAACTTTTACCTTTATTCTGAGGGACAGGAATTGACCAAGATCATTACAATGGCCTTGATTTTGGATCAGGGACCTAGAAGTGGCCAGAACTGAACATCACGCTGATCTTCCTGGAGTGACCAACAATGAAGTCCAACGTGAGATGCTGGGTGGACCAACTGCAGCAATGCCTAGCTGGTAGAATATGAGGGTGACTCCAAGGTGGCAGGGCTCTCTGATGAATTACAAATTTGTAAAATAAATACAAGAACATATTATTATGGAGGAAAAGTTTAGCCCTGTCAGCGTCTCTGGCCCGCCAACAGGAGGCTCTCTCCATGTCATGGCTGGGTTTTGACCTCAACAAGGGACCCATATGCCATTGGGAAGGATCTGGCAATATCGACATTGAGTGGGCACAACCAAGCCCAATTAGCAACCTGCCACAGCAAGATGGGTAACTGGTGCCAGTCAGACTCCAGGTCCAGCAAATTTGCTCAAAGGCAGGGTGGCATTGATGCGACCTTCTCTAATTCTGCTCCTGGTCCCACCTCCAAGTCTATCTCCACAGGATGAGAGAAATTCAGCCTAATGTCTCTGCAATGCGTAATGTGATCCAACAGGTTCTCAGAATTCGCACTTTGAATCCATCAATTAGATAATCACTGTGGGGGCACAGAATTCAAAATACTGCTGAGATTGATTACAGGACTGGCTCAGGAAAAGAGGGGTGAGGTAGAATGTTTCTAGGATTTCCTCAGTTACCTAGCAATTGTAATAACAATTGTAATTGCTGTTGTCCTTTACTGGTAAAAGAAAATAAAAGGCTTTGCATCCAAACATGCGGGTTGATTAGAACCTTGGGTTGCACGACATTTACTTCTGAAAGTGATAAAAACCCGTCTAGTTTGGCTGAAGCTCATAATGTGTGGATTCTAAAGTTGGCACAAATGTGTGAAGCCAGGGCTGGAGGCTTCTGCGGTTATATTCGTCACTGAAGTTGCTTGTTGGTTACATGTTGTACCTTTAGCTTTGCTGTGTAGTTAAACTCAGCAATAATCTGCAGTGTTGTAGATTTATCCTTTAATTATTAACCTAGTCAGCTTAGCAATTAATGCAAGAGTCTCCAAAGTACAAATTATTAGCAATATTAACTACAAAGTAAAGCTCAACCACTGGCACCAAGTGCCTTGCAACTTCAGGGACAGACCATAACTCAACTATATCATCGTTTGGGGAGACTTACATGTTGCAATGAAGCTGAACTTTGCACAATATTTTGAAACGTCTCTTTTAGCTTAAGGTGAAACAGAATGACCAGAAAAGGGAGATAGTAAAGCCATAATAGATAGATACGGCCCATGTGATTGGTGGTTACAGGATAGAAGCACAAACAAAGCCTGAATGATGGATATTTTACCTTGAAACAGGAACACTCAGAAAAATTATTGTTTTTGTGTTGAGACGGGGATGTCTGAAAAGCACCTAAAGCAGTCCGGAGAATAAGTCAAAGCAGCAGGTGGTTGAAACAAAAGGACTGTTAGAAGGAGATAGTAGGAACTGCAGGTGCTGGAGAATCTAAGGTTACAAGGTGTAGAGCTGGATGAACACAGCAGGCCAAGCAGCATCAGAGGAGCAGGAAAGCTA
>JAHRHZ010000111.1:27726151-27772005 GCA_024137785.1 Ginglymostoma cirratum | reverse complement strand
ATTTCTGAAGAAGGGTCTAGGCCCGAAACGTCAGCTTTCCTGCTCCTCTGATGCTGCTTGGCCTGCTGTGTTCGTCCAGCTCTACATCTTGTTATCTCAGACTGTTAGAAGGAGTTTTTTTTTTCTTTTTAGAAGCAAGTGGACAGAACAGGAACATTGGAGATTTAAAGAACAAGTTGCTGAGCTGGGCCTTGCAATTTGGAAAGTAGGGTCTAAATGATTGGGTCTGGCGGAACAAATTTTGAACAGTACAGGAGGTTTCAAGTGAGTATTTTAAGAAGTGAACTTGCTTGAGTGGTTTGGATCAGGGAGGGACAGTTTCTGTAATGCTACAGTTCTGCTGGAACTATGGTGCACAACAAAAGGGGCTGTAAGACGTATCTTGATTGCGAAATGTGAAAGTACTTGTTCATAGAATCCCTACAGTGTAGAAAGGCCATTTGGTCCATCAAGTCAATATCAACCCTCCAAAGAGCATCCCACCCATTCCGACCTGGGGGCAGCACGGTGGTTCAATGGTTAGCCATGATGAAAACCCCATCCTGGATTACAGGAATAGGGTAGGGGGCGGGACGCTCTTCAGAGGGTTGGTGTGGAATTGATGGGCCGAATAGCCTGCTTTCACACTGTAGGGATTCTATGATTTTATACTGTAACCCTGCACGAGGTTTTCACCATGTCTAAGCCAACTAACCTGCACATCCCTGGACACTATGGGGCAATTTTTAACATGGCCAATACACCCAACCCGCACATCTTCGGAGGAAACCCGCACAGACACAGGGAAAATATGCAAACTCCACACAAGAGTGTCACCCAAGGCTTGGATCGAGCCCAGGTCCCTAGGTTTGTGAGGCAGCAGTGCTAACTACTGAGCCACCAAGCTGTCCGGTTCTTGTGTTGTGGTGACGTTAGGTGTGAGGAGGGTAGGACAGGGTGTTGGGGAGGTGTGCACGTATGGTGGGGGGGGCAAAGTGCCAATGTGTTTTATTGTGCTGTTAAGTACCCTCATCAGGGGGGTGAGGAGATGTGGGTCATGAACTGTTACGTGCCTGCTTGACTATGAGAGTTTGTGTTCTTGTCTGGAAGAACATGGATGGCAGAGCTTCTTTGTCTATTTTGCCTGTTATATTTGTTAGCATCAGGGTGCTCGATATGTTTCGCTACACGTCCTCTTGCATGTGTTCTGGTCAGCGGATTGTTGAGGCCAGCAAACAGACTAATTACAGTCGAGCTTTTCACCCCTACCACATCGGCCAAAACTGGGGAGCAGTGGTACATAACAGCCGGTCACCTGGCCGACTTACCTGAAAGCAAAAACACAATCGTGGGGTTGGGCAAAGTGGACAGACATTAGATCCAAAACCACAGGGCTGAGAATCTACAATTTGAGTTCTTGAAAAATTCAATGTTAGCGTTACATCATAGATTATTAAAATGGAAAAAAAAATCAATCTTAACAATGGTGCTCAGAAGACAGACACCAACCTGTTGCTGAGCTTCTGTGTACTATGGGATGACATACACTGCTGATTCAAATCATAACGGCACAATGCAACTATTTATATATCTTCTCATGTTAAGTGACAGGATTGTTAACATTATAAAAAGCTGATACTGCCTACATGCTTAACAGGTACTGCATCCAAATGTTGACATTTAAGATGGATTTATACAGAGTGTTGCAAGCCATTTAATATTTTTAAAATGGAGTGGATTGAATATATTAAAAACAAGCAAATGAAAGTATTTTTAATAAATGATAATAACGCTTGCAAATTGCTAACTTATTCATTAGTGGGAACAGTGAAATGGTTTTCTGGTTAATGAAATATAGACTTCCAACGCAAAGAAAGTAGATTCCTGATAAGGGAATGGAATACAAAAATAGGGAGGTTTTGCTAAAACTATGCAAGGCACGAGTCAGACCAGGGCTGGAATACTGTGAACAGTTTTGAGCACCTTATCCAAGGAAAAATATATTGGTGTTGGAGGTGGTCAAAAGAATGTTCATGATGTTTTAACCAGGTATGGATGGACTGTCATATGAGGAGAGGTTGTGTAGATTTGTGTAGATTTACTCAATGGATTATCGAAGAATGAGAGGCAACCTCATTGGAACATACAAGACTTCCAGTGGACTTGACAAGGTAGATGCGGAAAGACAGAGAGAGAGCACATGAGAGACCGTGAGAGTGAGAAAGAATGTGTCAGAGAGACAAAGAAAAAGAAAGCACAAGAGAACCAGCATGAGAAAGAGAGTATGAAAAGGAGAAAACATTAGAGAAAGACAGTGTGAGAGAGAAAAAGAGAGCTTCAGAGACAGAGAGAGTGAGCAGATGAGGATTCTCAGTCTAGAGCAGCCCACACTCTGCAATCCGCTCTCTAAACTTCTCTGCCTCCCCATTCCTAAAGTGCTCTGATGAACGCGTTTCTTTAACCAATATTTTTGACAATGGCCTTAGTATGTCCATGTGCCACTTGGTGGCAAGTTGTAACACTCTTGTGAAGCACTTTGACAGAGGAGCTACATAGACAGATGTTGTTTCAGATGCTATTAAATATGGCGATAGGTTGCCATAAATGTCATGTCAGTAGATGGAAGAATGACAGAAATTATTTTGGATATCTTGGGGAATAGTGCATCACAGATAGTTGCAAAGCCTGGTAACATGGCCACCTGAGGTTAAAAATGGAATGACTGTCAAAATGAAGCCAAGCAACTGCACGGTAATAGTTCACTGACCAAGGCTACCCTCAGTGAATTGGGCGCACACTTCTTATCCTGCCTTTGTTAAAACTGGAAGTGGGTAAGATGGTTCTTTTTCCAGCTCTGACATGATCCTAATCCACTCATTTTGATGATTCAGCACCACAATTCTGCAATGTGCACAGAGAAGAACAATGGAAAAGGCAAATAACAAATGACCTGGTTTCAGTGAGATGCAAGTGTCACTATTGTATGCTCTTGCACACTCAAGGCAAGGGCATCAAAGTGCTCATCCATAATATCCATGCAGACAGTCAAGGACTTGGACAGACATCGTGCAGGAAATGGTAGGAGTGGTGATGACTGTTGGTCTGAAACAGAATCTGGGGTAGTGGTGGGTGCCATGATTGGACCTGCTGTAGATCTAGATCTGTAGTTGAGATACAGGATGGTATGGACCTGTATGGGTTTATCTGTATGACTCACACAGATCAAAACCAGAAATGACACTACTCACTATAACAGACCACACAGAATAAATTCCAAGCGGAGCAGAAATACACTGCTTTATTGGAGGCTCCCCTGATGATATCATCTAGCATGGTGACGAAATGTCTGAACAAGAACAAGCCAGCTCGGCGAGCAAGTCAACAACCTCACCCACAACCTGAGCTACAGATCTTTGCCGAAACTTTAAACCAGCAAAACCTCTCCCAATTAGACTGGGGGCAGGGTTACAGGCTACAGCAGCAACCGGGTATCAATTAGGCTCATTAACAAGTTCAGTGGTGGACTGAGGATTAGCTCAGGGAGGGGATGGGACACGTGGATGAGGTGATGTATAGTCAAGCACTCTCAAGGAACCTGCCATCAGACAGAGGTAGTTGCTGAAAGCTACCCTCTGTCCCCATACCTTTGACTGAATTGCACCGCCATCCTGTTCTCCACCTCGACTCGCCTTTGGTCTGGGGTCCCAACTCTGTGGGTGCAGCAGCAGAAGAAGCAGCTGGTAGCTCCTGACAGACAAGCCCCGACAGTCAGACAGGATTCCAGTAAAGACTCTAAGAATTATTTCCCAGCACTAGGCAATTAAAGCTTTGAGAAATGGGTAGTAGATAATCTCATGCAGTGTGTGCCAAAGTGATTTAAAACATACATCTCAAATGGTATCTGAACAATAAACAAATTGGTTGCATGGCAAAGCAACAACTAATACTGGGATCAATTGCATCAATCTCATGTTGCAATTCTGTCATTGAGTAACAATGTCCCACTAAATTACAACTGAAATTTGTTTTGCAATACACAGGAAAACGAAAGAGGGGTTTTCAAACAGTGTTTACACACAGGAAATTCCAGAAGTACAAAACCATTTCCACACTGTACTGACTCTAAACTTACAGAGGTACAAAAGCTCAAAGTATTTATAACACAAGAACCAGGAATAGGAGTAGGCAATTCAGCCTCTAGAGCCTGCACTGCCATTTAATATGATAATGGATGATATCATTTGGTCCCAGACTCCACTCTCCTTCCCACTCTCCATAACCCTTCAACCCATTACTAATGAAAACTCTGCATCTTCTGAAGCAAAGCAAGATTCTTTTCTTTTACAGTTTCCTCTTCTCTGATGTATCAGGTCCCACCTAACTCCAGATTGAAACGCATTCACACAGTAATAGTGGTGCTAAGAATAACAGCAGTACAACGAATTCTTCCACAGAGTCAGGAAACTATATTTCACAAAATTGGTAGTTGTGCTGGAGGTGCGCGCGGTTCAATTGCGCTACATTTGTGTGCAGCAGCTGACACCAATGATCTATAAGAAGCACATACATGTGGCAACACGCAAGTTACACTCCACGCCGCTAAAAAGTTGACCTCTTTAAGACACAGTTCATACATGGCTGCACAAAGGAAATTAAATGTACCGTGCACTGAAATGAGCAAGACATGTACAACAAAAAGAAGGATATTGATTGGCTTTTGAACTGTGCATTTATTTGCTCCCACTTCTTCCCCTTTCCATATTAGGAAGGAAACAGACTACTTACAGTAGCTCCAAAGATAAGCACATACGGTTAATAAGGCAGTGGAAGAGCACTTTTTTTTTTAACAGAAACAGCAGGTATGAGGTTGCTGACTTGCTTACCGAGCTGGCTTGTTCTTGTTCATAACACGCTAAAAACTGCCAGACAATGGGAAACCTTCGCCAACTGACTGAGCTCTACTCGCAAACAACTTCACTTTCTCCACAAATGCCTCAGAAACCAGGTACTGCCCTGCAGCGTGAAGTACAAACCTCCACTCAACAACTCACAGGCTATAAAATAGCTGAACAGACCAGACTCAGAATGCTACGAGCAATGATTAATGATGCCCATAACCGACTCCACAGGTACAAATGGGAAATTTCACGCCAAAAATCACAGTATCTAAACTCTACAGACCAGCAGTGGACTACAATCCTAGAACAGGCCATCACCATCAATCAACACAAAACCAAAACTAAGAAGAGACACGAGCTACAGGAGAAACTTACCAAACTGATCCACCACAAAGACAAGGACAGCAACAAACCTGACACATGGATAAGATACCTATCCAGCAGACAACTCACACAAACTGAGAAAGCTCTGCTATTACACTGACTGAACAATAAACACAAAGATGTGAACAGAGCAGACTTCATGGCCACTCTGGAGAATACATTAAAAGACAACAGACGCACGGACGAAAAACAAGCCATCCGACAAACTATAAACGCCCACACTACACACAGGGAACAAAGTGGACAACCTGAACACATCAGAGAGAAAAGCACTAGATAAACTCAAGAAAGACAAGAACATTATAATCCTAGATAGTAAGAACTGCTGATGCTGGAGTCTGAGATAACACGGTGTAGAGCTGGATGAACACAGCAGACCAGGCAGCATCATAGGAGCAGGAAAGCTGACATTTCGGGTTGGGACCCTTCTTCCGAAACATCATAATCCTACCAGCAGACAAAAGGCGCATGACCGTCATTATCAACAAACCAGACTATGTTAAGAAAGCAGAGGCACTGCTTGCAGATACAAACATGAACGAGAACAAGCCAGCTTGGTGAGCAAGTCAACAACCTCAGCCACAACCCCGAGCTACAGGTCTTTGCCAAAACTTTAGACAGCAGATATTTCCAAAACTGCATAAGGGGATCCATATTCTATACAGACTACCATTACACAACTTAAAGGTTTTCCACAAAATAAAAGAAAGAACTGCGGATGCTGGAATTCTGAAATAAAATAGAAATTACTGGAGAAACTCAGTAGGTCTGGCAGTATCTGTTTTTCTCCACAGATGGGTTGGTAGTTGTTTTCCCCACAGAAACCTGCTGAGTTTCTCCAGCAATATCTGTTCTTTGTTAAAGCCTTTCCGGTTGTTTCTTGATAAATAAACAGGGCTGCAAGGAGATTACAAAGCTTATGAAGGTACTAGGACCAGGGAATTTATCTGATTTTCACAAACTATTCAGCCGGAGTTTCAGCTGCATAACAGCATTACAATACGTTGTAAACAGCAGCAAAAATAAAACAATGTTTTAATTCATTCATTTTCACTTTTTAATCACAGTATTAGTTGCTGCTTTGCCATGCAACCAAATTTGTTTATTGCTCAGAAACCATTTTAGATGTATATTTTAAATCAATTTGGCAAAAATCCATGAGCTTATCTGCTACCTATTTCTCAAAGCCAGTTCTCTCTAATTGCCTAATGCTGGCTCTTGATCTGCCTTGCCATGAAAATAAATGGATAACAAAAATTATTTGTAATATCTTACTGAGCTCAAAACAGAGCCTAATAATAAGGAAACAGAGAGACGTACTGTTAACAAATCTTGTTGTACTTTTTAGTTCCGATTTAGATAGCAGTGAATAAAAAACAGTTTAAAAAAAACTGTGGAAGGGTACATGTACTCCAAATAGTATTCAGGCTTCTTAAATAAAAAAAACTGTACCTAATTTTCCAGAAACACAACTAGTCAACTTCATCCAGTGATCCAAGCTCCAGAACTACTCAATATATACTTTAGCTTCCCCTCTGGAATAGTTCACAGGGCTCCAACGATCACTAGAAACGTCTGTCAACTATCTGCCTAACAAATTCCTTCCACAGCTAAACTCCTGCCTATTTTTGTCCTATTTACTTTGCTAATAGTGCAGATGGCAAGGGGAGGGCTACAGACCATAATTATACATCGATGACTATTTTACATAAATATCTTGTATGAAGATACAAACTTTCAATTTTTTTTTGGCAAAGATGTAAACTCCATTCAGAGCTGTTAAGAGGCAAAATCAGGAAAGGCTGACTTACTATCAAGATAGGAAATAGTCACTTTTTTTTATACTTGACAATTGGATGGGAATGTAAGTTTTTCAGAGGTACCTCAGTCACTACTTCCAACAGCTGTAGAACTTTCAATACTTCTCAATCCACCATAAAGGATCAGGGACTGGGAAATATGGGAAGCTACCAACAATTTCCTTGTGACAAACTCCATCTATCAAAAGGCAGGCTACGAAGTGCTACAGCCAGAGTGATCCTTGGTAAACATGCTCAGTCCACGCCAGGACCAGTGCACAGACAGCTTCCATTACAGGGGCCTCGGTATAAACCCCTTGTGCACTTGTGGAGAAACAGAAACAATGTCATACATCCCTTCAACAGACTAAAACATGAAGTTGCCATGGTCCCAGAGAACCACCGGGCTGCTCTGATTAGAGAAAGATAACTGCTGGTGGCTTAACCTGAGGGACACCCCACCTCAGGCGAAGGGAGAGGTCAAGAAGGAAAGTTCCTCATGATGGCCTCAGCCATTGTGGGAACTGAACTCACACTGTTGGCATCACTCAGCTTTGCAAACCAGCTGTCCAGCCCAGCTCTTTGAAATGACTTAGTGGTTAACTAATCACATTCAGCTCAGAAAACTAGTAGGCTCTTGCTTCACTTCAGGGATTTACATTCGCTAAATAGTAAAATAATAAATATTTTAGATTTGTCCCATCCCAGTTCAACTCCGTGGTCTCCCAAAGCTCTGCCTCCTGTTGGGGTATGTCACAATTGCATCGCTATCCCTCTAACACCCAATTTCAGTAGGGCCAACCTAGATTTCACACAGTTTAGTCACCCATGGAACATGTCACAACTGATAACAATTCTTTCAATACAGGCATGTACTTAGTAAGAGGATAGCCACTTTAGAGCCTTTAGCTTAGAGACACTGATAGTACGTTCCAACTCTACTGGTGCATTAGCTGATATAAAGAGATAGAAACAAATAGATAGTAATATATAATGTATAGATGCTAATGCTAGAGAAGATATAAATGAAATCAAATTATACCAGAACTCAGATTAGATCTAGCAGAAAACAGACCAGATCGTTTTGAAGAAAGAGAAGGCTGAGGCAAGATGTAATACATACATACAAAAATTATGAAGTGTTTCATGACGTAGACCAGTGCTTCCAAACCACTTCACACTGCCCCATTTTCAGGCCTGAAAACTCAGTGATAGGTGGGAATAGAAGGAAAACATCATTAAGAGCTGAGAGAGGAGACTGTGCCATTGTTGTCTCAGAACACATAAAACTAAGATTCTAGCTCACAATGTCCCTTAGCACCCCAATCAGAAACTGACCAAGTGGCATTTTCATCGAGTTCCAGGAGGGTTCTCTTCGTGAGGCCTAGCAGGTTTTCTCGTGCAATCGTCTTGATCTTGCCTCATTGACAACCTACCACGCCCCTCTATGGCATCCCTCTTATCCTACACTAGACTGATTCTCCCACCCACCTTAAGAAGATGTGCTTGCCATTGCTGGGATATCCTGGGACCCTGGCACAGGTGTCATTGTTAAAAGGCAGATGTACACTAGTCAAGCGCTGGGAGTCTGGAGCTGCCCTGCACAGTTGGAGACTTTTATCCCAAATATGGCAGACATGGGCAAATAGACATGCCATATTTCAGACAGGAACCAGAGGGTCCTGGTGAATAGGGCAGTAAGGGGAGGGAGATCCTCTTTCCCGAAAACTGGCAGAAGAGGTCACAACAGCAGACACTGTCAGCCTGGTCCCACGTCGACAGCAATGTTCATGCAGTCTCAACAGTCCACAGAAAAACCCAGCAGTTTTGCAAGACGGTCAATGACCCTCTCCATTTTACCAGGTCACTCTGTCACCTCACCAGACCTGCTCCTGCACCCGCCTCCCACCAAGGCTCACGTTCCACGACTCTCATTATCACCTGCTTCCCCTCACTTGGCCTCTGTGCTGCCTACTCTTTCACACGGGACACCTCCCCACCTATCCCTCCAACCTACACCAGCACTACGAGCTGCGGGATCCACTTTAATTTCACTCAGTCCCTTCCTTTCTCTCATTCCAAGTGAAATCGAGCCATAAATGGTCTGAAAGAGCCAGGATGGTGATGGGGTACCTGACATTTGGCTGCTCCTCACCCACAAGAAGGAACATCTTGACCCTCGCCTTTGAGGACTGGCACCCATCCAGCGGAGATACTGAAAACACTGTTTCACTGTAGTGTTGCTATCCCAACACCCCAATTGCAGATGTATTATCAACAAAGCAAAACGTCTACCCCTTTGATAGTGACAAGTTCTCTCCTTTATCTCCTGCAGTTATCAGCAGGAGTGCCATGGTCTCTGCAGCCAAGAGGGCAGTGCTGCAAGACTTGTCTTCCTTCACCTCTCAGGAACAGACCATGGACGCCAGTAAGGCAGCTCAGTTGGCATGCTACTTTAATTAGAATTGGTGAGCACTTCACTGCCATGTCTCTGCAGCCGGTCAAGGGACCAGGCCCCTGCTCAGCATCAGGCAGGAGAGGATGTCATGGTGGCAGGTTCTGGGGACATTATCGACATGCGAGCAGCGGGCAGGTCTGTCTGTCAGGATGGCAAGCGATGCCTTTGGGGCCCTGATGCCCCAGGCATGCTAAGCATCTGGCTGCCTCCATGGTCATGCTGGTAACTACCTATAGAGAGCCTGGTCTACCACACTCAGAGTCTAATGGATATGTGCACTGACCTGTGCTCCGTTGCTCTAGTGACTGGCGTTCAGGCCATTCAGCAATGTGCCAGGTGACTGAGCAACTCTGAACCCACTCCAGGTTCTCCATCCTCACAAGAAGGCAGGGCAGTGACAGTAGACGCAGCCAAAGGAACCAACACATACAAAGGACATACATCCCACAGGAGGCTCATCTTGGGACACTCTGAGGTGGCTGGGCCTTCCACCTCTACCCTACCTGCTGCCATCAACCCTCTGGGAGTTCAAGTTGAGGAGGCGTACCTGGCCTCTGGACAGGTCACACCCAGAATGTTGGGACTCTCGGGACAAAAATGCTCTGGCGGTCATTTGACCAAGCTTCCCAGGCAAACAGGCTAGAGAAGGCTCCCTCCACGCCAGCTGTGGAATCGGAGACTGTATTGAGATGGAGTGGGAAGGAAAGAAAGATGACAACCTTCTGAGGTAACAGATGGCACAGGTGATACGTGAATGTAAATAAGTTTTCAAATGCGTAATTACACATTCACTTTTCACCATAGGCTGTATGTGTGAAAGTCTGTGTCTCAACACAACTACTACACTGAGGGTACAAAGCCTTTAGTGCTGCATGGTGTTTGATGGGACAAGGTGTGAAGTGAGCAGCTCTTGCACCATGTGCAGGTCTGACTGAATTACTACTTTGGCAACTGTAGTCGATCTTTCAACATAGCAAAACACTGCTCGTGTATCAGAGCCATTTAGTGAGATTGATTCATTATGTTACATGAGATAGCAAGAACTGCACATGCTGGAGTCAGAGATAACACAGTGTGGAGCTGGAACAGCACAGCAGGACAGGCAGCATCAGAGGGGCAGGAAAGTTAACGTTTCAGGTCGGGACCCTTCCTGATATGTGTTTGAGGTAAGGATTTGGACACCAGACAAAACTGAACTCTGACACTTCTGGTGTGGTCACATCTGCTTTCATCTCCCTTGTGACTTGTTATTTACAGCAAAAGGGAAGGAAGCAGCAGTTGTTCCTTGATTAGTGAGTCTCACACTCAGCTTCTTATTATTGATGCACTTCCAGATGTAAGTATTCCTTCCCATTTTGCCCCTACTCCAGCCCAGGCATCTTGAGTAAATATGCCAGATCTAGGAGTCTAATGCCAACCCCACCCTCTCCCATCCTTTCTTTTCAACGCTCTATCGTTACATCCCTTTGAATATTGAGTGGCCACCCTTTTCACATGGTAATCTCTTATGCCCCAAATCCCTGTAATTAAGTTCCCCAGCTTCCCTCCTTCTCTCTGCAGTGGCCCCGATTATTCCCAGACTTTCAGTGGAAGCATTCCACTGCTGGGCAGCCCGGAACAATGAGGGACCAAATTCCCTGAATGTGCACATCCAACTCTGCAAATTGGGTGCACCAACCCACAGGGCCGAACATGTCCCACTTCCCAGGGTGTAGAGGCACAGACAACCTGACCATGACTACCCTGAGCCCAAATGACTGTGACCAAGCCCCTGCAATTATATCCGAGGCTGCCCTTAATATACTACGCTGGGACTTGCTGCCTGGAAGTTTCTTCCTCAACTTGATTGAGGGCTACTCTCCTTTGAATCATGGCCATTTGGTTGAAGCTTATGCAGTGCCTTTGGCACGGAAAATGGTACAGGTGTTACTTTGATGTAGCAACGTGCTATACGGCAACATGTCCATCTTCTTGACTGATGATTGCTGACAACTATGACCAGCTGCGTGGCGCTGTGTCAGCACTAAAAGGCAAGTCAACAAATAAGTACTGTGAGCCTTTATGGTGTGCTGAAGGGGAAAATTTGCTAAAAGGCAACGCAGGGATGCTGTGAACATCAAAGCAGATGCAAAGTGAGGGAGTGTTAAGAGGATAGTGACCAGACCTGAAATACAGCCTGTTCCAAACCATGAGCTGGATGCCTGTGCACGCAATAAAGTGTCCTCACAGCATCAATGCAATGAAAAATGCTAGTGCACTCCAAATTGCAGCAATCACGCGCAGAAGCGAGCTGCAAATGGTTTGGACATGTGCCACAACGATGCAGTGAGGCTGTTAACATGTTGGCTGCCAATGTCTCTGCCCTTGGGGTGGGTAGCTCCTGTCTATGGAGCATGTTCCGAGATGTTAGGGCCAGGTCTCCAACACGGAGGTCCACAGAGATAGCAGTGAGCTGGAGTTGCCAGGTACCCACTCTGGCTTTCATGTTCGGAACTATCAGCATCTAGTTTCTATCTGACAGGTGGTAGTACCAAGTAATGCATGTTATAATTAGAATTTATTGTCATGTGTTCTCGTGTACAGAAGTACATGAGCAGTGAAAAGTGTACAACGTCGCCCTTCCTGGCGCCATCTTAGGTACAAAATCTTAGGTACAAAGCTGAGAAATAAAGAAACAATGATAAACATCACAGTCCGTCTTAGTATAAAGTAGAAAAATAAAGAAATGAAGTTAAAATTTAAACATCACAGTGCTTCTTAACATTAAGTAAAATAAAGTCAAAAGTTCATTAGTCTTTTTTAAGTGCTTAACCATGCTGAGCTCGCGCTTGCTGCAAGGGCTCAATCTCCTCTACTTTGACCTATTCTCTGGGAGACCTCAGGCTGCCTTGCTCTTGCTACTATTGCAGATGCCAGGGGACATCCCTCACCGCCACGTTGGGCTCACTCTTCCCTCATTGGACTTGATCTACGACTGTTAAAATCTCGATCCGGGCGCCCAGGCATTGCCACGCTCTGGACCTGACAAAGCTGCGATGCTGCCTCCACGACTGAGCTCTCTTCAGAAGATAAATTCAATCTCCCCATGTTTGCGGCCGCCGCAGATGCTTGGGGAGGTGGTGGGGTGGGGGGGAGATCATCTCGCACCATCTCGTTGGGCTCGCTCTGCTCGCGATGGCTCACTCTCCTCTGCGCTAATCTCCTCCACACTACACCTTGAACAGGGCAGCAGAGTGGTGACGCTGATTGGCTGACGTGGGGAAAATCTGCATCAGTGCAGTCACTGCTTCCAGATGGTGGTTTGTGGAGGGGTTGTTGTCAAGTGACAGTTCAATCCCAAACACTTCTTCAGTGTTTCCCTCCCTATGTCCTCCTCTAACCAAAAAAAAAAAGCACACAGCCACCGCTGTGAGGATGAGAAGCAAAGGGAAAGGCCATGCTAAATTGCCCGTAGTGTGTTCAAGGATATGTAGATTGACGGGATGGGTCTGGTTGGGATTCTCTGAGGGTCAGTGTGGACCTATTGGGTCGAAGGGCCTGTTTCCACACTGTAGGGATTCTATGATGTAACGTGGCTACACAGTTCTCCTTCGCGGTCCACAGAAGGTACGTTGATTAAAGTAAGCAAACAGTGAAAGACGGAAACAATGTAAAAGTGAACAGAGGAGATGAGCGCCGGGCAGGAGCCCTCACGCTGCACAACTCACTCTCCACTGCCATCTTGTATTAAACATCATCCTTGGACTGCTGAGGTGAGATTAAGTAATCATGAGGGCGATAATGAGTGATAAACCATGTTAATGGGCCCCTCACTGCTCACTCATGAAAATCTCATCTTGACATCCAACACTTGGTTATAAACAGGACTTCATTGTTCTTGAAGTTGAAAAGGATCTCGTAGACATCTCATTAGGTTTTCCCAAATTCCCTACCAAAGCCAATATTGTTCTGGGGCTGGTAAGATTCTGCTCGTAGAGATGTTTCCTCTTTCAGGGGCCTAAAACTGGAAATATAAATCCAGGATAATCAGGGAATTCAGGAGAAAGCTCCTTACCCAAAGTGCAGGGAGATTGTAGAACTTGCTACGACATGGCGTACTTGAAGGGTTTTGTATTTTATGACTGTGATTGAGGTCAAAACTATTTAACAGAATGCAGCCAATTACAAGGGAGATGTTTGGGTGAAAATATGGAATAAACTAGGGAGGAGAAAAATAAGTAAGAGACCGACTCAACTATTTAAAGATGCACGCACAACAGAGACAGAGACACAAATTATTCAGTTCCAAGTGGCATATTACATCTAGAAAACAAAATGTGGTGTCAACCATTTCTTCCCAATGCAAACTCAGTCTACGAGTTACAATAGAAACATAGAAAATAGGTGCAGGAGTAGGCCATTCAGCCCTTCGAGCCTGCACCACCATTCAATATGATCATGCAATCTCAGTATCCCATTCTTGCTTTCTCCCCCTACCCCTTGATCCCTTTAGCCAGAAGGGCCACATATAGCTCCCTCTTGAATATATCTAACAAACTGGCTCCGACAGCTTTCTGTGGGAGAGAATTCCACAGGTTCACAACTCTCTGAGTGAAGAAATTCTTCCTCATCTCAGTCCTGAATGTCCTACCCTTTATTCTTAGACTGTGACCCCTAGTTCTGGACTTCCCCAACGTCAGAAACATTCTCTCCACATCTAGTCTACCAGTCCCATCAGGATTTTTATATATTTCTATGAGATCCTCCCTCATTCTTCTAAATTTTAGTGAGTACAAGTCCAGTCAATCCAGTCTTTCTTCATATATCAGTCCTGCCATCCCGGGAATCAGTCTGGTGAACCTTTACTGGACTCCCTCAATAGCAAGAATGTCCTTCCTCAGACTAGGAGACCAAAACCTGGAAGGTATGTTCGGGCCCTTGGATGGTGGACTGAATTAGTCATCGCTTTCCAAATGCTCAGTTATTACATCCTTAATAATTGACTCCAGCATTTTCCCCAACACTGACGTCAGGCCAACCAGCCTATAATTTCCCTTTTTCTCTCTCCCACCTTTTCTAAAGAGTGGGGTTACATTAGTTATCTTTCAGTCCACTGGAACTCTTCCAGAGTTTACAGAATGCTGGAAAATGATCACCAATGCATCTGCCATTTCTAGGGCCACTTCCTTAAGTACGCTGGGATGCAGAGCATCAGGCCTTATCAGGTTTTAATCCCTTCAATTTCCCCAAAACCATTTCTTGACTAATAAGGATTTCCTGCAGTTGCCCCTTCATGCTTGACCCTCTGTCCCCTAGCATTTCCTGAAGGGAAAGAACTTTGCCATGGACATTGCACTTTGCAGCCAGAACTGATTTTCAATAAAGATTTAATCAGGAGACTTAATAGTTTTGATCACCGGTAGGAGAGTATATAATTGTGACATTATAATATAACCTCATCAATGGTCTGCATGCCAATAAGTTCAAATATTGACAGGCACTGCAGATATTTCCAGCATTTTTGCTTTCTCCCAACATTTGCTGTATGTTCTATCACATTTTGGCCCACATCTGAAGGCTGTCAGTATTAGATGTGATTTTCAACATGCTAATTTCATGGTACATCATGTTAGAATATTGAGCTCTGGAAAATAATAAGTTTACATTTAATTTTGTAAAATGCACACATTTTACAAGAGTTTAGTTATAAAGCAGCATGCCATAATGCATTATTTTACTTACTCTGTTCGTCAGGCAAATTATTCTTCAAAATTAAACTTTTATTTGGGAATATCTAACACGTACAAATCTCAACGAAGGACTGGCTGGACAAGAACAGCTTGATTTTTACATTTGTAACTTTATCTAACAAACTGTGAATTCTTACCATACTCTAATTAAAATGGAGATGTGCACTGACTTAGTAAATTGCCCTTGGGAAATATAATGCAAAAAACAAACACTGTGCACTCAAGTCATTTAACAAGAAAGGATCACAAGGAGTGTAATGTGATGGTTCTTCAAAAATCATCTGTTGGCTGTGAAGCATTTCTGATGTGAATATGGATTTACTTACCTAATAAATAAATAAATAGACACACTTTTTCTTAATATCCTTTCATTTATGTTTATCAGCACAGAACCAGAAGTCCTGCATGTCTTATTATGCCTCGCCTGAGGTAGTGCACTGAAAATCAAGCCCGTTACTCCCAGAGTTGTCACAAAAGTTAAAGATTTTTTTAAAAATGCAAAATTCTGCAATTTACCTGACTTTTAGCTCCAGGGTGTTAACAGAAAGCATGCACGGTTGCTATACTTTACAAGTATTACTATTTATTATAAATAGGTGGGCAAGGTGGGTCAGTGGTTAGCACTGCTGCCTCACAGCGCCAGGAACCTGGGTTTGATTCCACCCTCGGGTGACTGTCTGTGTGAAGTTTGCACATGTTCCCCATGTCTGTGTAGGTTTCCTCCAGGTGCTCTGGTTTCTTCCCACAGTACAAAGACGTGCAGGTTTGGTGGACTGCCCATAGTGTCCAGGAATGTGTAGTCTAGGTGGGGTAGCCATGGGAAATGTTACAGCCATAGGGTGCGGTTTGGTGGGTCTGACTGGGATGCTCTTCAACTGGTGAGGACCGTATGGGCCAAATTGCCTGCTTCCACACTGCAGGGATTTTATGAAGTAGACTCTACAGGCATCAATTATGAGCTGTTGTCACATAACTCTACTAGGTAAAGCTGTAGCCCCTAATGAACTCCCACACACAATCAGAATCAGAAGGGGAAAACAAATGGGTGCTTTGGGCAGAGTGAAAGAGTAGGAAGACA
This sequence comes from Ginglymostoma cirratum, assembly GCA_024137785.1. Taxonomy (NCBI): domain Eukaryota; kingdom Metazoa; phylum Chordata; class Chondrichthyes; order Orectolobiformes; family Ginglymostomatidae; genus Ginglymostoma; species Ginglymostoma cirratum. The sequence goes on along the minus strand of JAHRHZ010000111.1, from coordinate 27,755,680 downwards.
ATTCGGTGGCCCCTAGTCCACATAGCTTGCTGATCAGAACACAGCTCCTCTATCTTCCTTCACCAAATGTTTTCACTTGTTTTAGGAGACACGGATGACTGGTTCACATGTATAAAAGTCACTGACACATCAAGTAAAAGTCACAGCTTCCAGCAACTGCTGAAGGAAAAATAAGTGGATTTTCTTCAGGCATAGCTGTTTTTACTGCAGAGAACAGAGACCATTTCTGAGTTTATAGAGATCTGATGGTTTCTCCATATCTTGTTCACAACCCCAACCTGCTTAGCTACGTGGGAACCAGTCACGTAGTTGTTGGCAAGCAAAAGGCCTTTTCCATCAATTACGGGTCACTAGTCCACAGAGAATTAGCTACATTTTGCTGACTGATTCTCCATTTTTGCAAACCATTTACTGCTGCTTGAACCAGCAGCTGTATGAACAGGACTTACAATGACTGACAGATTACTTGCTTTCAAAAGCTGCAGTAATCTTTCAGAATCATAGAATCCCTATTGTGGAGAAAAAGGCATTTCGGCCCATCAGGTCTGCTAACTTCCGAACGGCATCCCACCCAAGCCCAGACTCCCATCCTAGCCCTTATTTACGATAATTAACCCACCCAACCTGGGTTATCACTGGACACTTTGGGGTGTTTTAGTATGGACAATCCACCTATCCTGCACATCTTTTCACTAGGGAAGGAAACCAGAGCATCCGGAGGAAACCCACACAGACACGGGAGAACATGCAATCTCCACATAGATAGTCACCCAAGGCTGGAATTGGAGCAGAGTCTGTGGTGCTGTGAGGCAGTAGTGTTAACCACTGTGTCAGTGAGCTGCCCAGAAACCTTTGGTTTTTGAAACAATTCTTTAGCCTTTTTCTGTCCACAATTAGAAATACAGAAAAATAAAAAGAAATGGCCGTTACAGTGCTCAGATTAAAGCAGGTTAAACCATTGTAACCGCTTTGAGTAGGATGCATCTTTTCATACAAATCCTCAGTTTTAAGTAACATTCGCCCACAGCTCAGCTGGTGGCTAATTTTTAGGTAGCAGTCCTGCACAAACCAATGTTAAGTTTACTAAAAGATCAGGTCTAAAATGACCAAAAATTTGAGAAGTCCTCTGAATTATGACATAATTTCAATAATAAAGTTACATCTTTTGGGTATACAAAAGCCAGAACTTAACTGCAGAAGATTTAATTGTAAATGTACAACAGAAATGAAGTCATCAACTTCAGAACAGTTTTGTGTAAAATAATAATTTGCAAGAAGCCAAAAACAGAAATTGTCTACAACAAACTAAACAAGGAAATGTTTAATTTTTTTTCCCTATTCTGAAAATTGTGAATACAGACTATATCTGTGGATTCTTTCAATTCTCAGTAGAACTGAATTGCTGTACACAACAGGAAAGCTATAAAGGGACAAAATGCATGCAAAAGATTTAAACCTAAGGAGCCATCATACTGTCAGACTCTACACTGGCTAAGGATCTCGAGTGGATTACATTGAATGAAAAGAGTGACTGTTCACAATCAAAAGTAACAAAAAAGCTTGCAAGAGCAGCATTACCTCTTAGTCCATTATTGAATAACTTCCTTCCAATATATGACAGAGATGTACAGTAGGATGCTGAGACGCTGATCCATTCCACACAGCCTTTGTGCACTGTTTAGTTATTCAAAGGGACTGTTCCATCACTGCTGCATGAGAAATATGTACATAAGAACATATCTTGGGAAGGAAGGGCTATTCAGCCCACCAAGCCCATGCTTTCATTGATCTCATGCGCTATCTCTAATATATTATATAGTAACCTACTTAGTTAAATTCCTTCAATAGACCACAAAATTTCTCCCAAAGATAATCCAGGAAAGTGCCATTTATTGAGCTATCAATCTTCATTCTTTAACCCATTGGCAAACCTTTGAATAGAATTGACAGTAAGTGCCAGTAGTACACGAATCATTGCATTTCATCAATATTTCATCACTGTAGTATTCTGATGACTCGTGGGTACATTAATCCAAATATTTCTCCAATTTCTAAATGAATTAAACAACATAATATTAAAGTGTAGTTGCTCTGCTGATCCATTATTCCATATAGAAAAACCATTACGATAGTGGAAAGAGTTCCTGCATGATCTTCTAGGAAGCTACTGGTCACCTTGATTCTCATCCAAGGGCTAATTTTAAGGCAACATATGCTTGCTAACCTAAGTTGACTCCTACTTCAACAATACTTCAATTTTAGAATTTTTGTCCTTGGTTTCATATCTTTCCATATGCAAGAATCTTTCTAATTTGATTGCAAAAGACTTCCATGTGCAGAAAATAACCTACCCCATGAAAGTAATATGAGAAAACTCTTCTGCACTAGCAAATAATAAAGGAGCTGTAAGCACTGGGTATTTACTGGCATGAATTCCAAGTTGATTTAGCTTCCTCAATTGTCACAGTGTCTTTATGTAGTGTTCACTGCAGAATTTCAGGAAGTGTGGAAAACCCTTGGACAAACATCATTGTTAAGATGCTTGTGTGCATGACTGCATAGCAGCTTGGAATGTACCATTCAGACTTCATTTTAGGTTAAATACTGTGCATGCGCTGCCAGGCACAAGAATTTAATGGTACTGTGCAGTGAGAAAAACTGGCCATGCACAACCTCAAGTTTTTACATGAAATATTCTGTAAACCCAACATTGAACTGGAATGCTTTGAAATGGTGCTCTGACAACTCACCTGTCCTTAAGAGTGGTGCACACACAGTCATACGTGCTCCACTGAAATGTGGAAATCAGCAGACTAAAACTGGCTTCCCAACGGCTGTCAATTTCATCTATTATCCACTTCCAGTGCTCCAGCAAATTAAAACTCCACATGTTATTTCTGCAAATCAGTTTTAATTGTTTAGCAGTAACTAAGACTAATTATATAATTAAACAATGTGCTTGCTCTGTAATAGACAAGCACTCACCTTTTGTGGTAAATTTAATCCCTATTGACAATATTATTACAGAGACTTCACAAACTTCAATTCATTTAAATAGGGAGTCAAACAGAAAGATGAAAATTTCTTGAAGCATCGTAGACAGCAGCTTCAGGATGTCTATGTTTAACTGATCATATTAAGTTGTTTTTCGCTTTAAGAATACATGCCAGTGATCACTCTTAGTCTCTCCTTTATTTTTAAAGTAACTTTGAGCCTGTGACTCTGTATAACAAGGAAGTTTAGACATTTTGCATTGGAGTCTGCCTGTCTGGAATTAATATTTCAGATGGAGTATTCAAGGGTATCTTCGGATAACACTGATTTGGCTTTTCAGGGACGCCTCTGCAGGACATAAATATTGTGCATTTTGGAGGTCATTGAGCACCTCTGCATCAAATATTCCAAACACATCTTCTATCTGCCTCCCCCTCTCTCCCTATTTATTTCAGAACCCTCTTCCCCTGCCCCATTTTTGATGAAGGGTCTAGGCCCGAAACGTCAAGCTTTCCTGCTCCTATGATGCTGCTTGGCCTGCTGTGTTCATCCAGCTCCACACCTTGTTATCTCGCTAGATTATAGTCTTCAATTGTCAAATGTTGGCGAGCACGGTGGCTCAGTGGTTAGAACTGCTGCCTCACAGCACCAGGGGCCTGGGTTTGATTCCAGCCTTGGGTGACTGTCTATGTGGAGGTTGCACATTCTCCTATGTCGGCGTGGGTTTCCTCCAGGTGTTCTGGTTTCCTCCCACAGTCCAAAGATGTACAGGTTAAGTGGACTGACCATGCTAAATTGCCCACAGTGTCCAGGCATGTGAATTAGCCATGGGAAATGTGGAGTTAATAGGGATAGGGTGGTGGGGTGGGGGTTGGGTCTGGGTCGGATGCTCTTCGGAGGGTTGATGTGAACTCAAATGAACAAAAGGCCTGCTTCCACACTGTTGGGATTCTATGATTCTAACAACTGCTTTCTTTTTGAAGTTACATAAAACAGGATAATCCAGGACATATATGTCAGTACACCCATGGTGATGCACGCTTTAAAGTATGTAAACCATCAAAAACAGTGGGCAATTTTTATTTCTTTCTTACAGGGTAAACAGAACTTTGTCTTTAATAATGCAGCTATTTAAGCACCCAAGATTAAGGTGGTCAGCAATCCAGATTTATGGCCGTGTGTTTTTAAAACTGCTGCTTTCAGGATTATTTTTTTTAAGGGAACTGCATTATCTTTGGCATCAGCAGCTTTTAGGGTTGTGTCAAAATCAGCCAACTGCTGAATTCGCTCTCAGAAACCAATGGCATTTACAACTGGAACTGGTCTAAATTTTTCAGGCTCTCTGTTACATACATGTCAGCTCCAGCAATTTTGTATAAAGGCACCATTAATAGAGTAGCTGTAATGGGAGAAATCACCTAATTCCGCTTCTGAGCTTGCAAAATGTGCTAGTCATAAAGTCCTTCCTGAAGTGCAGAACTTGCCAGTAGGCTTCAGCTCAAGCCTGTGCCTGGCTCAATTTCTTTCCCCTTCAAATTCGAGCTCTGCAGTATCGACTGAAATGTTGCAAACAGTTTTCAGTCACAGCAATCTTCCTAATTAGGGCCTTTATAGATATTCATAGCTGTGCTAAAACCTAAATACACTTGTGTATCCTTGCAATCTCCTATCTAATTTCTACTATTTCAGGGAAAATTACATTTTAACTTCTGCAAACAGACAAGAAGCAATTTCTCTAAAATATTTTACAGTAACTGCTCTTCCTACACTCCCCCACTATCAGCCATCAGTGGGTCTTGAGTGGTTCATTTGAGATTGGGCAATTGAATTATAACAATTTCTCTCTGTGTCAGTGACTGTGAAGTACTGCATTTCAACATGCTCAAGATTACATGAGACTGTCATTTGGCCTACTAACCTTTCTGCTTCAACAGGCAACATACAATTTTCTGGACTTCATCTAATTTAGTTGACTTGTAGGAAGTGTGAGAAAAATGAATAATCACAGGCAAAACAAAGCCTTGAAATTCTCCTTCTAAATTAAAGTCACAGAACCCCTTCCGATATATCGATACAAATTTGCAATCTGTATCATTTAATTCTGACCAGTTTCATTCCCCAGTTAAAAGTATTTTCTTAATTATTAAAGATTCATAGCTTTAGAAAGAGTTTGATTGACATTGAGTAACACGTACTTTCCGAACAACATTGTATTTGAAGGGGCACAGACGGGAAACTAAACATTACCGCTGAAGGCAAATGGACTGGAGATGTGATAACATGTTGAGACAATGAATTTCTTGACTATTTATATCTCATCTTATCTAAAGACACTGCCTGATGCTGGAGTATAGTAATGAATGGTAGTTTTTTCGTCCGTTACTTAAATGCAAATTTCTATTTGGTCTGTTAAATTGTGGGGTCAGAGTGAAACCCAAGATACAAGATATTTCCTGCAATCATTTATATCTTCCTTGGACCCATCTTTCATGAGGCTATAACTCATTTTCCCCTTCACCATCATAACTTTTCTCAATTGATCTCTCCTGCTCTCTACTGCATCACAGACATTCCTTTTTGTTATTTGCCCATCTCTGTGCTTCACAAAAAATGAAAATCATTGAGTTATAGTTTTTTTAAAAAATCCTATGACTGGGCTGTGAACATCACCAACAAAGCCAGCATTAAATGCTGATCACTAACCACCCTTAAGAAGACAGAAGTGAGACACATCTTGAACTGCTGAAATTCATCTGGTCTACATAGAAATTTATAAAATTATGAGGGGTACAGACAGAGTTAAAGATGAGGGATTTCAAGACTAGGAGACACATTTTTAAAGTGAGAGGACAAGGATTTAAAAAAAGACACGAGGGGCATTTTTATTTTTACACAGAGCTTGTGGAATGAACTTCCTGAGGAAGTGGTGGAAGTGGGTACAATTACAACATTTAAAATGAAATGGAGGTGCCAGTGTTGGACTGGGGTGGACAAAGTCAGAAGTCACACGACACCAGGTTATAGTCCAAAGGGTTTATTTGAAATCACAAGCTTTTGGAGCGCTGCCCCTTTGTTGTTTGGAAGAAAGCTCCAGGAAGTTTTTACCCACTAACAGTGAAGGAATGGCAAAATAGTGCTATTGAAGATGTCAGTGACTGGAGGGCAGATTGTAGGTGGTGCTCCTGTGTGTTTACTGCACTTGTCCTTCAAGTGGTACACACTGTGGATTTGGAAGGTGCTGTCAACGGAAACGTGGATGCTCTAAAGCAACTCACTTAAGGTACAAAATGCAACCACTGTGCATCTATGACAGCAGAATGAATGCTTAAGGTAGTGGATCAGTCACAGAGGGAGTAGGTCAATGCAGTCACAACTTTCTCCTAGACTGTGTGGAGCTTCTAGACTGCTGTTGGAGATGCACTCATTCAGGGAAGTGGAGCACCTTTCTTCACACTACTGATTTGTGATTTGTTGATGATGAACAGCTTTTGAAAACCAGGAGGGGAGTTACCCCCTGCAGAGTTCCCAGACTTTGACATGCTCTTGCGGCCAAAGTATTTAAAAAGCTGGCCCAATTCAGTCCCTGCTCAATGATATTCTGGGGATCTTGTCGGGGGCAGAGAGAATTCAAAGGTGCTAAGACCGTTGAATGTAATGGTTAGAATCTCTCCAGTTGGAAATGATCACTGCCTGGCATTTCTGCGGTTCAAATGTTACTTGCCTTATGTTGTCCAGATCTTGGTGCAGATAGGTACAGATTGCTTCAGCACTGGGTCAGGTCGGATTGGTACTGAACACTGCAATCATCTGGAAACATCTTCACCTCTGATCTAATGATAGAGGGAAGGTAATTGATGAAACAGCTGAAGATGTTTGACCCCAGGACACTATGCTGAGAATCTCTCTGCAGGAGTTCCTAAGATTAAATGACTGGCCCCCAACAATTACTACCATCTACAGTGCTCAGTATGACCCAAAAGAGTGAAGAGCTTCCCCACTAATTCTCATTGAATTAAAGTTTATTCGTGTTTTGTGATCCTATACTCTGTCAACATCTTGCTGTCAAGGCGAGTCACTCCAACCTTATCTCTGGAACTCAGGTCTTTTGTCTGTGTTTCAACCAAGGCTGTAATAAGGTCATTGACTTGTAACGTTAATTCTATACACTATTACCACAGATACTGCTTGACCTGTTGCCATTTCCACGATTTTCTGTGTTAATTACACAATTTTTTTGAGTAATGATAACTGGCATATTTAAAATTGAAACAACATGTTTTCAGCTTTACATTCAAAATTTCAGTCCTCCAGCATTAAGTTAGCAGACTCCCTTTCCTGTCATTCTTTTCACATTTTTTTCCAAATATTATTGCTTTACTTTACACAATCTAGCAGTGGCATTGAGCACAGACCGGTCATACTAATAGATTGGCTAGAATAGGTGTTCTCTACGAGCATCATGGCCTGTAAGGATCTGCGAGAAAGTTTCACCAGGTGTGCTAAAAATAACCCAAAGAAACGTATATGTTAATTGTTGTCTCAATCTGCCACCTTTCTGGTCAATAATCTTTGTATAACTTCCTCTTGATGTTGCCACTCAGCTATATCAACCGTCCAACCAGCACAGTTTTACAGGTGGGATCAGGTCAGAGGTTGTCACTGTGCCTCAGGTACTGCCAAATAAGGCGTAAGATACTCTGGGAGGTACACAAAGACTTGTACAGCATTCAGGTTATAAACAGCAAAGTCAAGTTATAATGGATTTCCTCATACCAACATGTATTAGCCAAAGACAGATACAAGTCTTGTCAAACTGTCACCCAGCACCAGCAATATGTTTCACATTAATAAGTAAAATATAAATAATACATATTTGGTATACATACCAACTTTTATGCAGAAAAAAATTTACATAAATTTGTGTCATGCTATAGCAGATGAGTGGAACTTCTACAATACAATAATGGGCCCTTAGAAGCAAAATGTTTGAGAACATCTGATTTGGAAACTGTAAATTCAGACTGCTAATACTTTAACTTATGCATGCGAAATCTTGTATTTCTAACATGTTGAATGGTTTTATCTTTGGTTTTAGTCCTGTTCAATATCTCTTATAAATTAATAATAGTTTTATCCCAAAGTAAATTCTTGCATTTTATTCTATTCTTGGTAGCAATGCGGATACAGGATTATCTTAATGCTCTAAGAAAAATAGGGTAACAAAAAGCTAGGTATATGGTCACAAAATCTCTTAACTACTTCACTGTAGTGCAATTACCCTGGGATTACAGATAGCAGGGAGTCAAGAAGTAAAATTAAGGTAAACAAAAAATAAGCAGAGAAGCAAGGAAGAAGCAGCAGGGAATTTTTAAAAAATAAAAGAAATAAAAAAAGCACAGAACATAGCAAACCCATTCTTAAAAGCAGCTGTCAAGAGTAGCATGAAGGAGGTAAGAAATATGTCCAGTACGAACAATAGGTTATAACAAAACACATATTTTTGCTTCAATGAAAATAGAATCAATTTTAGAGTCTTCACCTTTTGTGTGTATTTTTATTCCTACAGCAAAGTGAAGAGAGAAACGTAATCATAATAGGTCAGCAGGGGTTAATTGTCAGATGATAATCAGCACAAGTTTTGGGTTACACCATAATAATACTTCTGTCTGTCAAATGATACACCTGTTACACTTGTAATTATGCACTAAAATGGCCCTAAAATAAAGATTAATGCGAAACTAGGGAGTAATTTCAAATGCCTTGCTCAATTTTCAAGCCATTCCATTTCTCCCAAGCAGATGAGCACTTTACTGTATACTCTATTACTACACTACTTGCTTCTAGCTAGTTCAGGGAAAGGATCATTGAAATATTTATTCTTGGTATTTAAAACAAAATCAATTTTGTGCAAGCGCTCCATTAAAATGCATGCCATCAAAATTACGGAGAGAAAATTGAGGGGGCGGGAAGGTGAAGGTGGGCGTGATAAGATTCGTGTAGCAGAAAATGTTGCTCCAGGATATCCCAGGTGATCAGGGTATGTGACTGAGTAAGGCTTAAGGTGTGCAAGCACCTCAGATAAAGATCAAACACCACTCTAGCATATTTGACACCTTGTGCCAAGAAGTATGACAATAAAGCTTGTGGCTTCAAGAAAATGGTAAATCATTCAGGTAACATCTTTCAAGGAGTGTAATTGTAATTTAGTTTTAGATGGATCCTCATATAACTTATTAAAGTGACGCATACTTCACGTACACTTTTAATGTTATACACACATTACTACAGGCATAATGTTCAACTAGAACAAATTATGTTCATCACATTTCATTTCAGTAGGTATAGACTTTAAATATCAAACAGCTAGGGTCTTAGTATGAAAATCCAAAACTCAACAGCCCAGATCACTTAATTTTGGTGCTCGAGGAAGAGTTACTTCTAATGCTCCTAACTAAAACTTCCAATTTTCCCTTTGTAATAGAAAGGCATAGAGAGAGGAAAGTAAAGTAGTGAGGAATGAAAATGAGCAAGAAAATTAGTTCAATGTTAAGATATAACCACTTGAACAAAATCAAAGCAAAAAAGACAGAGACGGTAAGACAAATGAAATGACCCATTTTGGTGTCAAACAGTAAAATACTATCTTCAATATATTCTGTTAAATAGGTTTAATGCAACAGCACCTCCTTTCAATGCAAGTTGTTATATACTGGCTCTGATCTCGATGAGGCCTTTAAGTTTAAAGTTCAGAGAAGTTGCCATAATATCAATAGAAAGTTACTGGGGTTACTCGTATTTGCGTAACATTACTGTACAAGAATAATTTTTAAACCCTGCAATTTCCAATAATTAACCCAATGGCAAGATTACATGAAAGTTGTCATATCAAGCAGTGAATTGCAAGCATTTAGAACGCTGTTTCAGATTTTGTCCAAATAACCAGTCACCTTGGTCAATCCCCTCTGTACAGCTCCAATAATATACCATAATGCCTATCATTGCCTAATTAGGTATTTTACAGAAATTCTAACAGGGCCAAAACACAAACATTTAATGTTTGACAAGCAACACATTTTTGACTCATGGAGTGGAATTTTCCCTGTGCATAATGGATGAAGAAAACTTTCCACTGTACACCACAGTTGCTGTTGTATTGAGTTTTTCTTACTGTACAGGTCTCTACGTCTGCTATTTGTAATTGGCATATCAGCAAAAAAGAAAACAATAATAACTCACAGTACTACCAACTATAACCCTAAGACTATGATCGTAAGAAGGAGAGACAGAGAAAGCAAAGAAAAACAAGTGCTGGAGAAAATGGGAGATCTCACAGTAGTGCCTTTCAGCATTTTGTTTGGATTACACTACCCACAGAGATCCAGCTTCAGCTTTCTGTAGGCCAGGCTGTTGGCAATTCAAGAGACAGAAAATCTATTTACAATGCTACCAACTAGTGTCACCTCCGATGCAAACATTTTGCTAATGAAATGCACTTCAGATTATAAATTACTTGCCTCTAATAAAGCTTACGCCAGTGAAGATCTATCATTTCCTGGGGCTCAGAATCTGCTGCTGGTATTCTGACCTTAGTCTGTGACATGTCTGTGCCATGACGTAAATCTGTATTATAATGCATGTATGAGATACTAGGCTATCTCACCACCTGTTCTTGCACAGGCTTTAATTTTATTTAAAACTGTAGAACATGACACTTGTCAATTTCCTGTGGTATCACGCACAGAAAGTTGGAAAGCATGCTGTTTAATAATAATTTGAGATGTTCTTAAAAAACAATAACAGAAAAATATTACATGAGGTTAATAAAATGACTTTTGCTTATATACGGCCTTGCATTACCTCAAAATGTTACAATGAAGTACTTGGAAATATAGTCATCATTATATTATATGACATGCAAGTGCCAATTTGCCCTATCAGCAATATATCCATAAATAGTAATGAGATAATGATCAGATTAATCTGTTTTGTGGTGTTGTTCGAAGGATAAATATTGGTTAGGATAGTCTCCTGTTCAATCACAGGATGTTGCGTGTCCTTCTGAGAGGGCAGATAGGACTTTTGTTTAACATCTGATATTACAGCAAATGCTACAAAAGGTGCACCCTACACTCTTAACTTCTAAACATTATTGACAGAAGAGGAACACTAGGAATGGGAACAGATTGGTCGAGCCCTAGAATCTTCTCAGTTGTTCAGTTAGCTCATCATCGAAGTGGAACTCAATGCTACCTAACCTAAGCTCAATATCACTAGAAAAATCCATCCCATTGTTCTGCACTCCCACACGTTCTTACAGCAATTGAGAAGACATAGGCTTTTGAAATATTTTAGTTCATTTATTTGTGGGATTTGGGCATCACTGGCAAGAAAGCATTTATTGCTTATATGTAATTGCCCTCAGGAAGGTGGGTGTGGGTTAACTTCTTTTGCTGCTGCAGTCTACGCAGTAAAGGTAGTCCCACAGTGCTGTTAAAGATGAAATTCCTGGATTTTGACCCAGCCGCAATGAAGGAATATTTCTGTCTAAGAATGGTGTGTGACTTGGAGAGGAACACAGAAATGTCTTCTATCCTTGTCCTTTTATTTGGATATGTACTTGAAATGCCACAGGGCAAGAGCTAAAAATTGGAATTAGGCCAGATAGCTATTTTCCTGCAACAAAAACAAAGGGCCAAATGGCTTGTTCTGTGCCAGAGATGTTTGATGTGGTTGGGGTCAAGAGTTTAGGAATGCTGTTGAAGGAGCTGCTGTAGTGAGTCTTGTAGGTGGTGCAGATCAACGTTGTGCCTGTGAAGAGGGAATGAATGCTTAAAGTGGGGAATGGGCTGTTTTGTTCTAGGTGGTCTTTTACCTTGAGTATTTTAAAACAGGACCATCTGGGTATACACAGTGCATTCAACTGCACTCCTGACTTCTAACCTTAAAGATGTCAAGAAGACTTTGGGGAGTTAACAGCTGAGTAACATTCTTCAGAACACTGAACGTCTGAACTGCTCCAGTACCCACAATATTGTGTCAAAGGTCCTGTTAGGACAGAGTGGCACCTGGGATGTTAATGGCAGGGGCTAAAGGTTAAATTTCCACGGTGCTACCGGACAATAGGAATGTTTTTCATTAGAGAAATGATTGGTGGTGATTTAATCTGAAGGTCACCACGCCTCAGGTGAGTGGAAAGATTGAGGACAAAAGTCCTTTGTTCTCAGCCAGTGCAGGAGTTGAACCCATGGTGATGGCATTCCCCTGCATCACACATCAGCCAATTGAGCTAACCATGCCCCCAAATGTCAGGTGGAAGTGCTTACATTTTCTCTGGTTTTTGATGGCCATTTTCATTGGCTTCCAGGAAACAGAATTTTGTTTAATATGGAATTTTGAAAAGTTTAATTTGTAGCAGCAACAGCAACCAATGTAAACAGTACAGCATTATACTTAATTGAGCCACTTGACTGCCACTCTCCTGAGCCACCATTTATAAAGACTCTTTGCAATGTGAATTAGATTTTTGATATATTAGGATTTTCAAAAACATTTACAATCTAAAAGGTGTTTTTGATGGAACCACCATATATAAACCACCTTACAGCACTGAGATCAACTCAGTCTCACTCAAGTCTATCATGTAGAACCAAGCTCACAGAAGCTGCCATCTGCACCTTCCCAGGAGCACAATTCTGAGCCTCAGTATCACGGTGAATATTGGGACAGTCATTGGATATATTTCCACCAGCAAATTATCAGAGCTGCACAGACTGCCCCCAAGATTCAGAGCATTACTATTGTTAATGGTGTAAGACATGTTTGTCAGTTAATGCATAGTGGTGCTTTTAAATCAGTCAGACCGTGTGTCTGTACATACAGTCTATAAGCCTTCTCTGGAAAAACTGAGAGAGTGCTACTCACTCTACTGATAATAGTAAGCACCGACAACAGAATGTTAGCATTTACAAGATTGTAAATCATCTGCTCTCTCACTGTAAAAGATTAAGCCTTTCTGAAACCCTCAGACTCTGGTCATATATTTACATTGGGTTAAATATAAAATCCTCTTCATCTTCCAAACTCCCCATAATCCCACCACACCCCATACCAGCCTCATGCAATGTGACATCTCTTCCCGTTCTGTCTTCTTACTCCAAAATCTTTTGCAATCAGATCAGTGACAAAACCAGCAGCAACCTTGGCCTACTCTCAAACTCCCAAATTGAGTTCCCTTTCTTTAAAAATCTCACAAAGTCATTCAGCACGAAAACAGATGCTTCGGTCCAACTCGTTGTCCCAACCAGACACACATTCTAACCTTACCCCTCCATGAATCCTTGTATATATCCATTTAAAATAGATGATTTCACTTGAGACTTCTGGTCTGACTTGCACCTTCAGAATACAATATAAGATACTTTAAGATAGTTCCCTGTTGAACCATAAAAATTATATCATCTCTCCTGCATATATACGGGAGAATTTTATTTTTAAAGTGAGTCTTGCTTTTCAGTGTGAATAAATTTTAAAATTAAAACTCATGCTGAAGATTTAACTGCAGTTCAATATTAATTACCTCTCCTGGAAAAGAGAATTTTACATAACAAATTATATGTCTAAATGTATGATCATTCTATGAAAGTACATTTGTTCACGTAAAAACATATCCTACAGATACTGACAACTCAATGTATGTACCATGATGCATAAGCCATATAGTAACCGGCGCGAACAAGAAACAAGCGGCATTAAGTCACGCTATTTTCCATGAATTGATCACTTGTATAAACCGAAATGTGTGACAAAATCAGAACGACAGCAATGCTATGTTCTGTAGAAAGACAGTGATGAAATCAACCATCTATGCCTGATTTTATCAAGGATTTAGTAGCTGACACTCTGGATCTTTAAATACGTTGGCAAATTAAAGCTAAAAATGGAATCAATTCTTACAACGTCAAGGCATTTCCGTAAATAAGCACTCGGTGCATTTTGACGAAATGGAAATCTTTGGTTTAAAAGAAACGTACGAACTAATAATCCGGTTAGGATTGAGGCACGCGTTCGCTCTTCATGATTTGGCAGACGTTACAACGGAGACACGGTTAAGTGCCAACGTCAGGCGACAAATAAGGACGTCGAGATATAAAAAATATTACGGCAAGCAGTTCTTTTGTGTCTAATTCGCCTACGTCCCTCTGATTGTCATCTTAACTAAGTATTGGTACTGTGAGGTCGGAACTAACGTGATACATATGCGATTTTGACTGGCTAGACGTGATCCCGGTGCAGCGGAGACAAAGCATTGGGTGCAGAATTTCCTTCGTTGTTCCCCTGGTTTATTAAAAAAAAGCGTGCCACATTTCTGACCGATTCGGAAATAAAGTTGCCAAATGCATAAGACCTAATGAGAGTGGATCCGGAGTCGTGGATTAATTTAGATTCTGCTCCACGCACAAACATATATAAAATCACACACAAGACCCACCTTTGTCTTTTTGGTTGGCGGTACAGTTGCAAAACCTGTCGAAATAGGCGCTGTACGGGAAAGTCCTGTTCTTTCTCCGCTCCTGGAAACTCTGCTCAAATTTAAGTCTTGAGTATTTCTGTGTGTGAGACTGCGTGTTTGCTTCGCTCCCCTATTGTCTACATAGGTGGCACCGGCTGCACCCAGCAGTAGAACCGCGACGCAGATTGCACTCCATGGGCGGCTTGCTGCGTCACTGCCAGCTTCGCCAGCCAGCCCACCCCTTGGGCTGCGCTTGCTGCAGCGGCGGCCAATGAAACCCCAGGCACCATCGAACCGGGAGAAAGTGCATCTGCCTGTTTGTAAGTGGAGAGCGAGGGAGAAGTAGCGGGCATAATGGCAATGGAACACAGGGTGAACCGTTGCTAAGTGGCCGGACAATGGCAGTGGAATGTCGTGGGAACTGTTGCTAAGTGGCAATCGAACGCCGGGTGAATCGTTGCTACGTGGCAATAGAACACCGGGTGAACCGTTACAAAGTAGCGGGACAATGGAAATGGAACGCCGGGTGAACCGTTGCAAAGTAGCGGGACAATGGCAGTGGAACGCCGGGTGAACCGTTGCTACATGGCAATGGAACGCCGGGTTAACCATTGCAAAGTAGCGGGACAAATGACAATGGAACGTCGGGTGAACCGTTGCTAAGTGGCAATGGAATGCCTGGTGAACCCTTGCCCAGTGGCGGGAAAATGGCAATGGAACGCCGGGTGAACCGTTGCAAAGTAGCGAGACAGAGGCAATGGAACGCCGGGTGAACTGTTGCTCAGCCACGGCTGGAACGCGGCCGGTGTATCGTGGCCCTTGCTAAGCAGCGTTGCCCTCTACCTCTTCTATCGAGGTGACAGCGGCGGCTCGATTTGGCCTTAGCTTTGTTGTCGGGGTGTTGCAGGTTGGGATATGGGATTGTAACCAGGATTTTGTTCCACCTGTGCCCCTGTAAGATGATCTGAGCCTTGACACTAACTCCTTCCCCGCGAGGTCACGTACTGTACGCGGGACTTAATGCGGTTTCAAAAACTAAAGCAGAGGGGTGCAAATGTTTAGGCAACGCCACTGGGGCTCTGTTACGCAGAGAGTACAAGGGAACGTGACCGTCATTGGCAAAGGCAGCATTTCGCTGCTCATCTCTAACGGCCTTTCAGAAACGAAGGTGAATTCTGAGCCACCTTGTTTAATTTGTCCATAAGGTGCAGGAAGATCCACAATACTATAATGAGCCATTATCAGGATTCCGAAGTAGCCAAAGTATTTATATGGCTGCATAGGTTAGGTTTCTGGTCACTGGGGATTCAACCCTGTTAATACCATTGAATGTAAAGGGTAGATGTTAAATCGGCTGTTAGAGATGGCTATTGCCTGGTAATTGTGCAGTGCAAATATTACTTACAATTTATTAGCCCAAGCTTAGACATTGCCCATGTCTTGCTACATGCAGACACAAACTGTTTCAGTATGTGGAAGATTGCAAATTGTATCCAATACTTTGCAATCATCAGCAAACATCTCCCTTTCTGACCTTTTGTTGCAGGGAAGGTCATTGATGAAGCTGAAGATGGTTGGGCATAGAAGACTATCCTGGTTATGACCAGATCCCGGAAGAGTTCCTAATTTGTTGTGATCAGGCCACTGGTGACGTTCCCTAAATTATCATTGTTCTAGGTGAGATGCCACAAATTAAGTTCCTGGGTGAGGAGTGATGTATTGGCTCCCCTTCTTTACTCACCTGTCTCCACAATTGATCATAATGAGGTTAATTTACAAAGGAACCTCTGTCTCCTAAACCAAATGAATTAATGTTTTAAAAGGAGCCAACTTAACCAGAGTTTTGAGAAACTGAGTTTACTAGGTCCTAGAAGCAAGAAGAAATCATAATGCAACACACATACACACAGGTTAGAAATGGCAAGTGAGTCTAAAACAAACATTTAAAAGACATACAGTTCAGTCCCTGAGATAACAAGGTGTAGAGCTGGATGAACACAGCAGGCCAAGCAGCATCATAGGAACTTGGCCTGTTGTGTTCATCCACCTCTACACCTTGTTATCTCAGATTCTCCAGCATCTGCAGTTCCTACTATCTCTGAAACAGTTCAGTCCCTGCGTCATTTGTGAAGAATTTATAGCAGAACATTAATATTTAAATTGTCAATTTTGGGATTCATAGCTCTGCAGTTTAGTTGAAATCCTTTTGTTCTGATTCATTTTGAAAGTTGTTGGTTGGCTGCATTGAGAGCAAGAGAATCCATCGCTTGTCCTGTTTTTTTCTGACTGGCTTGCTAACTAACAGGCTTACTAACTAGGCCTCAGTGGTGAGAGAATTATTTACCTGCAATTGAGGGATGAGTATTAGCAGTTCTCCGACAGTGACCTTCACAGGACATTGGCATCAAACCAGGCTAGTGCACGAGTACCTCAGTCCACGAGCACACCCTCTTCCACTAGCACACATATTCTTGTGTATTTTTGAAAGGGGAGGAAACGAAATGCCTCTCATCCAGTCTGCACATATTACTTGTTTGAGATCATTCCCAGGATGCTACAGTTTGTAGTGCATTTCTCCTTTTTCTCTCATTTCTTTGAAGCTTATTTCATACTTCACCAGGAGTGACATTCCAGGGCCTTTCCAGTCAGCCACTGAATTTACATCCGCAGTCCTTTGACTGTAGCAGTCCTCTTTTAAAAAGGCACATGCTGGAATTAAAAGTTTGATATCTCCATTGGTGCTCTGGGGTTACGGTCTATGATTATGAGACTGATTATTATATGATCTGTGACACTGACCAGCGGAGAGTTTTCCTCAAATCAAATTGACTTCAAATTTGTTAGGGTTCCTTGTTTGCCAGAATCAAGTACTATTGTAACTCAAGGGCAGTCACTGTCATCTCTGGAACCCTCTTTTCAGAGGTGGAAAGGGCACAGTGCTATGTAGAGCAGAGAGACTTCAATGATCTTTGTGGTATTGGAGCTGTCTTGCAGATGGTCCCTTGCAGTAGTTAATAAGAATAAAATGTCATGGACTAGAATTTCCTGCCTGTTTTCACCGTAGCCATTTGCAATCTGAATTCACGTTAAAAATCTGGCCTTAAGAATCTTGTGTGCCATTACAGTGTCTCCCAAAATCTCAATCCTTCTGACCATAATAATTACTTTGGATACACAGTGATAAAACAAGTCATTTGGCCCAACTCATCGATACCATTATGTATGCTCCATGTGATCCAATACTACCATAAGGATCACTCCTTAACCTTCACTTTTCTAAAGATCCCACTCCTAAAATACACTACACTTGCTTAGAGGACCTCTTCAAAGCACCACTGAATTTTTCTGGTACTTTATTGAATTTTTGAATATGTATTGAGAGCAACACCACTTTTTGTTTTTTCGAATATATTTGGAATCACATCAGTATAATTCACATTAAAGGTTGCATAGTTCCCTCAAAATGCAGGTTCTAAATAATGTTTTGTCTAATGCATACTCGTAGAGAAAATTCAAACTTATCTAACTTGTGGATTACTCAGGATTCCCAGTGTGTCGAGCAAGATGAAGGAAACATTTAAAATAACTGCATATGCTAAAATTGGATGCAGAATGTTGGAACCAATCAGCTGTAAGGTAAATTTATGTTCTGTTGCTTGTTTGCCATAATTTCATTTAGGTTATTTTCTGATAGTTCTATGACTCATCTTACGATAATACAGTGGAGATATTGTATTTAACATTAACTTAATAAAAGAACAATTGTTGCCTTACTGGAAAATAAATTTACCCACAATAAAATTGAAAATAAAAGGAGACATTGCATACTTTTCCACTTTATTCAAACTTCTTAAGTTACTAATTGATATAAAACATCGCAAGTTGATGCAAGCATTATTAATACAAAATATAATTGTTAACATATTCTTGAATTGCATTGCACGGAACGTTGGGTAAGCTATTTAGAATTAAAAATTACAGACACTATTAACCAAGCATCAGAGCTTAGCGTGTGCTTGTGAGAAAACTTATTTGGATTGCGATTAGTCTTAATGTGGTAAAATTGGTGACAAGTTTCAGGATAAGTGCTGCCTATTATCAGAATGACAAGTTGTGGAAATAGAATCCTGTAGAAACTGGAATTGTGAGGCTATATCAAGATAGTCCCAACAGTGACTTAGGCAAAAAATGTAAACCATCGTTGAAACAGTGACATTTGTGACATAAATAGTGAAGATAAAAGGCTGATAAACTTCTGACAAGTGAGACATTTCTACTCAAACAGTAAATAATTCTAAAGTGATTATTCACTAAGAACTGACAAAACAGATGATATGTACTCCAAAACAGTATTGTTCATCATGTATTTAATGCAATTCAAACATTCATTAATGAAGGCATTTTAAAAAACTACAAAGTAAAAATAAGATTTCCACATTAATTAAAAAACCAGTGTTCATAATAAACATGACTGCTGTTATAATGTAAAAACCAATATTTGCTCTTTTGTGTTAAAAAAGGAACATAGTACAGTACAGCACAGGAACAGGCCTTCTGGCCCACCATGTCTGCCCTGACCATGATACCATTCTAAACTAATACTAATATCTGCACTTACACAATCTGTACCCCCCATTCCCTAATTTCTGATGTTTTGCCAGTTATTTTCACTCTGTGCTCTCTTCCTGATTGTTTCCTGAGTGGGAACACTTTCCCCAGACCCGTCATGATTTTGAATACCTGGGGCCTACTGAGGAACTCCTGCAATTATCGCCAGGGCTTGAGATGATGTACCTCCAATAACTTTCAATCCTTTGTGCAAAGTATGACTTCAACCAGCAGAGAACTCTGTTCCTCTAATTTTGGCTGGCAATGCGAAATGAGGTTCATGCACAGCAACAACTTCCAGAATCAGAAGTCAATGGGAGATTTTTGAAGGCTTTTTAAAAAAAATACTTGAGCCATTACTGTTATATTTTGATAGGTCAGATTGTAAACTGTTTGAATCAAGTAAAAACACCGACCATTCAAAATACAACCAGTTTCCCCAATTTTACCTGTCCATAATGCAGCTGACAATTCTTTTTACAGGCGGTAATGCATGTGAACAATGTTTATTTTCTGGGCACATCAAATCTTTTCTTAAACTCTAGTTTTGCAGCTTCATATTGCAATTCAACCAATAAAAATCTTTCAGGCATTTCAATTGTCTGGACATAGCATTGAGTGCCAAATTCTTTTCAACAGGTATTATCATCCTAAATATTGCACTGTTTATTGTTTTAAAAAATTACAATGTTGACAGCTAAGGACAATGGTACTTGACAGGATTCAAAGTCATTTACTGAATCCATAAAATGTGTGTGGCATGAACACTTCATGATTGAGACAGTCAAGAACAAACAGCAACTTTTACCATTCCAAGCGCATATCTGCTTTGCTCCATGTATATTTACCTCCACGTTTAAAAAACATTTTCTCGTCAAACCCACTAAATTTAATAGCATTCTCAACGCCTACGTCCAAGATAGATTTCGATGGATCTTTTCTGCCTTGGGTACAATCTAGGAAGCGCATCTGAAAAATATTAACAGAAAGTAAAGATAGAAATGATGAATCATAAAATTCTTTGATAAACTATACAGTACACATCATCTGTAAGGTACTTTGTTACTTTGTCACTGAGATGCATCCGTTGTTCATTCCAGAGATGACAATGGTAGCATTTCTGACATTGCGTGTTTTATATCACTGCTGAACTAGGTTCCAATGAATGTGTGCCACTCTTTTTGTTTCTCCAACAAATATAAATTGTGAAATTGTTATTTTTCACAATTCATTTAGAAACAAAATCAAATTTTAAGATGCCCCAATTTGTTCAATTGTGCATGTGTGTGCATATTATTTACCTGGTCCTCAACTGATTCATTGTATCCTGAGAATATGAATAAATTTCACCACATTCCTATGTTTGGGGAATTTGCAGTAAACCTTGACAAATATGATCTGCACAAGGAGATTTGTGTAAATTTTTGCAAAATGGAGTCTTTGTTTTTCATATCTGGAAACTGGTACACAAGCAAAACAATTGAGTTTCACTCTGATGTTGTACGTACGGGATCATGATAGTGTCATTTCATTGCAATGTGACAACAAGAATGTATATAAGGAACCTAGGGCTACAATGCTTCTGTTCCTAAGATACTAAACCAATCCAAATGCAACAAGTCTGGGATAACTTTTGGGGTGGGGGGGAGTGCCACATATTGGACCAGAAACAGAACTGCACCAGCCCGATAAATATTGTGACTCCAACAGCAGGTCAGAGGCTGGGAATTCTGTGGCAAGCAACTTGCCAAAGCCAGTCCACATTCTACAAGGCACAAATTAGAAGTATGATGGAACAACTGTCATGGAAAGAAGATTGACTAACTAACAGAAGACAGAGGTTTGGCATTAGGGTGGCATTTTCAGGATGGCAATCTGCAACTAGTGGTTTGTTTTTGGGATGCCCAAGCATACTGTTCTATATTTCAATGCGTACAGACCCAGTCGACTCACCCTCCTTCCAGAGATCAATCTCTCCATACCTGGTATCAACCTAAGCTAACAGTCCAATGCTGGATCCATATACCCAGCAGATGGAGATTGATAGCGCTTGGGACCCGGGTTTGATTCCACCCTAGGGCGACAGTCTGTGTGGAGTTTGCACATTCTCTGTCTGCATTGGTTACCTCTGGATGCTCCGGTTCCCTGCCATAGTCCAAAGATATGCAGGTTAGGTGGATTGGCCATGCTAAATTGCCCATAGTGTCCAGGGATATGCAGCCTAGGTGAATTAGCTGCAGGAAATGCAAGGTTACAGCGATAGAGTAGGGAGGTGAGTCTGGATGAGATGCTGTTCTCAAGGTCGGTGTGACTCGACAGGCTGAATGGCCTGCTTCCACACTGTAGGGATTCTCTGATTAGATTTGCAGAATTTTGCACAGGCATTGCTAGTATTGCGTCTTGAGAGATTTGAGGTATCTGCTTTACATCATCCATCTCCCTGACGGGCAAGTAATGCTGATACACTGTAATCTATGATCTTGCTACTAGGTTTCATATCTATGTGTACTTTGCCTGAAAGAAACTTTCCCTTTACTGGCTCCGTATATTGTGTGCATGCAATATTCTAACTCTGCCTGGCAGCTAATCTACTTTGGTCTGTATCTGCACACATCCATATTGGTCTGCTGTAATGTCTGCTCCACAACTTGTAATGAGTTTTAAGGAATAATAAGTTCTGAAGAAGGGTCACTGGAACCGAAATGTTACTCCAGTCTCTCTCTACAGATGCTGCCAGACATGCTGAATTTTTCCACCAATTTCTGATTTGTTTCTGATTTCCAGAATCCGTAGTTCTTTGGTTTTTTTGTAATTTTTTTTGTAACTGTTGGAGTTTTACTGTTTTAACTAAACTGACCCACGTAGTTAATCAATCTCTGATTGGCGACTGACCATTAGGCCAGTATGATTAACATGACAGTTGTCACCAAATACTTTGTCTTTCAGATGGCTGCACTGGCACACTGCAGGTGATGTTAAAGTGCTTCACTGATGTCTACTATAGTTGAGAGGAGGCTCCTAAGGTACGAGAATTAGTCTGCTTTCCCCAATGCTTTTCTGTGGATCATGATAGTCAGCAGATAATACTGGCTATTTCCTAACTAGCCTATTCACAGATGTTATTGCACACCTCTGGACTTGAACCCAGGTTTCCTGGCCTAGAGATTGGAACATTACCACTGCACCACAAAGGTAACATCACCACAGGGTTGCTCCCTCTTTAGAGAGAGAGAGAGAGAAGAACAGCTGGTGGTGGTTTAAATTGAAGGTCATGATACTTTGGATGGAGGAAGCAAGGTTGCAAAGTTGGGAGCTTCATGATAAACTCAGCTGGTATGGAAATTGAACCTGCACTATCGGTGTCACTCTACATCACAAATCAGCCATCCAGGCAACTGAGCTAACTGAGCAAAAATGAAAGGCAAACAATTAGTATTGGATGGCAGAAGCACACATAAACTATGACCTTTCAGGCAGGCACTTCCCCACTACTTTTTCAAGGGCAATTAGAGAACAGCAATAAGTACCTAGTCAATACATCCAAATCCAGTAACTGCATGAAAAAAGTTATTGCATATATATAAATTGCACAGCTTCCGTCATCTGTTTCATTGTTTGTGTAACTTTAGAAGGCAACACAAACATTACAATTTTTCATGTAATTTTGATCTTCAGTTTATCTGTGCCATATCAACATAATATTTTATCAGTGGAAGCAGAATTTGAAATTTGAGTGAAGATTTGTGTTTCATAGGTTTGTTATGCGTATAGTAATTAATATAGTTCTAGGAGCCATTCACCTATCATTCTCCCTTCACTAATGTTATCACATCAGCTCATTTAATTTACTCACATTTCTCAAATGTAGAAATCATCATAAATTAAATCTCTTACAGTAGAGGATTGGGTAGTGTTCTCTACTTTTAAAAAAATTGATGTTACAAAACACTGTTGCATGTGGAATTGACAATCATCCTTTTACATCCTCTTAGTACCTTTCTAGAAAGTAGTGTTAGGTAGAATCATGCATTACAGAAGAAAGTAATTTAGTGCACAGTTTCTGTGGTGGTTCTTTGAAAAAGAGCTATCCAGTTAGTCCCATTTCCCTGCTCTTTCCATTTAGTGGTCATGTTTTAAGTATATGTCCAATTCACTTATGAATATTCATTTGAATTTTCTTCCAGCACCCACTTCAAACTAGTTTTCTCATGAAATATAGCTAGGGTGAATGTCTTTGTGTTATATTAATGTGTCCACTTATATTAACATTTTAAAATATGCAAATTACAATACATAGCAATGAGAACTTAACAAGACAGCATTGTATTCTATTAGGTTTAATAACATAGTACTTACGTATTCATCAAGGATGAGATAGGAATCTCGCATCTGTAGGGAGATCACAAGCATAAATTAGGATCATGACTGTTATTTGTTCATAAGATAAGAATTACCAATTTTTAAAATAAATTATGTAATATTGCGTACAAAAGTCAAAACCACACCAGTGAAACAAAGACAGAACTGAAGAACTAATACAGGACAATGACTGTGCATTATTAGCAAAAGGGTATATCCTCAATGTGGACATTCTGATAGCTGGAAAGATCAGCAGTAATCAACAACAGAAAAAGTGACAAGGGTTTTCAACAATTCTTAGCCACAGCACAAGCATGCAGATGACACAAAACATTGCGACAAAGATGCAAACAGTTTACAGAGAAATAATGAAAGGTTAAGCAAGTGGGCAAACAGTTGGCAAATGGACTATATTGTGGGAAAATGTGAAGTTATTCATTTTGGAAGGGAGAACAAAGAACTATTATTGAAATGGAGAAAGGTTGCAGACAGCTACAACACAAAGTGACTTGGGGGTACTTGTGCACTGAATGCAGAAAGCTAGCATACAGGTACAGCAGGTAATCAGGAAGGCTAATGGAATGTTGGCCCTTATTTCAAGGAGGTTGGGGTATAAGAGTTGGGAAGTCATACTGCGATTGCCCACGGTACTGGTGAGACCATACGTGGAGTATTATGAGCAGTTTTGTGGAAAGATATTGAATCATAGGAGGCAGTTCAGAGAAGATTCACTAGGTAGATGTATATAAAGATGGGGGGAGGCTTTTGTGTCAGCTTCGATTAGTTGGGCAAAATATTTTGTGCCTCATATATATCAGCAAGTCCATCAATTTCTAGTTCTGTAATATCACCAATCTTTGACCCTGTCTCATCTTTTCTTCTGCTTTTTTATTGACAGAATAGTGATGGACTTGGGTCCCAGATGTGACTGCATCTGTCACATGCTGCAACATGTCACTGGTAGCTGCCGGTAGTGAAGGCCACAGTAAATCTGTGACTATAGATGTGCTGAAATGAATCACTTTTCACAGAGGATGGAATCTGATGGCTGGTGATCATAAAGGAAAGCCTAAACAGCATCCCTCATCTAATGCTGCTCCTCAAGTTGTACACCTGGTTCCGTTTCTATTCCCACATATCTCACCTTCTCATTGGATTCAGGCACAAGGCACTTGATCTCTTTATGTCTATCCAGAAATCTCTGAAAGTCTTTACTGCTGATAGTAAATGTTTCTGCATGTCTCAGAGCTTCTTCTCCAGCATTTTCTCCATCAATCAACAAACATTGGAATACCTGTATTGAAAAAAAATAATTTTAATATTCAATTTACTATACTTGCTATTACAAATGTAACTACTCATATGAGGTCCCCAAAACATGTTGTCCAATTACCTGAGAGATAATGCATTGTATTTTACTTGTACTTCCCATGCCACCTTTCTAAGAGACTGAAGTAAAGCTGCCTTATTATTGTCAGTTAGTACGACATTATAGGTGGTGTAAAAACCCGCTGAGCTTCTCCAGCAACTTTGCTTTTATTATAGATGGTGTGTTGTTGTGCACTTGAATCCAGGACTGAATCCAAAACTGACAAAAACAAATTTCACACACTTTCATCCTTGCAACGACAGAGAAAGGAAAAATGCATTCAATCATTTTCAACAGGACTTTAAAAGAAGACACAGAAGCAGAACGATAATGCAGTGAACCACCAGCTGTGATATTATCACCACAGTCCATCATTATCATTCAGGGAACATTGAGGCTCGGAAGTAAACTTGTTATTCAGCTCTGGGTGTTTCCATGATCACCACAACTGAATGCAGAATCTTCTGAAATAATCTACTCCTTGCCATTTTAGTTCAAAATATATATAATCCATGGGCAGATTTCTATGAAAGCACAATATGATACTCTAAGTAAAGTTTTGCTTCCCCTGGTCCTCTCATGGGTGTCTTTATTTTTAATAAAACATTTACATATTCTCACTGCTAGAAGGGAACAATACTAGAAACAGGAATCAGTAATGATCACTACTAAATAAACAGAGCACAACTCAAATTCTAAGACTTAAAATAACTTGGTTTTCACAAAACCACCAACATTTAAACTTACAAGAAAGACAATCCATTGAATACTATAGACGTAAATAGCTCCATTTTCTGAAGTAAAGCTATTCATGTTAGCTATATTGAAGGTGTATTAATTTGGTTTGAAAATTTTAACTAGGCATCAGCTGAGAGAGGAGGAATCATAACCATTTGTAACCAAAATGAATAATCATGAAAGCTACTATATTAAAATAGGTCTTCCCAAATGCCATATTTGTTCCCTTGACCAATAAAGGCACTTTCAATTTTGAAGATGAGGCATACAGAATTCAAAACATTAACTCTGTTTGTCTCTCCAAAAATGTGGCTCAACATGCTGAGTTTCTCTAGCACTTTCTGATGATACTGTTCTGAAGGCAACAGTGAGATTCTCAGCAGTTCTCAGCTGGTGCTTTCCGCTTAGTCTTATCAGATTAAATAGCTAAGAACTCTCAAGGAAGCTGATAGACACATACTCTCAAGACATGTGTACAAACAGTTTTTCCAAATATCCAGTGAGCAGAAACAGAGCCTTTGTCTGCTAACTTAGGATTTTGGGGTAGTCAAAATTGCAATTTTCTCCAGCACAGTCGCATTTGAGTTCTTTCCCTAATCCTCCACGTTCTTACAAGTAGTTATAGTTTGGAGTATCAAGAAAGGTGAAGTAATTGAATTACCTTCCACCTTATTGGATTTATCATCCTGATTTGTTCATTCATATCCTCATCAACATTGAATCTGTTGATGACAGAGTTAATTTTAAAAGCCACTTGGTAGTCTTTGCACCAATTTCTGACTTTGAGGAGGTTCTCGACATGATTTTTGTTCCCTTGCCCACGGCCAATGAGACGATTGGTGTCCTCTTCAAAACTGTCACATGAAATCGCCAAAATGTCCAGATCCTTACCTGTAACATTAATGTTTTATGTTAAACAGTGAGCTCCAGCATAGTTTAGAAACAGATTAATTACAGTTGTCAATTCTGCTTGCAGCATGTAAGTTTAGAAAAAAGAACTACCTGGCATCATGCTACAAAAAGAAAGCTCTTCTGGACTGTAAAATTTCTGAACTGCAACCAAGCTCACTGGAGATGTTACTTACTACAGGCAAGGTTTCTCATCCACGGTTGGCATTTCTTTATCTATCCCTGTAAAACTATGAACGAACTTAGTGGAGAATCATTAAGATAGATTCAATGTCCATTGTACAATATGTATCAGAGCACTTGGCCTGAGCTCAGTGAACATTTTTACTGGGGTCATGATTAAATGTAGTATTAGTGAAACTAGGGATTCACTTTCAAACAAACTTCAGTCTTCAAAGTGTTGAATGAAAGAATTCAAGAAAAATATTCTGGCCCTAGATATGTTAACATACCCCCAACAATTATTCCATCTGAATAAGTTACATCTAGTGTTGAACATACAGGTATCATGTTTGTTTTTGATTCTATGGGTGTAAGCTGCTCTTATTACTCACCGAAGAAAACATTACATACTGAATATTACATCCAGTTTCTTAGTCTGTGTGGCTGAATCACACATCACACAGTATAATTATGAAATGAGTGATTGGGCATACTTTATCAATACATAGACAGTCATTGAGTCATAGAGATATATAGCACAGAAACAGACCCTTCGGTCCAACTCGTCCACGTTGACCAGATATCCTAAATAAATCTAGCCCCATTTGCTAGCATTTACCCATCCAGATGCCTTTTAAATGTTGTAATTGTACAGGCTTCAACACTTCTTCTGGTAGCTCATTCTATACATGCACCGCCCCCTGTGTGAACAAGTTGACCCTTAGGTCCCTTTTACATCTTGCCCCTCTCACCTTTAAACCTTCGCCCTCTAGTTTTGGACTCCCCGACCACAGGGAAAGGACCGTGTCTATTTATCCTATGCATGCTCCTCATGATTTCATAAATGTCTATAAGATCAGCCTCTGACGCCCCTGCCTATTCAGCCTCTCCCGATAGCTCAATTCCTCCAACCCTGGCAATATCCTTGTAAATCTTTTCTGAACCCTTTCAAGTTTCACAACATCCTTCCTATATCACGGAGACCAGAATTTTACACAGTGTTCCAAATGTGGCCTAACCAACATCCCGTGCAGCCGCAATATGACCTCCCAACTCCTACACTCAACACACTGACCAGTAAAGGCAAGCATATGAAACATCTTCTTCACTATCCTATCTACCTGTCACTCCGCTTTCAAAGAACTATGAACCTGAACTCCAAAGTCTCTTCTTTGAGCAACACACCCCAGGACCTTACCATTAAGTGTGTAAGTCCTGTCCTGATTTGCCTTTCCAAAACGCAACACCTCACATTTATCTAAATTAAACTCCATCTGCTATGCCTCAGGCCATTGACCCATCTGATCATGATCTCTTTGTACTCTGAGGTCACCTTTTTCACTGTCCACTAGACCTCCAATTTTGGTGTCATCTGCAAACTTACTAACCATATCTCCTATATTCACATCAAAATCATTTACAAAAATGATGAAAAGGATTGGACCCGGCACACTGCCAGTTACAGGCCTCCAGCCTGAAAAACAACTTTCCATCACGACCATCTGTATTATTAGTTTAACCTCTCTCAACAGTGATTAGTTAGAATGTAAACAGCAATCTCAATCGAATGTATAGATACGTGCACCCCATTTCCAGACTTGGGTATAGGCATATTACCATAGTTTTTAAACCACTTCTCGGTGATCCGACTCCCATTGCTCACAACGCTGACACTGGGCAGTTTCAGCTCCTGCTTACAGTACTGAACCAGCTTCCCCAGAAACTCCCCACGATTGACCAGAAAAGGTTCTCCTCCAGAAAAATTAATTTTCTCCATGCCTGCGCAAGAATAACAATTGGAAAGTTTTGAATCAGATCTTGCGATGCCAACAGTTATGGATGGATATTTAATAAAATCTTGCCAAACATTGTCTCAGAGCATATTTAGAAAATAGGAGTTCAGACTTCAGAACGTAAACAAACTTGTTGAATTATATAGACCCTGAAGCTATTGCTTCCAATTTGCCTCTGGAAATGTGGTAAGATCACTGAATTGGTTTATTAACATCATTATCTGGTCTACTCAACTATGATATTTTTAACAGGAATACTTGAAGAAAGAGATGACAAGGTGTGGGGCTGGATGAACATAGCAGGCCAAGCAGCATCATAGGAGCAGGAAAGCTTGACGTTTCGGGCCTAGACCCTTTATCAGAAATGGGAGAGGGGAAGAGGGTTCTGAAATAAATAGGGAGAGAGGGGGAGGTGGATAGAAGATGGATAGAGGAGAGGATAGGTGAAGAGGAGACAGACAAGTTGAACAAGTGGGGATGGAGCCAGTAAAGGTGAGTGTAGGTGGGGGGGTAGGGAGGAGATAGGTCAGTCCAGGGAGGACAGACAGGTCAAGGGGGCGGGATGAGGTTAGTAGATAGGAGATGGGGGTGGGGCTTGAGGTGGGAGGTGATAGGTGAGAGGAAGAACAGGTTAGGGAGGCGGGGACGAGCTGGGCTGGTTTTGGGATGCGGTTGCGGGAGGGAGAGTTTGAAGCTTGTGAAATCCACATTGATACCATTGGGCTGCAGGGTTCCCAGGCTGAATATGATTTGCTGTTCCTGCAGCCTTCGGGTGGCGTCATTGTGGCAGTGCAGGAGGCCCAGGATGGACATGTCGTCTGAGGAATGGGAGGGGGAGTTGAAATGGTTCGCGACTGGGAGGTGCAGTTGTTTGTTGCGAACTGTGCGCAGGTGTTCTGCAAAGCAGTCCCCAAGCCTCCGCTTGGTTTCCCCGATGTAGAGGAGGCCTCCGCTTGGTTTCCCTGATGTAGAGGAGGATGTTCACCTGCACATCTGCCAATGTGGTATACTGCATCCGCTGTACCTGTTGTGGCCTCCTCTACAGGTACAGCGGATGCAGTATACCACATTGGCAGATGTGCAGGTGA
>JAHRHZ010000111.1:27709973-27725751 GCA_024137785.1 Ginglymostoma cirratum | reverse complement strand
CCCACCCCCATCTCCTATCGACTAACCTCATCCCGCCCCCTTGACCCGTCCATCCTCCTTGGACTGACCTATCTCCTTCTTACTCCCCCCCCCACCTACACACCTTTACTGGCTCCATCCCCACCTCTTCGACTTGTCTGTCTCCTCTCCACCTATCCTCTCCTCTATCCACCTTCTATCCGCCTCCCCCCTCTCCCTATTTATTTCAGAACCCTCTTCCCCTCCCCCATTTCTGATGAAGGGTCTCGGCCTGAAACGTCAAGCTTTCCTGCTCCTGTGATGCTGCTTGGCCTGCTGTGTTCATCCAGCCCCCCACCTTGTTATCTCGGATTCTCCAGCATCTGCAGTACCTTTTATCTCTGACACTTGAAGAAAGGTTCATTTTCATAATCCTCCCAGTTCAGTACTTAAACAAATAGTGGAAATATAAAATAAAACAAAGAATTGAGTTTTGCTGGTGATCTGAAACAAACACAGAAATTGCTGGAGAAACTCAGCAGGTCTGGCAGCATCTGTGGAAAGAGAAACAAAGTTAAAGTTTGGACCTAAGGGGCATTGGACTCGAAACATAAACACTGCTTTCACTCCACAGATGCTGCCAGACCCTGTTGAGTTTATGTTTTTGTTTGTTAATGAAATTTATAACATTTTCAGCTCTGCAATGTTTGCAACCGCTATTACTCCAATCCCATATTAAAACTCACTATTAAAACACCTGAAAATAAACTTTGCAAACATGATAGATGGATGGTGTGTAGGTGCTCCCCGTAGCTTCGGTAATGAGCAAAGACTATAGCTTATTTCCGGTCACCTTAGTCCACCTACAGCCAGAAATATTTCACGATATTTTAATCAAGCTGTTCAGACACGTAATGGCACAGCTCTGGAGCAGGCCTCCTTGCCCAGCGGATCGCTGTACTACAAGAGCCCTAAATAGTAGTAATGATATCCCCAACGCAAACATTATATTGAGCGTCAATAGTTTTGCTGCAGCCGACTGTTTCCTCTGTCCGATCCGATACTCTCCACCCCATCCCGCCCCATCTCTCCCCGTTATGCATCAGCATTAGCAATGGGATTTTTTTGCTTTTGCCCATAGTTGTACTTGGTACACATTTCTGTGTCAGTAAGCGACTTCAATAATGTCCCACACAATCATGCAAAATAAACAACTGTCACTCGTATTCGATAACATCCCCATCGAGTTGAATTCCAGCATCCGCTGTTCTTTCGGTTTTACTTTAAAGTTACGGGTTATTGATCCTCATATTAGAACGGCATTCTCTCCCAGTTCATTTTAAACGTGTACTGGTAGCCAAAACAGCATTCTGAACGAAGAGAAATTGAACTCTGTACCTGCAAAGCTTAATTCTGCTGCTTGCTTACCGGCTGCTTTTAAAAGCTTTAGCCCCCTTTTGGCTTCTTCCAGGGGCAACACAAATGATGTCTTGGCGGTGTGGAAACAGAAGCCGCACTTGTAGTTACACTTTCGGGTGAAATGGTAATTGACACTGGTGGGTACGGCACTCCGCTCCTTGGTCCCATCGCTGCTTGTTACTCTTTCCCGTCTCCACTCAATGAGCCCAGATTTACTCAAGGCTACCAGCCTCATCAACCAGCGTGAGATTTCGCTCGCCCTGTCGATGCAAGCTTGCAGCAAAAGTTTAATGCAAATAACCATCACGTACATTTTTCCCTCCCGACCACGGCTAACTCGGAACTTGTTCGCAACCAGCCTTGTACAGGTTGTTGAAGTTCTGTTCTAGTTAGGTATATATGTACACTCTCTGACGTAAGCAGAATGATTAGCAACTATTTATACTACAGCTCACGCATAGTATCATTTCATCAGGACGGAAATCGAAAGTGAAAACAATACCAAATTTCATAGCTTCCCCTAGCATCCTAGCAAGGTGTCCCTTTTTGTTTAAAGTTCACTCAGAATCTGAATTGCTGACCCGGATTCTTCCTCATTCTTACCACATGCTATTGGTAAGTTTTCGAAGAATGTACAGGTTGATTATTCTGTTTAGTCCTATATTGACTTTCTGTGGTCATTCAGTCATTGGGTGAGACTTCAGCTTCTGGCTCAGAGACAAAAATGCTATCCACTGTGTCGCAGAACCTCTTATTGCCTTGTTTATTTATTGAAACTTTAACTACCATAATATGTAAACAACAAGAATTTCCCTGATTTCTTCTGGCCATACCTTTAACTCTGTTTTCTCTCCACAGGTGGTGCCACACCTGCTGAGTTTCTCCAGCACTTCATCCTTTCAATATTACTAACTTCCTGAACATGGAAGAGGGTTGGAGACAACAGCCAGGATTTTGCAGATTTGGCAGAAGTTCGACCATTGTTAGAACATAGAACAGTACAGCCACAGGAACAGGGCCTTTGGCCCACGATGTTGTGCCAAACGGGATGCCAAATTAAACATCTGCCCTGCCCTTGGTCCAGCTCTCTCCATTTCTTGCATATTCATGTACTAACCTAAAAGTCCCTTAAACACCCTTATCGTATTTGCCTCCACCAAAACCCCTGGCTGTGCATTCCAGACTCCTATCACTCTCTGTGTAAAAATACTTGCCCCTCACATCTCCTTTGAACTTACCCCTTTTTACCTTAAATGCATGCCCCTCGTATTAGACATTTCAACTCTGGGACTGTTGCCACAACCTGAAGACCCACACCTGTAGGGGCCTTATTTTGCTGGCAGCAATGCTTAAGAACTGAGGCTCTTTTTCAAGAACTGCCTACCTAATGGGACAGAGCAGCTCTGCTACTAGCAGTGGCCACTGCTGGAGCTGCATCTGGAGGATGAGACTGCATTGATGGCTGTATGGCCCTGAAGGGTGGTAAATTGGGTCACTGAAGACAGAAAGCACTATTACCATGGGGCATTTATTGTCACTTGTGAGATGAGTCTATGCAGCAGTCCACAGGCCAAACTATTCCCAAACAAAATCTCTCCCCACTACCGCCAAGAACCTGTGAGAGGCCAATAAGTTTGACTGCACAATGTCTTCATGAAGAGGTAGACCTTTCTTGACTTAGACAAAATTCTCATTAGGCAGCAACTGGCCTTTAAGTTACCACTTAGGTGCATCAAATTAGTTGCCAGACAGCCAATCTGCCATCTTTCCATCTGCTGGCTAAATGACATTGCAGTAGGAAAGTATCTGGCATGGCACTCAATTTATCTTTGCCCATTTTTGTTGACCTTCTTCCCTGCTAGCTTATCCCCAAAGGGCTGATAAAATCCTTGTGCATGCTGTTGGTATTTGCTATAGTTGAAGGCACATTTCAGAACACAATGTATTTGTCCATTCCTCATTTCATTAGGTGGAGATGATACTTGTACTGACTTGTTTTGCCTGTCAAATCTGCCTATGAGTGTTATCCTTAACTGAATGCCTATTGTATTCTTAGTGTCACGCACAGTATCTATGAGAGAAATTGTTCAGTGTTTGTTCCCACCCCTGTGCTTTAATATTCCTCTTTGTGAATTTATGGTTTCCATTTATTCCACGGTTCTGTTTATAGTAGTAAATCTCCTGCAAGATTCCTCTACATGTGATTGTTTGCAGCTTTAGTTTATAGTAAGACGTATCAGGAAAGGTCAGGTGAGTAAACACGTGACTTCTGCTCCCCCCTGTCACGGGATGCACAACCCTGAATTCTCCAGCCTTCTTATTGAAGGCTGGTGGAATTGAAGTCACGGTCAGATCAGTCATGATCTTATTGAATAACAGAGCAGACTAGCAGGGCTGATGGCCTAGGGGGAGGCAATGGCCGAGTGGTATTATTGCTGGACTGTTAACCCAGAGATCCAGATGACATTCTGGTGGACCTGGGTTCAAATCCCACCGTGGCAGATGGTAGAATTTGAATTCAATAAATATCTGGAATTAAAGGTCTAATGATGACTGTGAATCCATTGTTGATTGTTAGGGAAAAACCCATCTGATTCACTAATGTCCTTTAGAGAAGGAAACTGCCATCCTTACCTGGTCTGGCCAACATATGACTCCAGACTCACATCAATGTGGTTGACTCTTAACTGCCCTCTGGGCAATTAGGGATGTGCAATAAGTGCTGCCTCGCCAGCAACACCCTTGCCCCATGAATGAATTAAAAAAAACTCCTGATTCTCAGCCTATAAATAAGCTGGTGTCCCACTATGTATTTTTGTGTTCTGTTGTTGTTTTGCCTTCTAATTGCTCCATTTCAGTACGAGCATCGCACTTTCTCTAGCATTAAAAGGGATCATAGAAAATAGAAAGGCATCAAGCCAGATTTGGGTTGCGTGTGAGTAAAGTGCATGAAGCATGTTTAAATGAGGTTGGTGACCTACAGGCACAACAAGCATATGGAAAAGTGAAGCAGTGTCAAAATTGGGAGGAATGGATACATCCAAATCCTCAGAACCTGACTCTTGGCATTGCCCTCTATGGCCATGTGCTCCCACTGCCCTCTGAGCATGTTCTGAAGAGCCTCCTGCGAGTATAAGAACATCTTTCCTCATTTCTGTCCCTTGCACCAAAGCCCATTTGTTGTATGTAAATCACGTTACCGTTAATTCAGGTACTTATTAGGAAATCTCACAATCAAGTACTGAAACAATGATTTAAACTTTATTGCATGTAGCAACCAAAATAAGAACCCTCATATAAGCAAGTTAGGCCTTACAGAGTGACTTGACTATTACCCCATTAATGGTGGAATTTAGCTACCATTCCAACCAACAGCGTATGCTAACTGTAAGTGTGTGGGGTTCGATCTTTGTGCAGTGTTGTTCTTCCAGGTTCTGCTGCTGAATTGTTCAGGTGTTGGATTCTTATACAATTTTCTTTCTTTCAGGTTTGTGATGTGACGTTATTGATGATCCTTTAGATTCTTTCATCCCCAACATTAATTACATTTCTAGAGAACTCAAGTCCTTAACTTGCCTTCTTATTAGAAGTAGCTCCTCTGTTTCTTGTTACGTTCAGTGTTAGTTTTCTGTTTGCAACAGCCAGTCCTACAAGTAACCCCTTTACTTCAGGACATTCCTTCTGCAGGCAGTCTTAATTGCTCCTTTGTCATGAGGCAGCTGTTGTGCTGCTATTAAACAGTATTATCTCCTCTCTCTTCCAGGAAACAGCTTGTTTATGTTGCTTTGACTCCTTCTTCCCAGGATTGGTTAATTAGCGCGTTGTTTTTAATTCCTTTATCACAGTTTATCCTTGTCCCTTTCATCTTGGGAAACAGTTAACTCCGGAAAGAGTTATTGCTGATTCTTTCAATCTATTCAATCTATAGTTCTGAAGTTTACATTGTCACACTTTGATCACAGTTCAAAGCCTTTGGAGCTTGCTTTCTTCCATATGTGAACAGTCTTGCATCTTTTGCGGGTAAGATTCAATTTCCATAGAACTTCCAATATGCCTCAGCTGCAATGTATCTCTACAATCTCCAGTCTAACTTGAAGCAGTGCAGGCTAGTGTGGGATTGTGTTCAATAGCGACCAAGATCGGTGAGAGGCAAAAGCAGCCTCTTTATTGAGCATCCTCAGTGCTGCTGTTGGAGGCGATGATGGAATCAAAAGTGCAGTTTTACAGTGGCCTCTTTTTTACATAACTTTTACATATATTAAAATTTTAGCACAATGGTTTCACACAGTTGTATCTGATGTACACAAGTTTGTGCGACATCTGTCCTGAGGAAGCAGAGATAGTCGAAGCACTTCTTAATGCTGGCTGTTACTCCTGATGGGATTAGAATGTCTGTCCAGTCTGAGCTTGCATAATTAAGAGGTGTCAGTCCTTTTTCTCTATAATGTTGGCATTGTTAGTAAAAATATTAGACATATTTGATCTAAATAAGTAAGAAATTATATGTGTACTAAATAAAAGTATAGAGGATATTAAACTGATCTCCTGCAGCCGGGTCCTGAGAGCTCATCTACTTTTGTCGGTTTTTGACAATTCTTACACATTCATTCATGCAGTTTCACAGAAGCGCTGTTTGGAAAGTATGTTTCTTAAAGGGGGTAGCGGCTTTATTTAATATGTATTTAAAAAGTATAAATCTGTATGTTAGTACAAGATGGTAGTCCTAAATAAAAGTTAGAAATAGGTACTACAATGTTACAGAAATAGGCAGTGTATAAGGAAATTTCAAAGAGATAAAAAGCAGTAGATTGTAGGGACATGCTGGTGGAGGAAACTGTTTGATGTCCTGCAGCCTAGTCAGGTCCTGAGAGATGGTTACCAAGGGTTAATTAATATTATAATCTTTCCATAGTTTTGAGTGAGTTATGGAGACACGACGGTGGAGATGGCATTGTTCTGAGTAGGTTACAGTATTAACACTTATTCAGGAGTAGCCTTTGATACAGGAATAGGTCTAAACACTGCTTGCAGCATGTGGTCAATAGGAATTGAAAGGTGTAAAGAAACAGTCATGGTTTGGCAGCCTAGCAAGGGATGTTTAACTTACTTTATCTTACAAGAGTAAAACATACTACAAAAGTGTGCTTTTATGAATTAATGGTAAAGTAAACATAGAGCGCTTGTGAGTGAGTTAGCAAAGAGAATCATAATACAATATCTCACACTACCTTTAATAGCTGCTCATCATAATGAACTCTGCTCAAATATTCAGGCAATCAGTTATGCAGTTAGTATTGGATGGAAGCTGAAATTATGGAAAACATTACAAGTGTGGGCTAATTGTGCATCCAGATTTCCAATCTAGGTTATGGGGGTGGGGAAGGAGGAGCTGGCTATTGGATGGAGCCACTGGAGAATCATGATTTGATGCAATACAGTAGGGGCCCATTTAGCTTATACATCTGTGTTGACTCCAGAGCTGTCACTATTCTGCTACACCCCAAAGCCCTCTATACCTTCCCTATAAATGCAGTGTCTTGTCAACTTAAAAAATAAATCACAATATGGTTGTGGCAAAGAAGAGGCAATTCAGCACACTGCATCTGTGCTACCTCTCTGAAGGACAGCTTCATCTCGTATCACTCCCCATCATAGTCTTCGTTAGGAAAATAGGAACAGGAATGGGCTTTTCAGCCTGTCAAGCCTGCCCCACCATTATAGATCATGGGTGATTGTCTCCTTAATGCCATTTCCCCACACTATCTTCATATCCCTTAATGTCATCAGTCTCCAGAAACCTATCTGTTTTTCTCTTGAACCTGCTCAATGATTGAGTTTCCACAGCACTCTGGGGCAGAGAATTGCAAAGATTCAACACTCTATAACCAACCTCACCTCAGTCTTAAATACACTGTCCCTTATCCTAAGATTATGCCCCCTAGTTCTAGACTCAGCAGCTGGCAAAACATCATATCTATATCCATCCTGTAAGAATTTTGTAAGTTTCAATGAGATCATCGCTTACTCTTCAAAATCCTATAGGATACAGACCCGATTTCCTCAATCTCTCCATGTAAAATAATGCTGCTACCCCTGGAAATAATCTGGTGAACCTCTATTGCACTGCCTTCATGGCAAGTACATCCCTCCTTTAAGAAGAAGACTACAACTATCCAGGTGAGGTCTTAGCAAGACTGTTTCCAACTGCAGCAAGACATCTTTACTCTCGTACTCAAATCCCCTTGAAATGAACATGAACGTAGTGGGTTCAAGCCCCATAACCCCATCTCTCGCGTGGTTCAAATCTGGCATAAATTACAGGGAGGCCTGGGTTCAAACCCATAACCCCATCTCTAGCGTGGTTCAAATGTCCAGTAATACAATGCTGGCATAAATTATATCCTCAGTGACAGCCTCTGGCTCAGACTCACCCCACGTGGATTCCAACTAAGTTTCATCCCTCATGTTTTGAATCCTCCCAGGATCACAGGTACCGCTGTGATGTTCAACCTTCCACAGACAGCTGCTCTTGCCGCATCCTGAGATCTACACTCAGTGCCATGCGGCGCCACATGCACATTCTCTACCTTTCTCTCCAACAGCATCGCTACACACTGGCTCAGGGTTACACCACCCCGCAGTACCACTTCATCCTCCAGCTCATTCGTCGTGCTAACAAGAAACTTTTTCTTTTCCTTTCAGGCATCAAGGCCCACAAGATGCAACAACTCAAAAATATCCATGGCCCTCTGGAACCTTCCTCTCCTTCCCTTCCCTCTGACTTTATCCTCTCCATCAAGCACACCTCCTGTTGGGTATTCACCATCCCTCCAAACCTTCCACTCTCCGATGCTGAATGCTCTGTACACAGCAAAGGCCTCAGCTTTATCACTCTGCGTCCCTACCTTAATGAATTTCAGGCACGACATGATGCTGAACTCTTCTTCCGCCATCTTCGCCTCCGTGCCCAGGTCCTCTTCCTGTCCCACAGGCCCTTTCACCCAGTTCCAACACTGTCCCTCCACCTGGACCCCTCCCTCCAGCATTTTACCTGCACTCGATCTGTTCATTGAGAACTGTCGAAGTGATATCAGTTGCCTCAATTTTTTTGCTCTCCTCACCAAATCCAAACTATCTCCCTCTGACCTGACCGCACCCTGTGCACTCAGATCTGACCCTGACTTTGTTATTAAGCCTGCCGATAAGGGTGGTGCTGTTGTAGTCTGGCACACTGACCCCTA
Source organism: Ginglymostoma cirratum (assembly GCA_024137785.1). Classification (NCBI taxonomy): domain Eukaryota; kingdom Metazoa; phylum Chordata; class Chondrichthyes; order Orectolobiformes; family Ginglymostomatidae; genus Ginglymostoma; species Ginglymostoma cirratum. Next base: position 27,717,133 of record JAHRHZ010000111.1, on the reverse strand, counting down.
CCTTGCACAGGCTGACTGCCAGCTCTCAGATACCTCCTCCTACCTTCCCCTGGACCATGACCCCACCATGGCACATCAGGCCATTGTATCTACTACAGTAACTGATCTCATTTCATCCGGTGACCTCCCCCACTCTGCTTCCCAGCGGATAGTTCCCCAGCCCCACACAACTTGCTTCTACCTCCTCCCAAAAATCCACAAACCAGGCTGTCCAGGCAGACCCATTGTTTCAGCCTGCTCCTGACCCACAGAACTCATCTCTTACTACCTTGACTCAGTCTTCTCTCTCCTGGTCCAATCCCTACCCACATACATCCATGATTCATCTGATGCCTTACACCGGTTTCAAAAGTTCCAGTTTGTAGCCTCCAGCCGCCTCCTCTTTACCATGGACGTGCAATCCCTTGACATGTCCATTCCCCACCAGAAAGGTCGGGGTCTCTGCTTCTTCTTGGGTCAAAGGCCTGAACTGTCCCCACCCACCACCACCCTCCTCCACTTGGCCGAGCTCATCCTCACCCTCAACAACTTCTCTTTCAACTCCTCTCATTTTCTTCAGGTAAGAGGGGTTGCCATGGGTACCCGCATGGGCCGTAGTTATGCCTGTCTCTTTGGGGTATGTGGAACATTCCTTATTCCAGTCCTATTCCGGCCTGCATCCACAACTCTTTCTCTGATACATCGATGATATCATCGGTGCTGCTTCCCTTTCTCGTCCAGAATTGGAAAACTTCATCAATTTCACCTCCAATTTCAACTCTCCCCTGACTTTCACCTGGTCTATCTCTGACTCCTCCCTTCCCATCCTCGACATTTCTGTTTCCATTTCTGGGGATAGACTAGCCACTAATATCCACTACAAACCCACTGTCTCCCTCAGCTACCTGAGACTATACACCCTCACACCTACTTCCTGTAAAGACTCCATCCCATTCTCTCAGTTCCTCCATCTCCGTCGTATATGTTCAGATGAGGCCAACTTCAACAAGGGAGCCTCCAAAATGTCACCGTCTTCCTCAACCAAGGATTCCCCAGCTTCGTAGTCGACAGGGCCCTCAACCGGGTCCAAACCATCTCCTGCACTTCCATCCTCAACCCTTCCCTTCCCTCCCGTAACAGCGATAGGGTTCCCCTTGTCCTTACCTATCGTCCCACCAGGATCCACATCCAGAAGATCATCAGATGCTATTTCCGCCACCTCCAGCGAGATGCCACCACCAGACACATATGTCCCTCCCCTTCCTTGTCTGCCTTCTGCAGGGACTGTTCCCTCCAGGACACCCTGGTCCACACTTCCTTCAACCCCAGCACACCCCCACAGCCCTATAGAACCTTCCCCTGTAACCGGCGAAGGTGCAACACCTGCCCATTTACCTCCTCCTTCTCCAGTATCCAAGGTCCCAAACATACCTTCCAGGTGAAGCAACACTTCACCTGCACTTCCCAGAATCTAGTTACTGCATTCGCTGCTCACAATGTGGTCTCCTCTACATTGGGGAAATGGAGTGTCGACTAGGTGACCGCTTCACAGAACATCTCGGTTCTGCTCGCAAAAAAGACCCAGAACTACCCGTTGCCTGTCACATTAACACACCACCCTGCTCCCTGGCCAACATCTCTGTCTCTGGCTTGCTGCAGTGTTCCAGTGAAGCTTAACGCAAGCTAGATTTTCATTTTCCGCTTAGGGACCCTGCAGCCCTCCGGACTCAATAGCAAGTTCAATAATTTTAGGGCCTAAACTCTCCCATGTCCCAACCCCCTACCCCAGACATCAGGCCTTGTTAGCACATAGCCTGCCATTACACACTACCTGTTATTAGTCACTGATAGTCCCCATTAACAACTATTCACCCTCCCAGCCTGATCATTATCAACTCTTTGTCTGTCCAACTGCTCTTCTCTCTCCTTAGGCTCTATTCTATCATTTACTCCCTACCCCATCCCCCACCCCCTTTTCCCTGCATATAAACTGACGTTTCCCAGCCACCATCGGTTTGGAGGAAGGGTCACTGGACCCGAAACGTTAACTCTGATTTTTTTCTTCACAGATGCTGCCAGACCTGCTGAGCTTTTCCAGCAACTTCTGTTTTTGTTCCTGATTTACAGCATCAGCAGTTCTTTCATTCTTTTTACCAACATAATGTCTGCCTTTCTAATTGCTTGCTGGACTTGCATGCTAGCTTTAGTAACTCAGGAACAAGGACATCCAGTTCCTTCCAGACTCTCACACTTCCCCATCTTACACGATTTTATATTCTGAGTTTATATTCTGTCTTTCTGATTTTCTAACAAAGTCAATAACTTCACACTTATTCCCATTATATTCCATCAGCCATATTCTTACCTATTCACTTAGCCTGTCTAAGTCCTCTTGTAATCTCCTTGCATCCTCCTTACAATTTACATTCCCATTAGTTGAGTGTCATCAGCAAATATAGAAATATTACAATTGGTTCTCACATCCAAATCATTTACTTATATCAGTCAGGCATTTGTCTCTGAGATTTAAACCTGGCTAAATTCTCCTGACTCTGTACTAATACTAATTTTGTACGAGTTCCTCACTTTCACAAGCAGTGGTGTTTCTAGGAAATTTTCTGGTGTCTTCCGTGAAGACACACACACAAACACACAAAGTAACTGTTTGTTCCTCTGCTGTTTCCCTGTTTCTCCATTATAACTGCTCCTGGCCCCACCTCTTGTGTCCACATTTACACCTGTCACGCCTTTAGAAGCTTTTACTGTCTACCTTTATGTTCCTCGTTAGATTTTCTTTTTAGAGTCATGTTTGCAGTGAGAGAGTAAACAAAAATCCCTCGGGAAACTGAACGAACCTAATTTCGAGCCATGATCCTGAGCTTCCTGCTGGGTTTTGGGTTTTTGTTTACGGTTTGTTGTTGAAAGCAGCACGCCCCGTTTCTGGAAAGCAGGAGTTGGAAGAGATAGAGATAATAGGTACTGATAATAGGTATGATGCTGCTTGGCCTATAGTTGGAAGAGATAGCTTTCGTTTCCTGGCGATTACGCTTGGCCCTCGGCGTCGCTTTCACTTGTCATGTTTTGTTTGCTGAAAGCTGCGTTTCGATTCCGCGGCGGCAGTAGTTTCAGTCTCGATCCGAGGAAGTAACGCTGGGGGGCGGGGGAAGGGAGTGGACTCAGGCCGTGCCTCTCACCGAGTCACCGCGGTCACAATGAATGCTCGCTGCCGCTTCGAGATGGCTCAGTCACTGGGCTCGGCGCTGTACCGGGAATGGGCCAAGAGGGTCTTTGCAATCGAGTGCAGCAATAACTCAGAGCCGCTTTACTTCGCCTTGACCCCAACCTCGGAGGGGCCGTGGGACGAGAATTCCCGTTTGCACCAGGTCCTCAGCCGCGGTCAGACCTACTCTGTTTGCATCGCCTCCGAAAACAGGATCCAAGGCGCCGAGTCCTATGTCCAGCTGCGGAATGAACTGACCAGGCTGCCCCAGAGGTGCCGCGTTATGGAGCTGATGGCGTTTTCGCCCAACAAACAGGGATCTCTGATCAAAGGATTTCTGGTTCAGGACAATCGCAGTGACGAGAGCACGGAGCGTCTCCTGCAGGATCTGGTCCGTGAGAGCGGGCAGACCAGTCTGTGCAGTTATACCCGGGACGGTGATGGCAGAATCTGGCAGAGACTGCGGGTCTTTACTGATGGCCAGGACAGAGAGATCTCCAGGAACTGTCTCTGTCTGGCTGCGAGACCAGAGCTCCATCCCTCGGTGCTCAACATCAAAAACTCGGTTATATTCTTCAAGTATGAAGATGCTTACTGCGTTTTGGAAGAGGTAAGCCAGAAGTTCTCTCCCCCACCCCACCCCATGATTTTTTTAAGGGAGCTGTATTCAACAAAGGTACATCGGATGAACAGTCAGACGCTACCTGTACACTGGTCACATGAGAGGCATATGCCTCTATATGAATTAGGAGCACTGGAGGCCATTCAGCCCATCAACCCAATCAATACTATTCTTTTTTCTCTTCCTTCCAAAGTGAACAACTTCACATTTTCCCATCTTATGCCCATTTGCTAGAATTTACTCACTCACTTAACCTACCTATATCAGTCTGCGTTTTTGTTATGTCACCTTCACAATGTACTTTCCTACCTATCTTCATATGGTCTTCAAATTTGCCTATAACACCTTGATTCCCCCCATCATTCAGCAAGATCACGTGTGTTCTGAATATGACATTCCCACCTACCTTTGCCTTCCCTACCCAGCAAGAAGCCCACCTCTGCCCTAAAAATTTTCAATGACCCTGACTGTACCATCTTCTGAGGCAGATCATTCCAAAATCTCACAACCCTTAGAGAAAAAAAAGGTCCTCTCCTATCTGTCCTAAGGGGTAAATCCTGATTTTAAGTGTCCCCATTGTTCTGAACAAGGGTAATCATTCTTTCCACAACTACCTTGTTAAAGCATTCAAGATGTTATAAATTCCAACCAGATTGCACCTTGCTTTTCTGAACACCAGTGAAAACAGGCTATGCCTGTCCAACCCCTACTGATAAAGACAACCTGCTTATTCCAATACCAATCTTGTGAACCTCCTCTGGACCATTTCCAATGCTTTTACACCCTTCCTTAAGTAACAAAATCAAAACTGCACATAGTATTTGCCATACAATCTTGCCAATGTCCTGCATAGCTGAAGTATAACATCCATTTTATGGAACAGAAACAGAAGTTGCTGGAAAGGCTCAGCCGGTCTGGCAGCATCTGTGAAGAAAAAATCAGAGTTAACGTTCCTCAGAAGGAAGGGTCACTGGACCCGAAACATTAACTCTGATTTTTTCTTCACAGATGCTGCCCAACCTGCTGAGCTTTTCCAGCAACTTCTGTTTTTGTTCCTGATTTACAGCATCTGTAATTCTTTTGGTTTTTATTTAACATCCTTTTTATGTTCAATTCCTCTTGTAATGATGGACAATATTCCATTAGCCTTCCTAATACTTGCTGTATCTGCATACTAACTTCTGGTGACTCATGCATTAGAATGTCCACATCTGCACCTTTGAATTCTGCAATCATTCTCTGTTTAAGTAATATTCTACTTTTTTCTCTTCCTGCCAAAGTGAACATTTTCCCATCTTATGCTCCATTTGCCAGAATTTGCCCACTCACTTATCCTATCTATATCAGCCTGCATCTTTGTTATGTCATCTTTGTAAAGTACTTTCCTATTAATCTTCATGTAACTTTCAAAATTGGCTACCATGCCTTGACCCTCACATCTAAGTTATTGTTACGTATTGTAAAAAGTTGAGGCCTAGCACAGACCCTTGTGGAATCTCACTTGTCATATCCAACCAATCTGAAAAAGACCTGTTTATGTATACCCATTGTTTTCTGTAAGCCAGGCAATCTTCTATCCATGCTAATATTATTACCCTACTCTGTGAGCTCCTACTTTACTCCGTAATTCTTTTATGCAGAACCTTGTCAAACCTTGTGGTAATCAAAGTGCAGTTGATCAATAGACACCTCCTTATCCATAGTGCATTTACTTCTTCAAAGAATTCCAATAAACTGATAAAAGATGATTTTCCTTTCACAAAACAACACCTTGAGTTTTCCAAGCGCCCAATTGGATGTTTGGAATCAATCTGTTCAGATGTGTTATGGCACACTTCTGGAGCAGGTGGGACTTCGAATCAGGACCAGAGGTAGGAACACTACCACTGTGCCACAAGACCCAGCCAAGTGCTCAGTTATCACCTCCTCAATGATTGATTCTAACACTTTGCCATGACAGAAATCAAGAACACTGGCCTGCAGATGCCTATTTTTCTGCCTCCCTCTCTTCTTGAATAGTGTGTTTTCTTAGCTATTTTCTAGTCTGATGAAACCTTTCCAGAATTTAATGAATTTTGGAAAGTTAGTAACAACGCATCTGCTGCTTCATTAACCATCTCTTTTAAGGCTCCAGAATGAAGTCCCAGGACACAGGGACTAATCAACTCCATTACTTTCTAAATTGTAATTCATCTGATGACGGGGCTACGCTCCAAAAGCTTGTGTTTTCAAATAAACCTGTTGGACTATAACCCGGTGTCGTGTGATTTCTGACCTTGTCCACCCCAGTCCAACACTGGCGCCTCTGCATCATCAATTGCAATTAAGCCAGGAAACATTGTCAAATCCCAGACTTGTCTTCCTGACTCATTTCATGCAGATTGATTCCACTTCACATCCATTCCCTCCTCATTCAGCCAATGTGCAACATGCTGCTCCCAATCTCATTGACTTTGCGATCAAAGGCAAGTCCATGCAGGTGGACACTGGAACATGTGGTTAATTTTACCGGCACTGGCTGAACAAACCACAGCAAACTGGTGGGCCTAATGGCTGATGAACGGCTGCAGCTTCATTGAGACTGACAGGTGGTAACTGCTGACACTGCAAGGAGAAGGAGAGAGGAATCTCTTCCTTGTGCTTTAATGAGGCATAACTAGAGAATCTATAGTGGGAATCCTCCAGTAATGGTGATATTGGGTTTGCTGGGTGCCCATACACTGCCCATTGGATGGTCCCCTCCCTGGCCCATGAGTTCTACGTTCTCAGAAGGCTGCCCGGACACAGCTCATAATCTCCTGTGGAAGTGGGAGGTACATGTTGGTGGGATGAGGTGGAGGATGGGAGCGGTGGTGGTGATATTGAGTTGGCACATTCTGATGCTAACTGCTTGGTAAAATTCACTAAAAGGCCAATTAATTGACTATCGATTTGCAGTAAACAAGCAACCATATTGCTTTCAATTACCCCACTACACTAGGAGTAACTCCTCCCACAGTTATTATGTTGGTTTTGCCTTACACTGTCTTTCACTGCCATTTTCCCACACTCCCACCCCTTCCCCAATGGCTCGTAAAATCCCAGTCATGAGGTCATCGGCCAAGAATATCCCAGAAGTCAGAGCAGGGATTTGAACAGTTTAGCTATAACCTCCACCGAGAAGTGTGTTCTGTAGGAGTGATAAGAAAAGGAAGAGTAATCTTTGTAGCTCACAAACATATGCACTTGGTGTCTGACAACATGTTAAGCTGCTACATTTCTGTGTGGAACTGGAGGAACACAGCAGGTCAGGCAGCATCAGAGGAGCAGGAAAGTTGACGTTTCAGGTTTCTGAAGAGG
>JAHRHZ010000111.1:27691832-27709573 GCA_024137785.1 Ginglymostoma cirratum | reverse complement strand
TGCAGTTCTTACTATCTTCTGTTACATTTCTGTTGTTTAGTCAGTTTCATAAAATGAATTACTTGCACAACTTTCCTCTGTTGCCTATTTTTGGTGACTCACCTTTTCAATTCTCATTGACAAATAGGAAGACCTGAATCGACAGACCAATAGATAGACCATTAGTTGAGGGATTGTTTTGTCAGTGGGATTAGTTAGTGGGAGGAGTGGAGGTCACGTGGCTGTTGAATAGAATTGTAGCGTTGGCCTGGTGCAGTGATTAACTGAGTCTCGTAGCTATAAGGAAGTTCCTGCCATCCTGGGCTATGGTGTGAGTAGCTGGGCTGCTTTGTGGTCACCATTATCCTGTTCCTCATCCACTTCATTGGTGAGCTATTTGTAGCTGTCGCAACTACAAGTCTCACGACTGTGTGTAGTGCACCACATCACAGTCATCCTGGATCCTCTGACTGGTGTGTATGTTATGGAACAGCAAGATTCCTCAGTGACAGATCCAGTTGTACCACTTGTCTGCTTCATTAGTTGAGGGAGTGGATGGAAAGGAAGACAGGAGTTGAATGTGTTTTCAATTAGATGTCATCAGCCATGTGTGAAAGGAGTATTCATTCTCTTCCTGAAATTACATCATTTGTTTGTGTGTTTGTGTATATGTAGCAGGATGAAGACATCATGGCATTTCCCAGGTGTTTGGTGCTCACCAGCATTTTTTGTGGTTGCACATCAGATGCATGTTGACAAGATTAAATTTTTTGCAGTTCACAAATACTTATGACTGAAATGGGTACGTGAGGATTGTATGGAGTTTGATGATGCCTTTCGTATGTGGGAATCCAGCAGTGTGGATTCAACTTGAGCACTCATTCTGACTCATGCTAACACAGGCAAACCTAATGTAATTGTCACCCCTGGGCAAACAATCCATCTGCCTTGCACATTTGAGGTTTTCGCAGAAGCTTGGTCTCTGCCGGTATGGTCTGCAGTTAGTGCCTGTAAGCTTGATGCCTTTACTTCTCACCCACCGAATCTTTCCCTGACAGGTCATTGCTGTTGCTGTTGCAGCCCTCACCATAGAGCACTTGTGGTTTTCTTCGCAGTAAGTTGTGGCTGCTACTCATGCCCATCTTTCTCCTTATGCAAGGTTCATTGTAAGGCAGTCATGGTGCCACACATCCAGATCTGGAGTCTCCAAAGTACACTGCACAGCAGAAAATGTTGGCATCATTTTTGCACTCAAATATGCTCAGAAATGATCATTTGACATCAAAAGTCACAATTTGGAAAACATTCTCAGCAGTAAGTTGTCATTTGATACCAATGCAACCAAAAATGCTTGAAAGCATCAAAGTTGGAAAGGCATCAAGTGGACTCACAGATAACAAGGTGTAGAGCTGGATGAACACAGCATCAGAGGAGCAGGAAAGCTGGCGTTTCGGGCCTGGACCCTTCTTCAGAAAGTGGACTCACAGGCCTGGAGTGTGCTCACAGGTGTGGACTACGTTCAGCAACCCAATGCATTAGAACAAAGTACAAGGAAATTATTTACTTAAATAATATCCAAATTTATTTTAATTTTCATTTACTGCAGAAATCTTCCCACTGTATATGCTTGAGAAAATGAGAACGATAAAAACGATTAAATCAACTAAAGTCGTAAAATAAGTACATAAATCCCATAAAATGATAAAAACTAAACCACGATAAAACTGCTAAAAGCTATGCCAATGCAAATCCCCATCAGTTTTTAATTTGGCCTGCCCATTACTTGATCCCAGTCACTCCGATTCTCTCAGAAACACACATATATACGCACAAGGACTTTTGCACTCACCCAGACACACAAACATGAACACACAGAAACAGGCAGATCAATAGGTCTGTAGGTCAGACACTCATGCACACAGACAAGCAGACAAATGCATAGACAAAAACAAACATGCCCATGCCCACAGACAGACATGCATATGCACACAGACAGACACATGCACAAACAGAGACAATGCTACAAATGTGACAGAAGAAATGTGTTGATCATCAAACCCCATGACTCACTGGTCACACCATTAGTGTAATAGTTGGGACTCAATTACCAAAGTGGCCAATTGTTTCTCTTTAGCACTGCTATCAAAGATAACTGGAACTTCACCAAGTTTCTTTAACAAACTTAAAATAATTGATTTGTTATGAACAACATTTAATCTTAAAGCAAGTAGCATCTACTGATTAACATCTGAACTGCGATCCAGAATTGAAATGACATTCCACTTAATCCCACACACAAACGAACTCACACACAAAAACAAGACAAGTCTTTACAGAGATGAAGACAAAAAGAGAAATAAACCGCTCTCATGGTTAAATGTCTGGAAACAAAAGATAATGTGTAATTATCTTAAAATGCCCATGGAATGCCCTGTTAACGATGCTGAATTACTGTAGCTGTAGATTGATGACACAATTGTAAGAAATCACATTCTTTTGAATTCAGAAAATGATCAAATAATCCCCTCTTCTAGTTCCTTCACATTGTTCTTATACATAGCTATGTACCAACATGCCTCCACCCTTAGAAAATGAAATACCAATTCTAAATGTGTTTCATTACAATGCAACAAAAACCTTCTAAAAAATGGTTTACATTCATTCATCTTCATTCACTCATTTCACTAAATCAAGACAATTTCTTTTCATCCATTTAATCTCCGAACTATTCCATATCATTGTACTCTTGATAGTGCAGCAGCAGTGGCATTATCTTTTCCAGCAAAATTAACAATCTTTATGTTATAAGGTTAAATTATTGTTCCTGCTCTTCCCAGGTGTTACTGTATTTTAATACATCACCTGATAAATAACATAATTACGTACTGGTTGCAGCTGGTTCATAATCTTTGGAAAGTAGGTGGAAAGTTTTTACAAGCCAAATGGCGTGACTGAGCATTGATTAACTCATTTATTGTAACAAGAACTGATTGCTCCTAATCTCTTGATGTTGTATTTGCCATTAACCCTTCATAGTATGGAGCGAAACTCTGCCAAACCTGTCAATACAAACTTCTAACAAGGAAATTGATATGAATTTATTTTTGTCACTGCATTTACTTCTCTGTAATCTCTGCAGAATCTAATCGACCCATTACATTGAGATACCAATACCACTGATAAACTCTAATTACTTTTGCTAGGTTAAGTCAAATGACCTTTCAATATATTGATAAATCTCTGTTTTCACCAAAGCATGTTTTTCTAGATTTGAATGATGTTGTTGTCAAAGGTGTGATTATGGGTACCCACATGGGTCCCCACTATGCCTATCCCTTTGTGAGATATGTGGGACATTCCTTGATTTCGTGCTACTTGGGCCTCCACCCTCAATTCTTTCTCCTCTACATTGATGATGTCATCAATCCTGCTTCCTGTTCTCATCCAGAACTAGAAAATTAAATCAGTTCTGCTTTCAGTTTCAATTCTTCTCTTACCTTCACCTGTTTCACCTCTAACTCTTCCCTGTCTCAATGTCGTTGTTTCCATATTTGGGAAAAGGCTGTCCACCAATATTAGACCTCCTCACAGTCTGCTTCCTGCAATGATTTCATTCCATTCTACCAGTTTCTCCATCTCTATCTCATCTGCTTTGATGATACCACCTTCCATGGGGTGCCTCTGACATGATCTCCTTTGTCATCAACTTAGTATTCCCTTTCACTTCAGTTGATGGGGCCCAACCTATTTTTGCCTCAAGTCTGCCCTCATCCCTTCCTCTTCCACCCAGAATAATGACTGGGTTCCCCTTGTTCTTACTTACCACTTACCAGTCTTTGCATTCAAAGGCTCATGTTCCCAAATTTCTGCCACTTCCAGCAGAGCTCCCCCAGCAGGAATACCTTTTGCTATCCTCCACTGTCAGCGCTGCACAGGGAGTGTTCCCCTGGTCCACTGCTCTATTGCTCCTACACCTCCAACCATATAATTAGGAAAGTTGAGAGGATTTTAAACTAAAAAAGTGGGTGGGATTGCAAGGGATCAAGTTTGGGAACATGTGGTAAATCAGACAGTGAAGTCAAGGCCAAAGGTTAAAGTATTATTAAGGTAACATATCAACAGACCATGATAGGAAGGGATAAAGAATACAAATCTTGCAGTTAATCAACATGTAAGGCTAGAATTTATAGAAAAGAATTAAAGGATGAAAATAATCGTTCTGTTTCTGAATGCATATAGCATTCAAAACCAAACGAATGAACTGAGAGTGCGGATAGAAATAAGTAAGTATGAACTTGTAGCCATTACAAGAGACGGCTGTGGATGAATGATTTGGGACCTGAAACTTGAAGGCAATAGGATATTTAAGAAGGACAGGAAGCAAGGAACAAGTGGAAAGGTGGTTCTGTTAGTTAATGATGGTACTGGCACAGCAGAAAGGGATGACCTAAGTTTTAGGAACCTAGGACATGAAAACAATTTGGGTAGAGATGAGAATTGATGAAGGCAAGAAGTTACTTGTTGGAGTAGTGCGCAGACCAGCTAACAGCAACTGCATGGAGGGTGGAGCATAATGGAAGAAAATGTAAGAGTTTGTCAGAAAGTTATGGCAAAAATCATGAGAGATTTTAATTTACATATTGACCAAAAAAGTCAAATGAGCAAAGATAGCCTCAATGAGGAGTTCATGGAATATTTTCATCATAGTTAGTTTCTTAGAACAGCGTGTTCTGGAGCCAACCAGGCAGCAAGCTGTACTGGACCTGGTATTGTGCAATAAGACCATAAGACCATAAGACATAGGAGTGGAAGTAAGGCCATTCGGCCCATCGAGTCCACTCCGCCATTTAATCATGGCTGATGGGCATTTCAACTCCACTTACCCGCACTTTCCACCCGCAATGAAGTAGGATTAACTAATTACCTCTTAGTGAACGTGCTGCTGGGTAGCAGTGATCATAAAATATTTGAATTTTAAATTCAGTTTGAGGGAGAGAGGAGTGGGTCTGAGAATATCTTTTAAAAGTTTAAATATGGACAATTAAGACATGGAAGCAGAGCTGGCTAAAGTGAGTTGGCAAACCAGGCTGAAGCATATGTCAAAAGAAATACAGTGCTAGACATTTAGAGAGATATTTCAGAATATACGGAATAGTAATGTTTCAAAGAGTAAGAAAAATTCAGAGAGACAAACCACCAACCACAGTTAACTGGAAATAATAAAAACAGTATCGAACTTAAATAAAAATGTATATAATTATTTAAGGACAGGTGGCAGATAAGAAGATTGGACAATACAAAAAACAAGAAAGCATGACTAAAAAATTAATAAAGAGGGGAAAATTAGGGTCTGGGAAACCTAGGAAGAAATATAATAACAGGAACAGAATATTCAGAATTTTAATAAATATTTTGAAAAGAAAAGTCTATGGAGTATTAATAATGCCAAATAAGGAAAGGAAGATAAGTTGAACAAATATTTTACGTCGGTCGTTAATATAGAGGATACAATCAATATCTGAGACACACTCAAGAAAACAGAATCATGACAGTTCTGAAGGAGGGTCACTGGTCTCAAAACGTTAACTCCACTTTTTCTCTGGAGATGTTGCCAGACCTGCTGAGATTCCTCAGCATCTGCAGTTCTTTGTTTTATTTTATCACAATCACCATAGAATTGATACTGAGTAAATTGTTGGAGCTGCAAGCTGACAAGTGCTCAGGTTCTGGATGCTACCTTGATGCTCACAATGTCCTTCCTTGCTATTGCTGTGCTGTGCCTTTACTTGTCTTTTGTTTTAGTGTTTGGAACTCTCAGCTGCACCTTAAAGATTTACAGTACTTTTCTCTTGCCTTGGAGATTAGCGCAGACACAAAGCCAGGCAGCTTGCCATGCTTGTCAGCAGTCATCAGTTAAGGAGGTGGACATTGTACTGAATGCCACAGCCCTACAACAATCTCACACCTGCTCCAGGTGCCTGCTGCACAAGCGGCAAGTACACTGAGTGAGCATTAACCAATTGGCCATGTTTCAAAGTCTAAGGGGACTCAGTCAAGTCCAGGGACCCACCCTTCAACCGGAGGGTCCCAGTACAGTCAGTCAAGGGCAGCCTCCAGTATCAATCCATGGGTACGGCCAGGTGGCTGGTTAGGAAGTTAGGGTCAGGGTCTCAGTACCTCTGTAGTTTGCAGAGTGACGCACAATCAGCTTTGTGGGCCCTATGTAATGCAGTAGGAGTTACTGTGGACTCCACCAGCATAAGACAATGGGATTCTTTAAAAGGTGCGGTAAAAGCATAATTTTTTTAATGATTGAATGTGTCTTTTTATCTTAGGCATCATTTTGAAAGCAGCTAATGGGGTTAAGCATTAGCATTCAGATACCAAAAGTTGAGAAAAATAACAATGATTTACAGACAATTCTGAAATTCTTCCTGAGTTGAATATTGTGTTTGCATTTTTGTTCACCAAAGTGTGTTGAAACGATTCCCAAAGCCAAGGAAATTCTGGAATTGGCAGATCAATATGACAGGACTCCTAGAAAAGGCGTACATCCAGTAATTGTGATAGAAGGACTTGATGCAACAGGTAAGAATCATCGAGATTTATATGTTCTACTCAACTGGAATACTGGAGTACCACGTTTTTATTCTTATTGTGATATATGCTGTGAATTCAGCCTAGCAGTTTGTTAATTAGTATTGTATTAAAATCCCAAACTATAGTCAATGTGCAAACCAGGCAGTCAACCATTTAAGGAGCTACTTCCATTAATTTAGTGTAATTAAACCTTCTAAAATTTAAGCCTTAAATATCATCAGACTGACATTGACTATCCTAACAGCGTTGTGGAGTGATCAAATCAATAAAATAGATTTAAATAACTTTCTTAAGAATAACAAATAAATAAATCAAATCATCTTGTTTTTTTTATTTAACCTGTTTATGTAGTTAACTTGTTCTAAGATGTTATTACACACTGCTAGAGCAGGTGGGACTTAAACCCACGGCCTCCTAGTCCAGGGGTAATGACACTACCACTGTGCGACAAGAGGGCTCTGTCATGCTATTTGTTTGGTTAAACCCTGAATACATTGCAGATGAGATGGTCTTCATTTCAGATCATTCAGTTCCTCATAATGTACAGGTGAGGCCAGAAAAGGTTTCCACTCTTCTTCAAAAGATACTGAATTATATTAGGGAACCTCACTCAGGAGTCTCTCCTGTATTTTTTTTGAATCAATCTGTTCAGAGATGTTATTACATGCTTCTGGAGCAGGTTGGACTTGAACCCAGGCCTCCTCACCAGAGGTAGAAGGCATCATAGGTAAATGTCATTTACTCCTCACCCAAATACATTAGGAGCTTTTGTGGCACAGTGATAATGTCTCTACTGCTGGACCAGGAGGTCTGAGTTCAAGTCCCACTTACTCCATATATGTGTCATAATATCTCTGAACAGGTTGATAAAATATCCATAGGTGGCCTTTCTGGGATTATATTTTAGGACATAGAGTGAGGACCCTGGCTGGTCTATTTTCTTTCTCTAGCCACTTGTAGTGACTGCTATCCCATACCAACTATAACATCACATTGACAGTCTCACTTGGGGCCACTGTCCTATATGGTTCACTAGATAACCCATTTCATCAGTAGATTAAGAGTAAGTAAAATATTCAAACCTATATATTTCCCTTCCTTAGTGCTATGAAAATCTTTGATTTTCTTTACAATGAAATAATGAACAATGAAAAAGATCTACTCTATAATGCATTGTGGCATAACTTTTAGCCCTTCTTATTTATCTATAGGCAAAAGTACATTGACTGAAGCTTTAAGAGACTCCCTCCAAGCAACACTTCTAAAGTCCCCACCAGACTGTAGTAGCCACTTGAGAAAAACATTTGATGCAAAGCCACCTCTTATTCGACGGGCTTTTTATGCATTGGGCAATTACATTACTGGCTCCATCATAGCAAGAGAATCTGAAAAGTCTCCAGTAATTGTGGATCGGTAGGTATAGTGTTTAGAAGTACCCTATTAACAGTCATTGGTGAATAACACTCACAGCTTCCAAACGTGGTCTGTTGTTGTCTAAGTTTCTTTGGTAGGCACAAATGATCCAATGGTATGTAACTTTCTTAAATGACACTGATGCTCAATTGGTATAAACTTTCAGTTGTGTCCAATAAATAACTAACACTGTCTAACAATATTGATCTCCAATAAAAACTGATGTATATATCATTTTCAATATTGAATTCATTAAGTTCTTTAGCACAATTGACTAACAGTATAATTAGGCTGTAGTAAATAGAAATCCACTGGAACGAAAGGCAGTTTATGTGATCACTTTCCCAATGTTAGTGCAGAAACACATATGCTGCAACTTTAAGAAATTAATGAGGAAGGTAAATTACTATAAAGTGGAACCACGGATTTTGCTTAAAATTTACAAATCGCTTTCATATTGGAATCCAAAGCTTTGGACGCAACTAATTGCACTATTTTCCCACATTTAGTTACAGAGAGTGTAGCCCCTCTTCATGTTGACCAACTAGACTTTGTGGCCCACCATCCCCTGTATGCAATAACTCACCCTGACATTTTGGCTGCTGCGCCAAATATGGTAACAAAAATCCCAATGTTGTGTCACAGAAGAGAACAGCCACTCGAACACCTAATTCTATTAGAACATCGCTGCCACAATATAGTACTGCAGTCAAGAAATGTGCTCACTCCAGCAAGCTGCTATAAAGTAGTTGCTTGTGATACATAATTTGAATACTGCTGAAAAGGAGACATGTTGCTACTTTTCATCTTGCCCTATCAGGGCAGGCACAAGAATATCTTTTTCAGGGGAAGCCACGATTTATATTGCATGGGATTATTTGGTAAATCAGCCCTGATTGGATGAAGCATTGCCATGAAGAATGCAACCAAAGTTCCCCACGCTTTTGTTTTGTCACAAAAGAGAGCAATTCTTAAGCAATTCAAAGAACATTTCCTAGTGAGCATTGATCTCTATATAGCAATGTATATAGCTTTTAGCAAGTGTGAACTGTGTTGCAAACCTGACCATTAATCTCAGATCGGTTGGAAGTGTAATTTTCGATGTGTTCTGGGTTGTTCAGTTTGTTCTGTCCACATCTAATTTTAGATACTATGTTCTGAGTTTTGTAAGCTGTTTGAATACAGTCAGTACTCTGCCAGTTGGGAACAGCAGATGAACATGTTGTTTTCTGTGATCTGCCATTCATTGGGATATGCAGCCTTTTGTAGCTGGCATTGTACAAACACTGAAATTCACAGAGTACCTTTTTGATTTTTTTATTTGATTTTTTTACTGTCACATGTACCTATGTACAGTGAAAAAGTTTGTTTTGCGCGTAGTACAGGCAGATCATGCCATACAAAGTACATAAGGGTAATAGAACAGAGCAAGAAATACAACATTATAGCTGCAGAGAAGATGCACAAAGAGTGAGGTCGACATTAAATTTGAAGTTTGAAACATCCATTCGGAAGCCTAATGATAGCGAGGAAGAAGCTGTTCTTGAATTCGTTGGTCCGTGTATTTAAGCTTCTGTATCATCTGCCTGACGGAAAAGGTTGAAAGAGGTTATAGCTGGGGTGGAAGGGGTCTTTGATTATGTTGGCTGCCTTCCTGAGACAGCAGGAAGTATAGATGGAGTCAATTGTTGAAAGGTTGGCTTGCGTGGTGGACTGGCTATGTTCACAACTCTTTGTAATTTCCTTCTCATTCGTGTGGTAGTTAGAACATTTGTTTGGCTTGACAGCAGTTTCTTATTAGTAAAAAATATCATTTATGTTGCTATTGCCCAGCAGTGTCACGAAATGGCTAGCTTTATCTGCTGCTCAAATTATTGAGATACCATACCTTTCCAGGGTAACTTGAATTCCAAAAACGTTGGCCTTAGACGTATTTGTGAGTGAGCACAATACACAGCAAGCAATGATCTGATTGGGGATCCATTATCACATGGAATAGCTCAGGCTGCGCATTATTTTGGCATCGAGCTTGCACAGTGTGCAAATGGCTTGGATCCATTTGCAAAAGACTGCTGATAAAATCAGCTTTATATTGTGTGGGACTGTATAAAACCCACCTATCTGAAGAGATATTCCGCCTACCACAGAAATGAGCCATGAGTTGTAAAACAGGGCTTCCCGAAGTGGGGTTGGGACCCCAGGTTAAGCTGAATATTTGGAATCACGAGCTCTGAGGTAGAAATGTCTGTTCCCCCTCCCCTCTCATATGGCTTCTCCACGCTCTCACCACTCTGAGGGATTGTGACAATTTTCAAGCCTTGAAATGGGGTTACAGTGGGAAAATGTTTGAAGCATGACACTATTTCAGAGAAAATCAGGTGAATGATCTGTGTGGAGCTTTTAAGCACACACATAGGTAATACTTTAATTGAAAATAAGACAGGGTACACTTGCTAAGTACTTTGAATGAGTCTTCATGGTAGAGGATGAAGATAAAAGGAGTTATGAGGAAAAGTTAAAGTAAATCAAGCTGAGAAATTCACTGTATTAATATTGGTGAAAACACAATCGTGAAGGAACCAACGAGATGAAAAACAGATTCATCTCAACTTTTATGACTTCCGTTACAGGATATTAAGAATGAATGAAGAAATTGAAAAATCGCTAATTGTGATCTTCCAGAACTCACATTCCAGGATTTGACCTCTTGGATTGGAAAATTGCCAATTTTTCTCAATAATTTAGGAATGAAAGAAGAGAAATGGTTGGCCTGTTATCTTATAAAGAAATGTTCAAAAAAAATCAAGGGATGACGGCAGTATATTTGGAGATAAACTGTGCCTATTAGCATAATGGTCTTGAGCCAGAAAATGCAAATTTAAAGTGGTTGGAAGCAAAAGAGTCAAGTGCAACATGAAGAATGTTTTATGCAACAAATTGTGATGTTCTGCATTGCACTATCTGAAAGAGTGGTGGGGGTAGATTCAATCCTCGCTTTGTAAAGGGTTTCTGATGAAGGGTTTAGGCCCGAAACGTCAAGTTTTCCTGCTCCTATGATGCTGCTTGACCTGCTGTGTTCATCCAGCCCCATGCTTGTTATCTCGGTGCTGAAAGGTAAACAAATAGTTGCAGGGCTATGGGCCAAAGTGAGGGGAGAGTGATTAAATACTTCGTTTGCAGTGAGTTAGCATGGACTTGGTGGGTCCAATGGCCTCATTCTCTGTTGTTACCATTTTATTCCATTAATCTAACATGTGCTGTGGGGGAGTTTGAAAACCGTATTATTAGGAGCAGAGGGACTAATAAACATGAACTGATCAGAGGGAGCCAGCATTAATGATCAGTCATCTCGAATGATTCTGATCAAAGTTTCTGATGTAAGTAACCTGGCAGCTGTCTGAGTGTCTGTGGATGTTACTGATACATGCTTTCAGAAAAGAAATCAATAAGTTTCCACTTAAGAGATTTAACAAAAATGGGAACAAGTGGGATTGGAAACAACCTGTTGACCTCGGTAAGTAACTGATTAACAGGGTAAAAGCGGATATTGAAAATAAAGATAGTGGGTACATAGACTCAAATTAGTAGGCTGTGACAATGGTTTCCCCCAGGGAACTGTGTTTACACGTCAACTTCTCTCTGTAGCCATATGTAACCCTTAAAGAAGTCTGCTTCGGTTCCCTGCTCAATGATGGATCCGACTCGCAGCACACGGTCTCAACCTTGGGTAGCTTGATGACGTAGCTCCTGAATCTATCCCCAGCCAGAATAGGGAGTGAACATGTGTTTTTAGCACCATTCTGATCAAAACAAGCCAAGCAGATAACTGAGCCATCTAGATCCCCCTGAAATCTGAATTACTATGGCAATATACATTCTTCCATCTGTGTTGTAGATGGAGCTATGGGCAGTAATAGTAGAGGCTCCAATTTCCTTCCATCACCTGACCGAGCAGTGAGCTTTCCCACTCTTACTGCCGTCGTTGACATTTGTTAGAAAGACTAGTGCCAAGAGCATGGAGTTTGAACCCGGTGCCTTTGCGATGCCTCCTTGCTCTACCAGTGGTGAAGGTCCTTCCACTTTTGTTCAGATCAGTTTTTGGCCAGGGTACTCAAGAGGAATTTTCTTGATAACTTTATTATTCCTTGGATCAGAAGTTGCAATATCACAAGGTAATTTAATACTATTTGCTGATGAACTCATCCTCAAAAAGTAGCCATTAAAAAAATCAATCCAATGCAATTTTCAAAATGTACTATGTATCATTTGTTGTTTGTCTTGTCTTTTAATTTAAGAGGTTACACGATTAGATATACTGACACTTATCAATGCATCTTTTGACAAGGCATTTGTGTGTAAATATGTTATTCCATTCACTGACTAACCTCCATTAAGCCAAAAAAGAAACTGGACCTTAATTCAGTGTAAAGTAAGCCTTTTAGAATTTTGGTTAGAGAAAAGAGACCAGTTTTGGTATGTTTATACATTTCATGAGTTATTGTTTTTTTTCCACAAGGTATCAAAGCTTAACTCACTGTTTGTAGATACTGTGTGTCTTCATAAGGTTTTGAGTATATTTTGTTACATTCCAGATTCTGGCACAGCACTGCAGCCTATGCTATTGCAACAGAAGTCAGTGGAAAATTAGAGAACCTTCCACCACCACATCATGAATTATACCAGTGGCCCCAGGATCTAGTTCAACCAGATTTGGTGCTGTTGCTCACAGTTGATGCAGAGGAGAGAGTCCGTCGGCTAGAACGAAGAGGAGAGCTGAGAACAAAGGAAGAAATTGAGCTGGAAGCAAACAGTATATTTCGACAAAAGTAAGATAGCTTTTACTTGAAAATAAGGAATAAAGAGACAAGGTAGCATCTTTTGACTTATTTTTTTGAAAACTAAGTGCTTCATCTGACTCTCCACATCCCTCCCTAAAACCCATCATCTTTTCCCCCAAGAAACTTAATTCGTCTTTAGATTTTAATTCATCAGTGACCAACAAAGAAGTTCCAGTATTTCATGATTTGTGTTCTTGTTTTTGAACACTTCCATATTTTCTTATCCAAAAATTTGTGTCTTCTGCTTCTCTAACTCTTTCCCCGCCCCAATTCCTTTAGTTCCTGTTTATCTTCCAGTTTTGTACAGTGTTAGGACATTGTTAAGTTAAATATTTGTTGTTATAATTGTGATATTTAAGACATCAGATATACTGACGCTTAACAATGCATCTTTTGACAAAGCATTTCTGTGTAAATTGACAGCATTTATTCCATTTTTTGACTAACCTCTCTGAAGTCAACCAAGAAGCTGGATCTTAATTTAGTGTAAAGTAAACCTTTTGGAATATTGATCAGAGAAAGGAGACCGGTATGTTTGCTTTCTCATTGAAATGTTTCTACAATTGGGATTGCTCCAGAGTGCTGTGGAAACTGGTAGCTCAGCATGACCCTCAACTCCAACAGTGGCATCTGGATGTCAGTGGGAAACTGGATCCACTCACCTGGACAAAAAGAAAAGCTGTATTTCAGACATCTGTGAGCAGTACCACAGGAGATTATATTATACAAGGAAACAGTTCACACTGAAGTTTATGGAATAGCTAACCATAAAATTATACAGCTGAGAAGGCGGCAGTTCAGCCATTGTGCCTATGCCAACTAATTTTGTTTGTAATATTTATTAAAAATACAGTGCCCTTTTATAAGATGCACTCTACGCATCTGGTCTGCGCTAACCTCAGGAAGAGACCAGAAGAGCCCCTATAATCATTATTGAGACTCAGTAAGTGTCACTTGCTGTAGTCACTTAGATGCTGAGTTCAATTGCTGAAGGAGAAATGGTGACTGGTATTTCGGGTTACTCACTTGTAACATAAATTAAGCTCCTGAAACAAATTGTGTAGCTTGTACCAAGAACTGTTTTGACCTTTTATTTAATGCACTCCTAATCTCTTGCACAATAGGGTGGAAGCAACTTACAGAAGAATGGAGAATCCAGCTTGTGTTGTGGTCGATGCTAGTGCCTCAAAGGAAGTGGTCTTCAAAAATGCTGTTCATATAATTGAGAGATATTGTGGCATTGAACAAACTTGACTTCATACATTGGTGAAATTGAACTGCTGAAATACATTTCAATCCTTTATTTAATATACTGCATCAATGGTACCAATCTCTTATGAAACTATATTGCTCATGCTGTTCCTTTTGACTTGCATTTGTAGATGAGCCATGTGCCATTTTCACTGGAATGAAGTAGTAAGCAAAGAGTATCATGTTCAGCTAGTGTGATGCACATCATTGAACAGTGTGTTTTTAAAATGCTAAAAAAAAAATGCAGGGCCCTAATATTTATTTTCCTTTGCACCCTGACACAATTGTAGAATACCAGCACCTGAGACGGTAGCATCATTTTCAACTTTGCCGTGTGCTAATCTTTCACTGCTATCTGAAACAACCAGCACTCTGTCCTGCTAAGTTACTGCCCAGACAGTAACGTTGAAAATCACATGATGACACTTTCCCATCTAAATGAATGAAAGCGATGGGCTTTTACTAATCATTAACCTGAACAGCCATAGAGCAAAATCAACAGCATGTTTCACTCCATTCGGTACAGAGAAAAGTGAATGATGCTGAGCATCCAGATTGATTAGGGAATTATTGTGGAGCAGATAAAGGGAGCTACTTGGCTAATGCTATATTTGCACTGGCCAACCTGTTATAGAGTCATCGATTCAGACAGCATGGAAGAGACCCTTCAGTATAACCAGTTCACGCTGATCATAATCCCAAAAGGAACTAGCCCCACCTCCCTGCACTTGGCCCTTATCCCTCCAAACATTTCTTATTCATGTACTAATCTAACTGTCTTTAAAATGTTGTAACTGTACTTGCATCCACCTTTCTCTGGAAGTTCATTTCACACCTGGACCACTCTGTGTGTAAAAATATTGCCCCTCATGTCTTTTTTAAATCTTTCTCCTGTCACCTTAAAAATGTGTTTTTTGCATTTGATTTTACACAGAAATCTATAAAGTGCAGTTTAAACATTATTTCAAGGCAAAGAAGCTTTTAGGTAAGGCAATATTTATGATTTACATTTCCCTTACTTTTTCTCTGAGGATATTAGGAGACAACAGGGCTTAAATTTACAGGATACTGTATACTGCTTTTCTGATCCCACAGGGAAAATTCAATGCCACATCATCTGATGCTCAACGAGGCCACCCGAAATCATAATTCACTGCGGTCAGGCGTAACCAGGCGAGAGTCAGGCTAACAGCCTAAATTTCACTAGCGGGACTGTGAGGTTGGGAAGAAGAATGATGGATATTGGTTTAAGGCCATTCCCATATTTCTCAGGCACAACAGGGATTGGGGACCTTCAGATGGGACTGGTGTGGATGGGCTTTTGAAGGCAAGATGAGCGGATCAAGGGGAGGGAACATCTTGTGTGGAAAGTGTCCCCAACGCACACAGAGTGCACCACCCCTCCTCCAAAGTGTGCACATTGCCTGCTTGCCTTTTCCACAGCTTTTTAAAAAAAATGGCCTTCTGATTCTCATCTGCCCACCCCCATGCCAATCATTTTCTGGTGAGGGCAGTATATCATTAGTGTATTGCTTGTTAATGAGCTCAATTACCTGTTAATTTAAGAAGTGTCCAGAAGTCAGTATCAGCTCCTGGGTCATTACTGTAGCTTGGCGACTGACTCAGGAGCGGGGAGGACAGTAATGGGATGGCCACCTGTAATCTTTTACATGCCGTCCTTTCAAAGTCGAAAGTGTGATCCCCCAGGGATGGGATGGGTGTAAAATCCACCCACTTGCCGAGCAGTGGAGTAACATTGTCATGCAGATAAGGTAGGCATCTGGTAGATCCATTCCCTGAAAGGCATGTGTTTCAGTGGAAAGAAAAGTTGTGTTGGACTAGTAATGGACAGCTGGTCGTACATCCCCCATTCTGTGTTGTCTTACGATTCCAGTAATTGTGTTTGCTTTGACAGCACTGATCACACAAGTGTTTCAACTGTCTTATATTCAGAAATATTCCAATATCTAATCATACAACAGCAGGAAAAATAATAAGGTCCCCTTAGAACCTGGAATTACAGCTTTCATTTGTGCCTATCTATTTTTCAACAAAAACACTTTAGTGAGAGGAGGCCTGAGAGGAGTAATTGCCTTAAAGTTAATGGACAGCAAATTAACATACAGAATAGCAGTTTAGAATTACATTTCACTTTAACCTAACTTGTACCAGAACTGCCTCACGAGGAATATAAATACTTCACACTCGTCCTATTAAAAAGAGCATGTAACTTTTCTGCCCAGTTTTCTGTTTTATTTTCATTGACTGGCTCTGGGCTTGATGTTAGTGAGTTTCTCCTAGCCTGTTGAGGCTCCCTCCCAAACTGGATTGGACTGGACTGACAGACTTTTACAAACCTGTTTAGTCTCTTTTTCCAAATTGAAAGGAACTGATCAAGTTGACTTGCTCAGCACTTCCTTGTTCAGGGATTTGTCTTTGGCCCTGTCAGTAAAATCAGTTGCATGTTCCTCTCGTATTCCCTCCTCTCTCCCAGGCACCTTGAATGGGCTTGTAATGGAAAGACTATCATTATCCACCTCCCCAGAGGATATTTTGTAGTTGGAAGAGAAGGGACTTCATTGCTCATCAATGGGAGAAGGGGCATGGGCCTTACTGAAGCTCTGAACAATTGTAACAAGAATTTTGTATCCCAGAGTATTGAATATTGAGTATACTCAAGGCTGAGGTAGATAGATTTTAGACTGCAATGGAAACAATGCATTTAGGGATCTAGTGGGAAAATAGAATTGAGGTCAAAGATCAGCAGTAATCTTCTTGATTAGTGGAGAACACTCAGGAGGTAATGTCTCCTTCTTTTTACTTTCTCATTTTCTTTATAGGGAGGTGATTCAGTTGAAGCAATGTCACAACTCTATCACGGTACTCAGACTTCTCATAGTTTAGTCATTGTTAGAATGGAGGCAGCACATGCTCAATGGGGATATCAACCAGTCTCAAACTCTGACTGGTAGGGATACAGATATGTGATTTATTTTCATAGAATCCACTTTTGCATCTGCAAGCTATCTTGTTTGTGGCAAGCCAGCTACAGTTCTATTTCTCTTCCTGTGCATTTTGTGCAGCTCTCCACAAGGGGTGGGTGAAAGACCAGAGTAAGGGTGAAGCATTTGTTAAATGGATGTATTGCATTCAGTGAGGATGACAATGAAACACAAGCATCACATTACATAAGGAATGAGATGCTTGACACTGGTGGCTGGGTGAATGGGGAGGTGTTAAATCATGTAGAAAACTAAAGCTGGATGCCTCTGCAAGTTAAATGAGTGTGAAGATTCATGTGATGGAGAACACTTTGAAACAAAAGAAGTAATATTAACTCATTCAATTAAGTTGAGAATGCAGATCCTAACTGAGTCAGATGATTTCCTTTGGTAACCTATTGCATTTTAGGATTGTGACTAAGGTCAGAGAATGTAGAGTCAGAGGAAAAATAATAGAACGTATGACATAACTGCCTAGAAAACAGAAAACAGAGCAGTGGTTAAAAGTAGTCACTCAGATAAGTGATAAAAGGTACTACAGATGCTGGAGAATCCGAGATAACAAGCATGGGGCTAGATGAACACAGCAGGTCAAGCAGCATCATAGGAGCAGGAAAACTTGACGTTTCGGGCCTAAACCCTGATGAAGGGTTTAGGC
>JAHRHZ010000111.1:27525538-27681832 GCA_024137785.1 Ginglymostoma cirratum | reverse complement strand
TTTCACAAGCTTCAAAATCTCCCCTCCCCCAACCGCATCCCAAAACCCGCCCAGCTCATCTCCACCTCCCTAACCGGTTTTTCCTCTCACCCCAAGCCACACCCCCATCTCCTATCTACTAACATCATCCCGCCCCCTTGACCTGT
This sequence comes from Ginglymostoma cirratum, assembly GCA_024137785.1. Taxonomy (NCBI): domain Eukaryota; kingdom Metazoa; phylum Chordata; class Chondrichthyes; order Orectolobiformes; family Ginglymostomatidae; genus Ginglymostoma; species Ginglymostoma cirratum. The sequence continues at coordinate 27,681,686 of JAHRHZ010000111.1, read as the reverse complement.
CCGTCCTCCCTGGACTGACCTATCTCCTCCCTACCCCCCTACCTACACTCACCTTTACTGGCTCCATCCCCGCCTCTTCGACTTGTCTGCCTCCTCTCCACCTATCCTCTCCTCTATCCATCCTCTATCCGCCTCCCCCTCTCTCCCTATTTATTTCAGAACCCTCTTCCCCTCCCCCATTTCTGATGAAGGGTTTAGGCCCGAAACGTCAAGTTTTCCTGCTCCTATGATGCTGCTTGACCTGCTGTGTTCATCCAGCCCCATGCTTGTTATCTCGGATTCTCCAGCATCTGCAGTACCTTTTATCTCAGATATTCTAATCCCATCAGGAGTAACAGCCAACATTTAGCAAGTGTTTAAACCATCTCCTGCTTCCCCAGGACAGATGTCACGCAAACTTGTGTACAATAGATACAACTATATGACACCATAATGTTAAAATTTTAATGTATGTAAAAACTATGTTAAAAGAGGCTACTGTAAAACTGTACTTTGAATTTCATCGTCGCCTTGAACTGTGCTACTGCAGAAGCTCAATAAAAAAGCTATTTTCGCCACTTGCTGATCTCATTCATTATTGAGCACAACCCCACTCACATTCAGAATGGCAGTATGTCTTTAAGAGACATGCTTATGATGTCATCACTGTTTTGTGGCATGTGACTTGACAGTCTCATACTCTATCTTACACTGGCATCACTTAGAGCATGACATTCAACTGGGGAGTATGCTTCTCAATGTTTTCTGTTGTGATGTTTGTACAAAATAGATCGTTGTAATATATGTTTGTTGGATTCTTCAATAACATATCATGGAAATTATATTTAGCAAGCTAGTAAGCATGGGGAGGCAGTGCAGAATTCCGTCCTGTGACCATTCCCTCTTAAACAGATATACTGTTTTGAATACTGTTAGTGGGAATGGCCTCTCAGGGGAAAGCAGCAGCAGTAGACATGTCAGTTGCACCATGGTTGGCATTAAAGTTTTGGCGCAGATCTGTAGTTCAGGTTGTGAGTGAGGTGGTTGACTTGCTCGCTAGGAATCATGGTGGCCCACAAGCCCACAGCCACTCTACAACAAACACTTACAAGGATTAAAGACCCCATTCCCACAACATGCAGAACCAAAGTGGTTTACAAAATACCATGCAACAACTGCTACAAACAATACATTGGACAGACAGGAAGGAAACTAGCCACCAGAATACATGAACATCAGCTAGCAGCAAATCGACACGATGAACTCTCCTTAATATCGGTACACTCAGACAATGAAGGCCATCAGTTTAACTGGGACAAGGTAACTATAGTAGCCCAAGCTAAACATAGACACGCATGGAAATTCCTAGAGGCATGGTTCTCCACCCGTCAACAAACAATCAACAAACACATAAAATTGGACCCCATATACAAACCCATACAGATCAAAACCGGAAATGACACTACCTCACCGTAACGGACCCAACAGTATAAATTCCAAGTGGAGTAGAATAACATCGCTTCATCGGAGGCTCCACTGATGATGTCACCTAGCTTGGTGATGAAACGTCTGAACGAGAACAAACCAGCTCGGTGAGCAAGTCAACAACATCATGGTTGGCTTTGTTGTACAGTAGGGAGGGTTAAGTGTAGGCAGCAGTAGTGATAGGGGACGCTATCGTTAGGCACACAGATCGGTGTTTCTGTGGCCTCAGATAAGATTCCAGGATGGTGTGTTGCCTCCTTGGTGCCAGTATTAAGGATGTGTCTGAGAGAGAGAGAGAGCACAGGATATCCTGGAGGGGAGGGGGGGGGGTGATGCCAGAGGCTTTGGTCCCTATTGGTACCATAGGCAGGAAGAAAGATGAGGTCCTGCAAAGGGAGTTCATGTAGTTAGGTAGGAATTTGAAAAGCAGGACTCTATGGCTGTAATCATGGGATTATGCTCTGTGTTATGTGCCAGTGAGAGTAGGAATAGGAAGATAGTACAGTTAACTATGTGGCTAAACAGCTGGTGTAGGAGGGAGGACTTCAGGTTTGTGGATCATTGGGATGTCATCCAGGACAAGTGAGACCTGTATAAAGGGGCAGGTTGTACCTAAACTGGAGGGGCATCAATATCCTGGCAGGGAGGTTTGCTTGTGCCATACAGGAGGATTTAAAGTAATGTTGGCGGGGCGGGGAGGGGGGAGCAGGGTGGGTTTGCGGTGGATGGCAGCAGCCAGAGCAGTAGGTCAGCAAGTAAAATGACTGAGGAGGAATCAGAGACTAAGGTCAGTAAGGCGGAGAGGAAGAATAGACAAGGAGACGTTACTGAACACCACTGGACTGGCAGTCTGAGGTGTACATGTTTTAATGTAAGGAGTATGATAGGTAAGGCAGATGAATTTAGAGCTTGGATGAATACAGATAACTATGATGTTGTAGCTATTGCAGAGACTTGGTTGAAAGAGGGACAAGACTGGCAGATTAACTTTCTAGGATTTAGATTTTTCAGGCAAGATAAAGAGGGATGTTAAAAAATGGTGGGGGAGTTAGGTAACAATAAGGGAGAATAACACAGCTGTACTGAGGGAAGACGGCTTGGAAGGCTCATCCAGTGAGACCATAGAGTAGAGCTCAGGAATAGGAAGGGTGCAGTCACTTTGATGGGGTTGTAGTCCAGGCCTGCCAACAGCCAGCGGGTGATAGAGGAACAGATATGTGACAGATTATGGAAAAGTATAAAACAAAAGTGGACTGTTGTGGTGGGCGATTTTAGCTTCCCCTATATTGATGAGGACTCGCTTAGTGACAGGGGTTTGGATGGGGAGGGATTTGTAAGGTCTGTCTAGTACGGTCTTTTGAAACAATACATACATAGTCAAACTGGGGAATTCTGTAAGTTTTAAGTAACTTATAGATAAGGACTAGAGCAGTTCTTTGGTGAAAGTACTCAAATGGGAGAAGGCAGCTATCACAGTTTTGGGCAGGAGCTGGGAAATGTAGATTGGGGGTGGATGTTTGAGGGTAAATTCACATCTGGCATGTGGGAATCTTCTAAAGGTCAGTTGATTAGAGTTCAGGACCAGCATGTTCCTGTGAAAATGAAGAATAAGGATGATGAGATTCAGGAACTTTGGATAGCAAGAGTAATTGAGAGCTTAATCAAAAAGATAAAGGAGACACATGTAAGGCTGAGGAAACTGAAGACAGATAGAAGTCTCAGAGAGGACAAAGATAGCAGGAAAGAACTCAAACAAGGAATTATGAGGGCTAAAATAGGACATGAAATGTATTTGACAAACAGGGTTAAAGAAAACCTCAAGGCATCTTATAAGATATCTAAGGAGCAAGAGGGTAGCTAGCAAAAAGGTATGGCCACTCAAGGACAAAGGATGAAATATATGCATGGAACTGGAGGAGATGGGTGAGGTCCTGAACGAATACTTTGCATTGGTGAAGAAAGACATGATGGATGGTGAGTCACAGGAAGGGTATGTTGATAAGAGATGTCAATATAAAAAATGTGGAGGTGTTGGGTATTTCAAAAAGCATTTAGGTCGACAAGCCCCTAGAACCTGAAGGAATTTATCCCAGAATGCTGAAGGAGCAGGTGATGAAATTGCTGGGGCCTTGTACAAAGTCTTTGTATCCTCTTTAGTCACAAGAGAGGTCCCAGAGGACTGGAGAATAACCAATATTCCTTTGTTTAAGAAGAGCAACAAGGATAATCCAGGAAATTACAGGCCTTTGAGCCTAATGTCAGTAGTTGGGAAATTATTGGAGAAGACTCTTAGGTTTAGGATTTACTGACATTTGGAAAACTATGGACTTATTAGCAAAAAACAGCATACTTTTGTGTAGAGAAGGTCACGTCTCACAAACTTGATTGAGTTTTCTCAGGAAGTGACAGAAATGATTGATGAGGGTAGGGTGGTAGATATTGTCCAAATGGACTTTAGCAAGGCCTTTGACAAGAGCCCTCCTGGCAAGCTGATACAAAAGGTAAAGTTGCATGGAATCCACGGTGAACTGCTAAGATGGGTACAGAACTATCTTAGTCATTGAGGACAGAGAGTAGAGGTAAAAGGACATTTTTCTGACTGGAGATCCGTGGCCAGTGGTGTTCTGCACGGATTAGTGCTGGGACTCTTGTTGTTTGATATATATTTTAGTGATCAGGAGGAGAATGTAGATGGCCTGCCTAGTAAATTTGCAGATGACACAAAGATTGGAGGAACCACAGATAATGAGGAGGATTACCAGAGGATACAGAAGGATGGAGATACAGGCTGGAGATGTGGGTGGGGAAATGGCAGATGAAGTCTAATCCAAATATAAGCAAAATGATACATTTGGAAGATCTAATGCAAGAGGGAAGTATACAGTATTTGGCAGAACCCTTAGTAACATCAACTTTGAGAGGGATCTAGGCATATAGGTCCACAGTTCCTGAAAGTGGATAGAGTGATCAAGAAGTCATACAGCATGCTTGCCTTCATTGGTCAGGGCACAGAGCATAAAAATTGGCAAATCATATTGCAGCTGAATAGAACTTTAGTTCAGCCACATTGGTAGCCACCTACCAGAAGGATGTGGAGGTTTTGGAGAGGTTTATAAACCATAAACATGGTTTATCAGGATGTTGCCTGGTTGGGAGGAGAGATTGGACTAACTTGGTTTGTTTTAATTTGAATGTCAAAGGGTGAGGGGAGACCTGATAGAAGTTTTCAAAATTATGAGAGGCATGGATAGTTGGAGTCTTTTTATCAGGGTAGAAATATTAACTACTAGGTGACATAGGTTTAAGGTAAAAAGGGGGCAAAATTAAAGGAGATATGAGAGGCAAGTTTTATATAGAGAGTATGGTAAATGCATGGAATGCGCTGATTGATTGATTTGATTTATTGTCATGTGTACTTAGTACAGTGAAAAGCTTTGTTTGCTAGCAGTACAGGCAGATCATAGGAATCAAGGACACACAGATCATAAGGTGAAAAAATACTTGGACCATGTTAGGCATACAGGTTACGTTGCACAGGACGCATGTGAGGCAAGTTCAACATTAATGAGATCAGCATTATTTGAAGTTAGAGAGTCCATTCATCTGTCTAATAATAGCAGGGAAGAAGCTGTTCTTGAACCTGCTGGTGCACGTGTTCAAGTTTCTGCATCTTCTGCCTGACGGAAGAGCTTGTAGGAGAGCATTACTGGGGTGCGATAGGTCTTTGATGATGTTGGCAGCCTTCCTGTGGCAATGACCTGTGTAAGTGGAGGGCCAGAAGAATGGTGGAGGTGGACACAATAGCAACCATTTAGAAGCATTTTGACAGGTATGTGAATAGGCAGGGAGTAGAGTGATATGGACAGCATAGAGGCAAAAGGATTTTAGTTTAGAAAGACATCATTTGTCAGTGCATTCTTGGTGGCTTATTCCTGTGTTACTACGGGTCACATAAGCATTGCATATCAGGTAAAACACCCTCCTGGAGACATATTCAGTGCTGGTTTCCTTTGGTGTTTGAAATGTGTCTCAATTTCTGCTTTAATTGGCTAACAAATCTGTCTCCAATCAATAAAGTGAACACCGCAAAAGAAATCTGAACTTCAGGCAGTTTCTCACTGGAGTCAGGTTCCTGATACAAAAAGAGAGCTGGCTCCAGTTTCCTACCTCCACGATGAATATCTGGTTGCTAGAGTCTATTTTACAAAACCAGAGGGAAAAAAACGCAAGAAATGATTATAAGTATGAGCTCAGATCTGACAGACTAACCAGCAAAGATTGTAGAGGCTGATTAATATCATTTTTATACATTTTGGTTAACTTGAGATCTGTCTATCTTCCTCAATCACATGATCAAAACATAATGAATTAAGAAACCACATCGATAAAAGTATGCCGATATTGTTCAAACAACTTCAGGAATGAAAAGGGAGGAATTTATTCACTCCCCTGGCCTTCATTGTAACAATGTGCCAAATTTCATGTTAGCAAATATTTGGAGTTGACAGCTAAATCATATGCGAACTTGCTTCAGCTTCACTATTCCATTATCCTTGACCTCAGGGTAACCTAATATGGCACCAATATAAATGTTATACTTCCCAAAGTGGCCATTCTTGGCCTTTAGGTGACATGCCAAATTGATTGCAGTTTATATACGTCCACATCAAGTCCACCAAAAACTGAGTTGCAACCAAGTTTATTTCAGACATGATTTTTAGACAGATAAAATCTAAAATGTTGACTGTAACGATGCATCAAATCACTTCAATATCAAGCATGTCCTGTTCACATCTGGGAGTCACCTGATAAAGTTGAAATGTGTTTTGTTCACCATTTAAATTCATTTATAGCCCTGTAAAATAAAATAAAAATGCCAGTTAAGCACATTAGACGTGACATATTTGACTGCTTCAATCAATGAGAATTCTATCCTACTCTAGGAGTCTTGTGGATGGTTTTAATTCTAAATTTACCATAAGGTAAGGGAATATGATAGTTAAGTCTACTCACTGTAAACTCAAATCAAGATTATTAAGTTTATTTTCTTAAGAAAAGCTCATTGTCATTGAGGTTTCATCCTCTTCGATGACCCCAACAACAACTTTTCCAAAAATGACAAAGATTTTTGCACATTAAAAGTAGTCATGTTTTAATACAGCTTAATAAAATATCCATAATAAAGCAAGCCAGCAATGCCAGAGTGAGAAGAAGATCAAGTAAGAAGTGGTCTGAAATGAAGTCTGCAAAAAATGTCATTTGCTGTAATAGTTGTAATCAGAAGATCTATAGTAATGGGATCTCTCTATTACTTTAAAATACATCAAACATTGCATTTAAATTATTCTATAAAGGCAATAATTGCCATAGTTTCCAGTATTTATGAAATGTATTATGAATATATATTTCAAAGAAACATTCAATGGATTAGATTTCTTGAAAAGTTAAATGAAAATTTTTGAACGCTTTTTTTAAAATCTCCACTACAATATGGGAAGAAGTCGTTTTTAAAATTGTCAGAGTTACGCTGGGATGTTGGGGATCCTCTGGGTAATGCACACGCTGATATCCAAAATAAATTGTTTGAACTGTAAATATTTCTTGCAAACAGTCAGATGTTTACTCGAAATGATCAATATTGTTCAAACTTGCTGGTCAGGCAGTTTGGAGATTCTTATGTCAGTGGAGTAATTGAGATTATATAAGGAAAAATGGATAACTAAGAGTGATCATAAGGCAGTAATCATTCTGATCAATTTTGTTGGATTAGATTACTACTTGAAAGGGGTTTTATGGTCTGTGGAATTTCGGAAAGTTGCATAATGTTTTGTTCCTCACACTGGTTCAGTCAAAACGAAGGGTGTACACAAACTGTTCATTTGATGCATGGTTCAATCCACACTGAATAAACAATTTTATTATTAAAAATAGAATCCTACTGATGAATATTCAATGGTTATTCAATGGGGAATTATGTATGATGCATATGATAATGACCAAGAAGCTTGACAATGACTTTTTTTCCTTTTGTTCTCCCAACCTGCCTTTGAAATTCGTGGTTTTCTAGGCAGCAGTTTAGAGTTAACCAACATACATCTGGAGTCACACATAGGCCACACTAGATTTTCTTCCTTATGGAGCATTAGTAAACTAGATTTTTAATTCACATCAATCAATGATAGCTATCAATGTTACCATTACGAAAAACAGTTTTACATTCCAGACATTTTTTTAGCTTCTTCTGGGGCAATTGAACCCCTAGACCCTGAGCATTAGCCTGGGCTGTGGATTACTAATCCAGCAGCATTACCTCTGGACATGGGCAGCTTAGGAAATAGCCCATAATTAACCACTTAAGTGTTAAAATGGCCTCTATGCAACGTCCTTGCACATTATGTTATTGTGGAATGATATCAGGCTCCCCTCCTGAGACCTGTCTTCTAGCCTTACTTCCAGTCCTACTGTCTCCCAGCCTGTCATCGATGAGCTTAGGAAACTCAGCTCCGTCTGTGCAATGGGTGTAAAAATTAAATACTAACCAGATGAGTTACGCTGGCAGTTTCACCCGAGTTTCCGTCTAGCAGTTTTTATTTTTCGATTGGAGAAACCACTGGATTGAAATGAGTTTGGCAGTCCCAGAGTCCTGTTACAAGACAAAAAATGAACAATATCAATTTGAACTAGTTGCTCAGTATTTGCTTTTGCATTAGTTGTTTGCTTCACGATTTTATTTCTTATAGAGGAGATGGTTAGCTGCTAAAATCTCAGCGACTCCTGAATTTATGGCAGGTTCCCTGTTCTCGCTTCTATCCCAAAGAAGTAAGGTGGGAGTTATTGAAATATTTGCCGGTGTGTCGCAAACTGACATTTTAGAAATTTGCTTCAAAAATGCAAAACCAGAGCAGGAATTCCTGGCCCACCTGTAGTGATTGTTTTTGAGAGAATCTCTGGTAAAGACTATTCATAGAATTTATGCAGTGCAGAAAGTGGTTATTCAGTCCATCAAGTCAGCACCAATCGTTTTCTTTAACTCATTTACAGGATGAAGTCATCGCTAGCTAGGCCAACATTTATGAGTCAACCACATTACTGTGGATTTGGAGTCACATGTAGGCCAAGGAGGCAAGGGTGGCAGTTTCCTTCCCTAAAGGACATTAGTGAACCAGGTGGGTTTTTCCCAACAATCAATTCACAGTCATCATTAGATCTTTAATTCCAGATATTTATTGAAGTCAAATTCCATCGAAACCACGTCCCCAGAATATCATCTGAGTCTCTGGATCAACAGTCCAGTGATAATACCACAAGGCCATTGCCTAGTTTGTATCAAAGAGCATCTCACTTAGACCTAATCCCCTACTCTATCCCACTCACACACATCCCTGGACACTGTGAGGCAATTTAGCATGGCTAATCGACATAGCTTGCACATCTTTGGAGTGTGGGAAGCAACAGGAGCACCCAGAGAAAACCCACACCAACGTGGGAAGAACATGCAAACGCCACACAGATAGTCACCCAAGGCTGGGTCCCTGGTACTGTGAGGTAGCAGTGATAACCATTGAGCTGCAATGCCACTCTAGTTCCTGATTGTCATTTTGTTACATAGTGTTGGTATCAGTACTGGCGAATGCTTCCAGTTTTATTTTCAGATCAGATTAACTGGAGTATGCATCGATTATCGGTGCCTTAGTCAAAATTATGTAGAAACACTGCCTAGAGATAATAGGTCATCTGAAAACTTGCCCCTCAGGCTTATTACTGACCAATGTTTGACCAAAGATTATAGGACTTGTCCTTTTAAAACTTTTACCATTAGTTGATCTGACAAGAGATAGAGGACACACATTTTGTACTTTGGAAAATGATGTGGAGCATTAGGATGGATGGGAAGATCAAGGGTGAGGGTTGAAGCACCTGACAACTTTTTACACATATGGGTTAAAATCTCAAAACAAATGGGAGAATATGATGGAAAGGTACACTTTTAAAGGAGATGAGCTGCAGAGTAAGAAAATTACTAAACTCCAGCTTTCTGCCTTGATGACAAAAATCCAGTCCGATGACTTTGTGACTCCATCATCTAAGCTCATAAATACCAATAGTCAAAGTGGAGAACTATATTTGTGCTAATGTGCCTGCTTCAGGTGCAAAGCACAATTCACAGACATTATACAGTACTTGTTGAATGTGGTAGAACATTAACAACTGCAGAAACCTTTACCATATTTGAAAACATTTAATTATTTCTATTTGTCCAAAATAAACAGGACAACTGAACATTTGGAGCGTTGCATCAAGACGTTCGCAAAAAAGTCAATATAGCAGAATCGAACTTCTCTAGTGTCAGTAAAGTGAACTTACCCAATGCTGAAGACAGAAGTGAAATTCAATGATTCTTGGGAAATTAGCTGGTTCTTGTTGCTTGCTCCAAAATGAAAAACAGTGTTAGTGTTTGGACAGCCAAAATTACAATTCGGAACTAAGTTACCAGAAAAATGGTAACCACACCCTGCAAATGAGAGAAAAAGTTCTCAAGCTAGGTTCCATAAAATGTCATTGTACCAGACACTGCTTTCATCAGCACGTTTTAAATATACATGACTGTATTGAACTGATTAGACAGCCTCTTATAATTTCAGAACAGAACAATTATACGCATCTATGGTTAATGATGTTATCATAAAGAAAAAACTTAGATTTTTAGAATACTTCTTGTGACCTTAGGATATCCCAATGACCTTTGCAGCTAATGTTGAAATGTGTCAGCCAATTTATGCTCAGCAAGACTCCACAAACCGCAATGTGGCAATGACCAGAGAGTTTATATTAGAAGTTGCTCACCATTTATCACTTAACTGTAATTTGTTTTGATGAATCAAGAGCTGGAATTATTGCTCAGACACAATATAGATTTTGTGTCTTTGCAGTCAAGTACTGGCATTGTGAAGTCCCTAAACTTGGTATTGTCCTGTAGCTACTAATTGCCTAATGGAACCTATGTGTGTTTACCAGATTTTTTTTGCTTTAATTCAATGAACATTTATGTTCAAATCAACTTATATATTTTTCATAATCTTCAAACAGAATCACAGAATGGTTACAGCACTGAAAGAGGCCATTCAGCCAGTCATAGGGCGGCACGGTGGCTCAGTGGTTAGTACTGATGTCTCACAGCGCCAGGGACCCAGATTCAATTTCACCCTCGGGCGACTGTCCAACAGAATCACAGAATGGTTACAGCACATTCTCCCAGTATCTGCATGGGTTTCCTCCGGGTGCTCCAGTTTCCTCCGACAGTCCAAAGATGTGCAGGGTAGATGGGTTGGCCATGCTAAATTGCCCATAGTGTTCAGGGATGTGTCAATTAGGTGGGTTATAGTGGGATGGGTCTGGGTGAGATGCTCCAAGGGTCGGTGTGGACTTGTTGGGCCAAAGAGTCTGTTTCCACACTGTAGGGATTCTATGATCTATATCTGCGCTGGTTCTCTGAAGAATTGATTCACTTAGTTCTACTTCTGCCTTCTTGCCTAGGTCTTCACAATTTTTCTTTACAAAAAGTATTCAAATTCTCTCTTAAATGTCTAAATTGAACCTACTTTCTCCGTACTCTTAGGCATTGAATTTTATGTCAACTTCATAACCAAGTTCTGGGAGTTGAGAGGACCAGAGATCATACTAAAGCAAACTGATTAATATTTATTAACTATTTACACTAGGTATAGAGGTATGATAAAGCAGGGCTTCAGTTGAATCTTTTTCCATCAAGTCCTAGACCCATGTGATCTGACATAACTTAACATCTCTGATTATGTAGGCCAACTAGTAACATACAGGCATTAACCCCTTGGAGGCTATACATCGCCACAAGTCCACGCTACCCATAAACTGTTTACATCACAAGTGATTTGCAATTCCATCCTACACCTACTACTCTGTCCCTCCAAGCCTTTTCCACACAATGTGAGAATCTCCAAAGGCCTTCTCAGCTTGTTTCTATGAAGAAAGCAATGTGTCTTTCCTTATCTTCTCCTTCGAAGGTCAACGCATTGGCAGATTGCAATGTAACCTTCTTACAACAGCTAGTCCTTGGCTTGTAATACTTATTGTGACATGAAGGCAACATCATCAAAGACTGAATAAAAAAGGATTGATCCACAAGGGACAAATCTTCAGGCCCTGAAACATTAGAACCTCAAAAAGTCCCCAAAAGAAATTCTCATTCTTTTCTTCTTCTTCTTTTCATTCTTCTCCTTTGTCGCTGGAGAGAGTTTAAAGCACTGGCTTGAAGTAATGAGGAACTTTCAGCCCCCAAGATGAACTTCACAGCTGTATTATCCACTGCCATTGCAACAGGAACAGAGCACCTCCTTCAGGAATGAAGCAGGGAGATCAAATGCAAAATGAAGTACATTCAGAAGATAATGCTGAAGATGTAAAGATGATATTTATCTACTGCTTCTAGAGTGAGACTGGTTCCACATTATCTTCAGCTTGAGGCTGCTCTTCTACAGAAAATGACATCCTCGAAACCTCAGCAGTAAGTAACACTTCACCATCACAAACAATCAAGTAAACCTGAAGATTTGTGAAAACTACTTTGGGACGCTTGCATCTGCATTGGGATTGATAGGAAGCTCCTTTGTACTGATACAATCTACAGACTAGCTTGAACATTCAGAAAATTCAACATTGTCATCATGTATTTTCTCTACATGTGCTATGTCGTAATAGGAAGGACTAGTTTCAGTACTTCTTCAGAGACTTGCCCTGTCGCCAATGTTTTCCACTTTTTTAACCCTCTTGATTTGCAGTACAGCATTTACACTTCGCTCTACTGCAGTATGTTCATTTTCTTTCATTACACCATTTCTAATTTCACCTGCTTGATAACAAGCATGGGGCTGGATGAACACAGCAGGTCAAGCAGCATCATAGGAGCAGGAAAACTTGACGTTTCAGGCCTAGACCCTTCATCAGAAATGGGGGAGGGGAAGAGGGTTCTGGGCCCGAAACGTCAAGTTTTCCTGCTCCTATGATGCTGCTTGACCTGCTGTGTTCATCCAGCCCCATGCTTGTTATCTCGGATTCTCCAGCATCTGCAGTATTTTTTACCCCCTTCACCTGCTTGATTGTGCTTTGTAACTCCTAAAGCTGAGATTTTAATTTTTCAATGCCTTTTGGATAGTTAGACATTTCAAAAATTTGCTTAATTTGAATGTTCTCAAGGTCTATTTACGCTCAGCTTTAAGGTGTTCTAAGCTCCTTGGCTCCAGAAGCCTCTGCTTCCTTACTGAAAGAAAAATTGAGGTCTTCTATGGTTTGCTGATGAGATTGAATTGCAGACTCCAGTTACGTTTCCACAGATTAATAAACTCTGAATTTTCAATCACAAAAACAGGAATTTGCTGGAAAAGCTCAGCAGGTCTGGAAGCATCTGTGGAGAGAAATCAGAGTTAACATTTTGGGTAGAGTGACCCTTCCTCAGAAGATTGTCCAGAACACCTCTGGAATTTTCAATGCCTAGTTTGCACTTATCTCATTCTTCTTCAATATAGTTTCACTGGCAGCTGATTTCTAAGATTTCAAGTTTTGTATTGAATTTATTCGTTTTTTTCTGTTCTTCGCTCATTGTTATGGCTTTATTTTGCATATAAATGATTTCTACCAGCAGAGGTGAGGTACTGCCTACATTGCTCGAACTTCTGGTATTTAGATACCATGGCCCTTGGTTGACTTCAGATAATTATAAAACTTCACTTGTGTTCGTTGGTGTCTTAGCTACCTTAAGCTTCTCTTCCAGTCTTTTGATATCCTCTTTACTTTGTGACTGAGCTTCTTGCCACAATTTGTATCCAATCACCATCTCTGCAGCTGCTGCCACATTAGCCATCCAGGATTGTACAATTTGTGCCTATTTATTGCTCATAGCCTGTACCACTTACAGTTGCTTTATCTTCAGTTGAGTTTCCTGTAGTCTAGATGGAGCCTTTATTCCTAGAGGAAAAAAACCCGATGACTTCTACACACTTTATTTCCTTTTGTAACAAAGATGACATTGACTAAAATGCAGCATAAAGTGGACCGTATAATTTAAAGGAGTAGTGTACTTTTCTTTTCAAAGCAGAATCTCCCATTTGAGCTCTACTAATATACATAGCAACAAAACATATCACTTCATTTTATACCATTTTACTACCACTGAAAGGCTTCTTTTTCTGTAGCAATAGTGGAAAGCAAATACATTAATGCAAAATTTCATGGATTTAGTTAGTAGGCAGAGAGATTTCACTCGTCAGACAACTTTAGTCTGGTTCCTTGAATCATCCTAAATGTTAGGCCCCATTCAAGCATTTTTCCACGACCCACACAGGTCCTTCCAAGTAAATAGGCAATTAAAAAGAGAAGAAGACCTTGTCCCATTGAAGTCTACTTGAGGCTGCAGGTCTGTTGTAGCACCTGACCATTAGGTTCAGAGCTGATATATGGCCATGATTGAGGAAGTAATTTTGAGTTTCATGAAGGAATTTAAGCCACTGTGATTTGTTGCAGGATGGAGCATTATTGCTGGTTGCAAAGAGGAAACCAAACATGTGGCAAGTGTTCTTTTGGTTCCGGAATTCTGATGACTACTTGCCAAGTTCATTACTGAAAAGTCCACTTTCTTTAACTATAAACTTGGGAAGTGTGGTGGCAGAGGATTCTTTACCACTGTCCACTGAAAACAATCTTTCACTGGTCAATATACATATCGAGATTCCTACAATTTCATGTGCTATAAGATTGGCTTCATGAGCGACCTTACATATAGGGCCAAAGCCATTTGTTCACACTACAAATGTGATGTTCAAATCGGATGCATTGAAGCTATCTTGCAGGATAATGGCTTCTCTGATCAGGTCATTTCTCATTGTATATTGCACAAATTCATTAAAAACCGAAGACACCTTTGGGCCTAAAAGTGTCAGTCCAAATCAGATTACCCTGGAAGGGGAAAGTATATCAAATGTTTGAACAAGGAGTGCAGTTAGCTCTTTCAGACTGACACTATGCAGTAGTCAACCTGACTAGCAGTGTCTATGAACAGGATGCTGCTGTCAAGCCAAAACGATATTTTACTTGTCACACATATTAGTAATCTGTTAAATTAATTTCAGTGCTGGTGGGATGTTAGACATGTAGGCCACGCATCCCAAAGACTAGTAGATCGTATCAAACAACATATTCCTTCAGCTGTTCGCAACAAGCAGTATACTGATTGTACCCAACGAGCCCATCCCTAAATCTAACCATACAGTGTCCAACATTAGATATAATTCTCTTGCTGGACAATGGGGAGGCAGTGGTCTAGTGGTATTATTGCTAGACTGTAGAGGTAATGCTCCAGGAACCCTGTTCAAATCTCACCATGGCAGTTGGTGGAACTTGAATTTTATAAAAATTTGCAATTAAAAGTTTAATAACAACCATAAATCCATTGTCAATTGTGGTAAAAACTCATCTGGTTCCTTCAGGGAGGGAAACTGCTGTCCTTACTTGGTCTGGCCTACATGTGACTCCTGGCCCATAGCAATGTGGTTGACTCTTAACTGCTGTCTGGGTAATTAGGAACGGGCAATAAATGCTGGCCTAGCCAGCAATGCCCTCATCCCGTGAATGAATAAAAAATGTGCTGGATAATCCTGAGTGTACTGATTATGCTGACAAACACTTGGACTTGCAGTGTGGCATATTTACATGCCCTGGAAATCACTTAAATTAATACATTGGGAAATGCCCCTTGCAGTGGCAATGGGCTTGCATTGTGCCTGTATCAACTCAACAGTATAAATGACCACTCTTTGCTGGTCCATGTCTGTCTTAATCAGAATCAATCTGTCTGGTTTACAATTTAGCAAGGCCTGGCTGTTAACCTTAACTCTTCATTCATTAGTGCCTGCTCCATGGCAACACCTCTACAATTAGAGTCCCCACTTGCCAACAAATTAGTACTCTTCTTTTATACAATATAAAATGTTAGTTTTTCCCTTGAATTGTTATTCTTGAAAATTATCCTGGTGAGTTAAGAATCTTCAACAAACTGTGTCTTTTTTAAAATACAAATGACTAATAACTAGCCTATAAACTTAAATATTATTTCAGTTCGTTTGTTTTTTTTCTGATCTTATACCAAAGTTAAGACTCCACAAAAAAGTTCTACTCCAAGGTATTTTCAGAAAAGCTATTTGTCGCAAACTTATTAAAACAGCACTGAGCATACCAGTGAAAGGATATGATGAAGGGGTCCCACTGGTGGTGGCCTTAGCCACTCCGGTGTTAATCGGGGTGTTAGCCAAAGTCACGCCTGTGCATCCAAAGACAGGAGGGAGGTTGTTGGAGGACGCAAACATTCTGGGATTGGTATTGTTTCTGCCTGTTTTGTTTGAGCAGCCAAAGAGCAAAGGCAGGAATGGAAATGGCTTGCTGGAAACCGCTGTTGTGGTCATGTCTGACCTGGTTGATGAAGGGTCATTGTAGACGGTAGACTTGGATAGTGTCAGAGAACCATTTGTCGTGTAGATTGGAGATGGGCCAAAGACATGTGGGAAAGATACAGTGGCTGACGACAATTGGATTCTGCAAGCTTTTTTTGCTACAGGTTCATCTGCGTATAAATGGGAAAATGCTTATTATTTCAGTAAATTTATTAATTACCCAGAGACATAAAATAATTATTTTCAGAGTTTAGGTTCATTAACAGTTTCACAGGACTTGTCAATAATTACAAACCAGGAAAAACAATAAAGTTTGAAACAGACTGCAATTGCTTCACAACATCACCTCAGTTATAGAGCCGTGGAGTCATTTAGCGTGGAAACAGACTATTTGGTTCAACCAGTCCATGCCAACCATAATCCAAAACTAAACTAACCCAGCCTGCCTGTGCTTGGCCCATATCCCTCCAAACATGTACTTATCTAAATGTCTTTTAAATGTTGTAACTGCACCCGTACCCACCACTTCGTCTGGAAGTTCATTACACGCACAAACTACAGTCTGTTTAAATGAATTGTCCCCTTGTCTTTTTTAAATCTTTCTCCTTTAAACTTAAAAATATACCGCCCCCCCAAGTCTTGAAATACCCCACCCTCAGGAAAAGATATCTGCCATTCACCTTATTTATATGCCTCATGATTTTATAAAACTCTACAAGTTCACTCCTCAACCTCTTATGCTCCAGTGAAAAAAAGGTCCCAGACTATCCAGCCTTTTTTATAACTCAAGCCCTCCATTCCTGGAAACATTGTGGTAAATCTCTTCTGAACAATCTCCAGTTTAATAATATCCTTCCTATAACAGGGAGACCAGAACTGGACACAGTATTCCAGAAGAGGCCTCACCAACACCCTGTACAACCTCAACAAGACATCCCAACTCCTATACTCAAAGGCATTGAGCAATGAAGGCAAGCATGCTAAACGCCTTCTTAACCACCCTATCTATATGTGATACAAACTTCAAAGAATCATGTACCTAAGCCCCTAGGCCTGTCTGTTCTACAACACTACCCAAGGCCCTACTTTTAATTGTATAAGTCCCGTTCATGTTTTTTAACCAAAATGCAATACCTCACATTTATCCAACTTAAACTCTTTAGCCCACTTACCCAATCGATCAAGATCTCTTTGTAATCTTAGATAACCTTCTTCACTGTCCACTATATCAGCAATCATAGCATTATCTGCAAACATACCAACCATGCTTTCTATATTCTCATCTAAATCATTTATATAAATGACAAACAAAGGGGGAACAGTACTGATCCCCGTGGAACACTGCTGGTCACAGGCCTCCAGTCCGAAAAACAACTTCCAAGTTAAGTTTGCTAAGTCACTAATTACTGCATTAACTTTCTCTTTTAGTAGTTTGTATTGGTTTTTTTCTCTGTTTTAATCAGAGACTTTAATTTGATTCTCAACTGTTCTACATCCTTCTTTAAAAATTTTCAATTTGTTTTCTGAAGCTATGTTAGGGGACAGAATCTGAGTCTTGAACAAGTAAATTAGTAAATGCAAGTTAGTGACAATCTCTTTCATTGAATTAAAGTCAATGCTCTAAAGGTGAAACTCTGTCTGTATTTTAACCTGAAAAATGGACACATGCTCTCAATCTGTTTTAATTCAACCTACGGCATGTATGAAACTTTAATTTACTTTTCCATGTTCACTCCTGTTATTTTTCTTCTAATAATTTGACTTCTTACTACATTTTAGCACAAGTGGTCTCCAACATATTCATCAATTGATTATTTTTCATTTATAAGGCATGGTGGTGAGTGTCAGCTGGTGGTGAGTATTAGACTTGGCAAGGCACCTCAGTCAAGGGAGGGAAGACCCAGCATTTTCATGTGAATCCTGAACTAATATAGCAGTAGGTGAAAACTAATCATCAATTCACTGGAATTAGTTGCAGCAGCACAGTGAGAGAATCTCAATATAAAGAAGCACCACTTTTCCACAAGAAAACTATAATCAAAAATAATGAAAGTAAACTCAGACTTAGATCTTTGCTTCCAATAGTCAGAACATTTTCCATCTTCAACCTAGGTTATTGGGATTTCCATTCTGCGGTGGCAGGGTTCTCTGCGACTAGGGTCAAGTGACCCTGGAGTGGGTGTGGAGGCTGTCAGGTGTAGAGGCTTGCCTTGGAGCACTGACACTGTACAGCAGTTTGTGTTAAAAAAAAGAATAAAACATATGACAGCCCTCAAACCCCCAGTCATCGCATCCACACTCCCCCTAATCCCCCTCCATGATAACCTCTCATTCCTCTCCACACACCTTCATAACACTTCAAACTTTCCATGCCATTCAATGCCCCTCCACTCATTCCCCAAGGCCAATTATAGACCCCATTACAACCAGATGACAGGTCTGTTGACAGTTCAAACAGCTTTATGGTTAATTAGTTTATACTTTTTTAATGTATACTTTCAATAAGACCAGAGGGCACCTCACCCCTTACAAAGACCATCTTGTCTTTCCAAAGGTGTCCCAGGGCCACATCTACAGGGATCATTCTACCTCTCCAAAAAGATACCCCAGCTCTCAATTAAACCTATAAAATTCAGACTTACTCCTATCAGTCCTACTAAGTCTAATCTGTGCAATCTTGTGCTTCGGAAACCTGTAAAACCAAAATTAGACACGAGTGGAGGCAGCTGGTGATTTCAATGGCAATACACATACATGAAACACAACCTGACTACATTCCATTTTATCTCCCCAATTACAAATTCTAGGGGAAGGCAAGACATTCAATTTCTGGGCTCATCCATCATATTTACAATGACAGATTCTCTAACAATACAAAAGTTCAGGTCCCAAATCCTGGATCTCTTCTCACCACAAGCCCTCTTTGCTATTAGGTTTGATTGGATGCTTCAGCAATAGCTAGATAGATGGATGTCATCGCAGGTTAAAATTGTCAGTAGGTCATCACTAACCGCTACTGTAGCTTCTCCTCTTTAATTTCTCCAGCAGGTCGACAACAGCGCTTAAACAGGAATTATTGATTGACTGTTTAATATCTCAGACAAACAACAAAACCAAATAATCATCACCATCAATAAGTATCAGACTGAACTATGAAATATAAGCTAACACACCTGGGTCTTGGTCATTATTTTCCTTGTTGCCATCCTGTAGTGTTGATTTTTCTGGAAGTGATGTAACATGAAATAGTTTTTCATCAGGCACGGTAGTTCCAATGGGCTCAGATGATAGTAAAGCAATTGTATTTACTTCAGTGGGTTGGTGAATGATTGCACAGTCTGAGCCAGTTGGAAGAAATTCCATTGTCATTCTCTCTTCAGTACATGTGCATGTGGTGTCAGCTGAAGAGTACATTTCTGGAGCAGAGCAAATTATGCTAGACATGTGAGAAGAAGTGGGGGTAGCCAAGGATGTAGACATCTCTGTTACTCTGGTGATCGGAGGGGTTACTATTGTACTGGATTCCACCTTGCATGTCTTGGTGCTTCTGTCAATGTTCATTTCTGGAAAGAAGTTATGGATTCAGTATGTTTTTCTGGGAAAGTGACCAGGACTTTCATATACTCAAGGCTATCATTACCATACCATTCTAACCATGTTCAAGTTTTTTGATTCCTTATGCAAAAGATTAGCATTCGATAAGATTAGAAATTAATTTCATAATCCTGTCTGATTGAATTTCCTAAATTATTCCCTACCCATGATCCTGCCGTCACTTCTTTTTACTCAAATATTCTACTTCAGTAACTCCATCCTCCCTCCCCTGTCCTCCATTCCCATCTAGAGATTGGCTCTTTCAGTCAATCTGACCTCTTAGACATGGCAGAAATTTGCTTTGACTGCTGCAGTTTCACATTTCCCTGCCTCAACAATGGTGTTTTGATTTTATTGACTCCACTGGCAATTGCCTTTTCAATTACCTCTTTCAGTGAGAAGATGTGCTTTATGCAGGGGAATTACTGAAGTTCACAAAATCAATTTGACACATTTGCCATGAGATCTATGAGTGCTGTTTTTCCATGTTATTTAACGTGAAACACTTTTTGACGCAGCAGAATAAATATTATGTAGTATCATTTAAATTTATTAAAGGCACATTTTACATCATTATGTTGCATACTATAATGAGTAAAGTGCAGTAGAAATCTAGAGTGTATAGCCTCCCAAAGATCAACAGAGAGAATATTTTACATAAATTTGTATAATACACCCTCCTTGATCTGACATTGTATATTGAAAAGGCTTCTTCACCTGTAAAGACTACCTTTTACTGCACTTACTAAGGACCTGCCCTTACGCCATGGAAGAATTAATTAACGTTAAAGATCTAGGTCCTGTAGCCTAAAATTCAGAGAAGGCCCTTCAATGAATAAAGTGATCAGAGTGCACAATTACCTGCTCTTGTCAAAAGTAATTAAGGGACCAGGCAAAGAACAAAGTCAGTAATTTACAAGACTCATACCCTCACAAAACTATCACTTCTGCAACCCTTACACTACTGCTCACAGATTCCACATGCTGTCAGCTATTCAGCTTTGACTGGTATATCAGTCAAATGCATGGCAGCACACTCAATTATCATATCACTCGGAAGAAGTGTTACTGGACTTGAAACATTAACTCTGCTTTCTCTCCACAGACTTACGGAGTTTCACCAGCAATTTCTGTTATTGTGGCAGTGGCTGCTGCTGGAATGACATTTATCTTTGCTCAGGACTAGCTACAGGTGAGTGATGGTGGCAAGCTGTTCCCTGGGCGAAGGTGTCGGGGAAGGATGACGGAGGTTCAAACAGCAAGGGCAGGGATTGTCTCTCAGCAGGATCCCACTCCCTTGATTGAGGAACCTGCTTAGGAGAAGGCAAGCAAACATATTTTGCTTTATAATGATCCTGTGAAAGTGCTTGGGATGTTTTGTTATGTTAAAAGAACAATATAAACACAAGTTGTTGATGTTGTCGTTGCTATCCCCTATTTTCTACATATATTGTAAACAGCAAAACTCATCCAGCTTTCAGAGTGAACAGAACCCCTGACACTCCTGTTGATACCTGTCAGCCAGGGCTCCCTGATTGGACTAGATTAACAGCCCCAAACAGGGAACTCATATTCTATGAGGCCTGCCTAGCTGACCTCGTTTCAATCACTACATAAATTAATTCTGCAATTTGAGAGAGCTGTTGTATTTATGGAAGAGGAAGTTATTGGTAACAATGTTTACCTTTTGACTGGTTTATTTTACAGCTCTGCAGTATTACTCCATATTTCAGTATATCACAGCCCCGACATCTCACTGCTGGAACCTTGTTTGATAATGAACATGTGTCACAAATCCATATCTCTGGTGAGGTGGGAAGGATTGTCTCATCACACTTATCAGTTTCTTTGGGCAAACCAGAATCGGGCGTGTGGAGTAGTTTTTCACTGAAATGCATTTTTGAGTTAACATTCATCCAGTTTGCACTGTGCTTTTGTTTTTTGGTGCTCTGTTGCTGAGTTGCTGAAATTGCTGAGTTTCTTCGATTCACAAGGTTGTTCCTCAAATTCTGAAAACTTTGTGATGATTTGGGTGCTAAAAAGAAAATAAATAATGACTGGGGTTAAACCATCCTCTGCTCAAAGCAAGAAGGTCACAGCATATGTTGAAAGTTACCAAATTAAAAATCTATGAAGACTTAAATATCTACCTTCCCTCCAACCTTGCAATCAGGGCCAATGGAATTAACAGATTATAGTTTCAGTATATTAAAGAACCAGGAGGTGAACAACATGAAACTGTCAAAAAATGTTGAGCAATATGTGGACTTTACAAACATCGTCATTAGCATCAGTACAAATTCAAAAACTCAACAAGACCTTTCCCATCTTTAAAATGAGGCCAGCATATGGAAGCAAAGAAGGACTTAGCTTTAAATCAAGCAAATGATATTTAGGGCAGGCAGGATAATATGAGATAGGAACACACATAGCAGCAGACTGCAGTCTGGGACCCTCGGACCATTCATTCAATCATTTACTCGCTCACTGACTCACTTAGACCTGCCTCACCTCAGGATTTTAATCAGACCAGTCCATGCCGACCATAATCCCAAACTAAACTGGTCCCACCTTCCTGCATGTGCCCATATCCCTCCAAACATTTCTTTTTCATGTAACTAAATATGTTTTAAATGTTGTAACTGTACCTGCATCCACCACTTTCTTTGGAAGTTCTTTCCACACATGAACCACTCTCTGTGTAAAACAGAAAGGCCCCTCATGTCTTTTCAAAATCGTTCTCCTATCCTCTTAAAATTGCACCCCTTAGTCTCGAAATCCTGCACCCTAGCGAAAAAAAAAACACCTGCCATTCACCTTATCTACACCCCTCATGATTTTATAAACCTCCCTGAGTCACCCCTCAACCTCCTATGCTCCTGAGAAAATGTTCAGCCTATCCAGCCTCTCCTTATAACTCAAACCCTCCATTCCCAGAAACATCCTGCTAAATCTCTTCTGAACCCACTCCAGCTTAATAATATCCTTCCTATGACAGGGTGACCAGAACTGGTGACAGTACTCCAGAAGATGCCTCACCAACATGCTGCACAACCTCAACATTTGTTTTAATAAAGCTAATGAACACATGCTTGATATGGCATATCATAGCGATATTAGATCATATCATCTCCAGTTTTCCAGTAAATGTTCTCCCTCATTATCTCTTGTATGTAGCTATATTTACTAAAGCTTACAAAAGTGTGGACCTCATCTCAACTACAATATTTCAAAGCTTCACTGATCTTGCTGGACACTTTCAGAGAAAATTGGCTTCTTGTAAATTCATAAGGACAGATTTGAAATGCATTAAAGACAGCAAGTCAAAAACAAAATCATCCATGGTCTAGGAAGGTATAAGCAAATGAATATTCTAAATTTATCTGCAAGTTCCCCTCTATGACACATACCATACTGACGTTGGAACTATATCCCTGTTTTTTAGCTGTCCTTAGATCAAAATTCAGGAGCTCCCTTTTTAATGGCACTGCGGGAGCGCAACACCTGAAGCAGCTTATTGTGGTGGTCCAACACTTCCTTCTCATTGGCAATGACTGATGGGCAATGAATGCTGGCCTAACCAGGATGACCCACGTCCCATGAAGTAAAATCAGAATGATTGCTTATCCCCTCCACCTATTTCAATCAAGTTTGAGAAATGATTTGCAGCTATAAACACTAACTTTGTATGAAATTTAGTAAACGTTACCTTCTGAGCAAAATGCTGGAATACCAAAGGTATGCTCAGATTTGCCATCACTGGTGTCTTTCTATTAAGAAGGAGAAAAAGAATAAAATAACTGGCTATTTTAACGGTCAAGTTACACTCTCAACATCATTGTAAAAGATCCCAGTTAAGCTCACCTCAGCATAATAACATTTTGTGATGTTGAACATTCAATCCAAAACCAATAAGATTTGTGTTGAAAGCCTTTTAAAAATATTAATGTGCTTTTCTTCTTGAACCAACCCAGTACCAATGGAAGAATAATTATATGTGATCAAATTCTGGGTCCAAACCAGTTAATATTTGGGTCCTCCCAATTTTATAATGTCACATAGTTTTTGGGTGGAGATAGTTGAGTTCTGCATGAGTACCTAAGGAGAGTGGGTGTATTCTGTATAGCTTTTGAGAATCCTTAATAATTCTGCCTAGCTAATGTAAACTGCACTTATTGCTATCATTTAATTAAAAATAAACTTGTTAAGTGAGTCAAATGTCTCTTCAGTTTAGACTCACCAGTGGTTTATCCTCTTACTCTGATAATTAGACAGGCCCCAGACTCAGCATTGAGAAAACAGGATTAATGATAGTGAATTACCCATAGCAGAAAACTACAGGCTGGCAGCAGTGTCTGGAAATACTTGTTAGGATTTTGTGTGTCTTTCAGAGAACTATTTCCATGTATCTGCTGCTCTTGCCCCTTTGGATGGCACACATTGGGGGTTTTGGTGTTGCTGCCAAAGAAAGTACGGTGACTTGCTACAATGCATTTGTTTTCATTACACATTGCAATCATGGTACACCAGTGGTAGAGGGAATGTTTAAAGGGGTGGAGGGATGCTGATCAAGCATACTGCTTTGTCATTGATGATGTCGATCTTCTTGATTGTTGTTGGAGCTACAAATATCCATTGAGGAATATTCCATCACACTCATGCATTCTAAATAGAGAAGCTTTGGGAGTCAGGTGCTGAGTTGCAGAATATTAAGCCCCTGACCTGATTTAATGGTCACAGTACTTACATGGCTGCTCCAATGAAAGGGTTCAATTTATTTGCAATTAAAGTAGAACTACAGCACTTTTGTGTTTTTGGACTTCAGTACTTCATGGAAACTGCCACTCTTTTGAATGTGTTGTGTAAAGTCATCACATTTAAATGTCATGGAATATGAAACATTTGCTCCAGATGTTTTTCCACCAGCCACAAGGTACAAATCAGGAATGTGATGGATACTCTCCATTGCCTCTATGAATGCAGCTCCAACTACACACAAGCTCAAAACAATCCAAGACAAAGCACTTACTTGATTGCTTCCCACTCTATCAGTGTAAACGTTCACTTCCTCCACCATTGGTGCACAGTAGTATCTGCAAGATTCATTGCAGCAACTTGCCAAGGCTGTTTTGCCAGCAAATTCATGGTATTGAACATTTAAATTATACATCCTCTTGATCTGAATTATACTGCATTTTCCTCAAATTCCTTTCTCACTAATAATAAGCTGAGTATACCTACACCACAAGAACTACAGCAAGTCAAGAAGGTAGCTCACTACTACCTTCTCAAAGACAATTTGCGATGTACAATAAAAGCCTATATCCTGTGAATTAGTAAAATGCAAAATTAATAAAACAAAATTTAAGTTTGCTGGAAGTTAAGGAACAAAGCTTTCTGGAAATTTGCAATTTTTCTTTAAAATGTATTAACAATTCGAAATTTTCTCTGCGCCTTCTCCTCCCTTAATGACATTGTCTTCTTCACGTTCATTGGTGTGGGGGGGCTTGCTAATAATTTGCTCAACTAAATTATTCAAGAGCAAACATCAGCTAGCAATGGAGCTGTAGAGGGCAGCTCAACCCTGCCTGCTTCGGTTCCCACCAGACATCTCTTAACATTCATATCCTGTGCGCTGGCTGACCCATGATAAAAGTGGGAATTCTAACTCATTTTCCCGATGTGGCTAATTGTTGTAGACTTACCTTTACCATTGCATTTGCTGAGATTAGCTAACTTAGCACTGGCTGTGACAATAAGAGCCCTCTACATTTAACATTTCCTGTTCAGAAACACTCTGCTTGCTTTACATCTCTGAGCCAGCAGGTCAGCTACTCATTTGTACTTAACACATATAAATGAACTGATTTTTCTAATCAAAACATATGTTTTGCTGAAATCAATTCTCTGCCCGTGGTTTGGAACACTGGTTTATAGGAAATACAGCAAAAGTGAAGGCTTGCCATCTCATACAGTTAACTTTGTCAGTTGCTGATTCAGCAGTAATTCTCTAGTGTACCTGCATGTAGTACAGGACTTCATCATCTTCTACGCCCCATGCAGAGAAGTGACCAGTGCTCATCCTATTTGGTACAGGGCTGCTCTTTATCATGTATGTACAGCCTGTACTGAGGGTGTGTCCTGATGATACTCTTGGAGGAGGAGTTGAAAGATTTCTTTTTCTGCAAGATATTTCCAGAACCATTTAAATTATATACAGTAATTATCATAATATACGACAAGGCTTTTGAAATGTTCCAAATACATTCATTCACAGAAGTCTGCAATCTGTGTACGTATATATATGTATGTGTATATATATAACTAAACAGTTATGAATGACAATAAGTCCTCTGGTCAACAATTCACCTGATGCAAAATAAACTGCGTGAAGTTTATGAGTGGTCGCTATCAATGCAAGGAATTCAAGCTTAACTATTACCATTAAGTCCAGCAGATTAGCTATAATTATTAATTGAAAATTGATGTTAACCAGAATTAGATCAGTAACTGTTTCTTCCATAGCTGAAACAGTGAGCACTTAATCAAATGAGCAAATTGTGTTCAATTATTGAGAGGAAAGTTTAGATTTCAAGTAGGAACAAAAGGTTAACTCAATCACTGAGAAATTATCAAAATGCATTATTAGTTTGTGAGGAATAAATAATTTAACCAAGATCAACTACACATCATAGCATGCAATTTAATAGTTACCTCAATTGGAATCACTGTAGCAGTGGAGTTTAGTTTATTGTGAGATGTGCAATTATATTTGGGTAGCAAATATCCTAAAGAGTAGCACATTTTACACAAATCAACTTACTGTCCAATGTTAATTTAAAAAATACCGGTATTATAAAAGGTTACGAGTATGCTATCAACATTATTAACTTTATCTTTCAGCAGTTATTGGGATTTAAATGACAAATGAAAGACATTCCAAACCTTTTCGGCATGCTTTCATTGAGTGGTGCTTCAGCCAAACGCTTGCGTTGGTTCGTTGAAAAACTAGTCGTGGGTATTTGATCCTGGAATTAGACACAAATGAAATGAATTTGATTCCCTCCTCACTACTGTTGAGTTACAACCAGTTCTTGTATTGCTATGTCAGAATTTCAGTAAGTATTTGGAAGAAATATTCCTACAAAGTGAACATAAGGACTGAGGTCATTACCTATGCAGGAGAAAATAAATTGGAGGATTCTTGTATTGGTGAGGGATGAAACAAATTAATGAACTAGACTTCTGCAGAATATTTGGAATTCCGTTGCTAGAATAATGGTCGTTCTTCTTTTCAGCAACACAAATCGATATCTGTAGCATCTTTAACGCAATAAAATGCTCCATTGTGCTTCAAAGGAGTGTTATAAAACAAAATACAGAGCCACAAAATGTGATATCAGGGTATTTCACCAAAAACTCAATCTAAGAGTTTTAAAGAGTGATTTCGATGAGGAAGTCAGGAGGAGGGGCTTAGGAAGGGAATTACAGAACTCAAGACTTAGGCAATTGAAGAGTGACTAACCAACTAAAACTGGGGATAGAACATGGAAAGAATATAGAACAGTACAGCACAGTATAGGCCCTTGGGCCCACGATGTTGTGCCGACCTATTATCCTACTCTAAGATCAAACTACCCTGCATACCCTACATTTTACTGTCATCCATGTGCCCATCCAAGAGCCGATTAAATGTCCCTAATGTATCTGGCTCTTCTACCACCGCCGGCAGCGCATTCCACACACCCAACACTCTCTGTGTAAAGAACCTACCTCTGCCATCTCCCATATACCGTCCCCCAATCACCTTATAATTATGCCCCCTCGTAATAGTCATTTCCGCCCCGGGAAAAAGTCTCTGGCTATCTACTCTATCTCTGCCTCTCATCATCTTGTAAACCTCTATCAAGTCACCTCTCATTCTTCTTTGCTCCAATGAGAAAAGCCTGAGCTCCCTCAACATTTCCTTATAAGACCTGCCCTCCAGTCCAGGCAGCATCCTAGTAAATCTCCTCTGCACCCTCTCTAAAGCTTCCACATCTTTCCTATAATGAGGTGACCAGAGCTGAACACAATATTCCAAGTTCGGTCTAACCAGGGTTTTACATAGCTGCAGCATAACCTTGCGGCTCTTAAACTCAATTCTCCTGCCAATGACAGCCAACACACCATACACCTTCTTAACAACCCTATTAACTTGTGCAGCAAATTTGAGGGATCTATGGACATGGGCCCCAAGATCCCTCAGTTCATTCACACTGCCAAAAATCCTGCCATTGACCCTGTATTCTGCATTCAAATTCGACCTTCCAAAATGAATCACTTCACACTTTTTTGGGTTAAATTCCATCTGCCACTTCTTTGCCCAGCTCTGCATCCTGTCAATATCCCTTTGCAACCTACACTATCCACAAGTCCACCGGCTGTCATGTCATCGGCAAACTTACTAACCCACCCTTCCATTCCCTCATCCAAGTGGTTTATAAAGATCACGTGCATAGTTTTAAAGTGAGTGGAGCTAGATATAGGGGAGATGTCAGAGGTAGGTTCTTTACTCAGGGTGGTAGGGGTGTGGAATGCATTGCCAGAGAGGGTAGTGGAGTCGGCCTCATTAGCGGCATTTAAGCGGCTATTAGATAGGTATATGGATGATAGTATAAGGTAGGGTTGGAGGTTAGATAGACCTTAGGTTTAGGGTAAAAGGTTGGCACACCATCGTGCTGAAGGGCCTGTACTGTGCTGTACTGTTCTATGTTCTGTGTTCTATCACAAAGAGCAGAGGTCCCAGAACAGATCCCTAAGGAACACCATTGGTTTCCGAGCTCCAGGCTGAATACTTTCCAACTACAACCACCCTCTGTCTTCTATTGGACAGCCAATTCTGTATCCAGACAGCCAAATGTCCCTGAATCCCATGCCTCCTTATTTTCTGAATGAGCCTACCATGGGGAACCTTATCAAATGCCTTGCTAAAATCCATGTACACGACATCCATTGCTTTGCCTTCATCAATGTATTTTGTCACATCCTCAAAGAATTCAATAAGGCTTGTGAGACATGACCAGCCCCTCACAAAGCCATGCTGACTATTTCTAATCAAACTGTACTTTTCGAAATAATCATAAATACTATTTCTCAGGATCCTCTCCAATAATTTGCCCACCACAGAAGTAAGACTGACAGGTCTGTAATTCCCAGGATTATCCCTATTCCCTTCCTTGAACAAGGGAATAACATTTGCCACCCTGCAATCATCTGGTACTACTGCAGTGGACAGTGAGGATGCAAAGATCATTGCCAAAGGGGCAGCAATCTTTTCCCTCGCTTCCCATAGTAACCTTGGGTATATCTCATCTGGATGCTTAAGAGACCAGAATTAGAGGAGCACAGATATCTCAGAGTTTTGTGGAGTTGGAGGAAATTACAGAGATAGGTGGGGCAAGGATGGGAACAACAAAAATGGGAACTAAATGTATTCACCTATAGATGTGTAGCAGATGGACTAAAATTTGTGAAGGGTGGAAAATTGGGCTGAAAGCCGGTGAGTAACATTTGAGCCACACAAATGCCAAGCAGTGATCATTTCCAATAACAGAGAATCTAACCATTATCCCTTGACATTCAATGGTTTTACCATCAGCGAATCTCCCTTATCAACATCCTAAGGGTTACCAGAAACTGAACTTAACTAGCTATATAAATACAGTGGCTACAAGAACAGGTCAGCGGCTAGGGACCCTGCAGAAAGCAACTCATCTCCATACTCCCCAAAGCCTGTCTACCATCTACAAAACACAAATCAGGAGTATGATAGAATTGTCCCCACTTGCCCAGCAATCCCAACAGCACTCAAGAAGTTTGACACCGCCCAGGAAATGTCAGCCTGTTTCTTTGGCACCACATCCGCAAACCTCCCACCATCAATGCACAGTGGCAACAATATGTACCATTGACAAGAAGCATTGCAGAAATTCACCAAGGCTCCTTAGACGGCTTTTTCCAAACACATGACTACTTCCATCTAGAAGGTTAATGGTAGCAGATACATGGGAACACCACCTTCTCCATGTTCCTCTTCGAGGCAATCACCATCCTGAGTTGGAAATACATCACTGTTCCTTCAGTGTGGCTGGGTTAAAATCTTCCCTAATAGCATGGTGGGTGTAGCTACAGCACGTAGACTGTAATGATTCAAGAAGGCAGCTCTCCACCACCTCCTCTAGGGAAACTTCTAGCTCATCCAGTGATGCCGGCAACTTATGAGTGAATGAAAAATAAATTGGATGCTAGTCCGGGACTCATTGGAATTGTCAAGTCTAGAGGGAACAAAGGCGTAGGTGAGGGTTACAGCAGCAGATGAGCTTAGACAGGATCAGAATCAAACAATATTGCAGAAGTGAAAGTAAGAAGTTTATAGTGATGCCAGACACATGTTGTTGAACTTCATCTCAGGGTGAAATATATTACCATGGTTGCAAATATTTTGGTTCAGCTTTGGATAATTGAAGTGAGAAGTATATCATTGTTAGTTAGGAACTAAAGTTTATCATGGGGACTGAGGACAATGGTTCAGTGTTCCCAAAATTTACTGGAGGAAATTTATGCCTAACTGGATGCCAGAAATGCAATTTGTTAACCTGGTGGAAATTTTGACAGTGCCTGGGTTGACAAAGGTGGTGGAGGAGGTTAGATCATGTATTATTAACACGAAGGTGAAAACCAGTATTGTGTTATTGAAGAGATGCAAAATGGAAGGATGATCCTTAGGGGACACCAGGGGTAATGGTGTGCAAGTGGGAAGAAAAACATTTGCACTCATGGTTAATTAGATAAGAATAGAAGCAGACAAGAGTAGTCCTTTCCAGCACAATGACTGTAGGAAGGTGCTGAAAGAAGATTGTGTGGTCAATCAGGACAAAGGAACACGGGAATACAAAAAAAGGAAAATAGGAACAGAATATGCCATTCAACCAATTGAGCTTGATCTACCATTTAATATGATAATGCAGATTGAATATTTCAATGCCTTTTAACCACACAATCCCCATAACCTTTTACACCACTGGTAATCAGAAATTAGTCAATTTCTACTTTAAATATACTCAATGTCTGAGCTTCCACTGCCCTTGAATTAGAGAATATCCATGATTCACGGGAAGAAAATTCTTTTGTTTTGACCCAGTGGCTTTGAAGGAACAACGATATAATTCCAAGTCAGGATGGAGATTGGCTTGGAGTGGAGCATGCAGGAGGTACATTTCCATCTATCTGTTGTCCTTCTTTTTAGAGGTTGTTATGCGTCTGGAAGATACTATCTAAGGATCTTTGGTGAATTTCTGCCGCGCATTATGTAAAAGTACATACTTCTGTTACTTAGAGTCAATGGTGGAGAGAGCAAATATTTGTGGCTGTGGCACCAATCAAGTGAGCTGTTTTGTCCCAGATGATATGGTTATTGTCTGCACTTGTGTGATGCTAATGTTATTGCTACTTGTCAGACCAAACCAGGATATTGTTGAGATGTTGCAGCACTCGGACATGGGCTGCTTCAGTATCTGAGGTCTTGTGAATTATGCTGAACATTGTGTAATCATCAATGAACATCCTCCTTCTGACCTGGTAATTGAAGAAATTTCACTGATGTAACAGCTGAAGATGATTGGGCCTAGATTACTACCTTAGGGATTCCTATAGAATTGTCCTGGAGCTGAGATGACTGATCTCAAACAACCACAATTATCTTTCTTTGTGCTAGATAAGACTTCATCCAACAGGGAGTTTTCTCCCCAATTTCCATTGATTCCAGTTTTGCTAGGGTTCCTTGATGCTAAACTCAGTCATAAATGGCCTTTATGTGAAATGCAGTCACTCTCATCTCACTTCTGGATTTCAGCTCTTTCGACCATGTTTGAACCAGAGCTGTATTTAGGTCAGGAGACAAGTGGCGCTTGTGCACAGGACATAACTGAAAAATTTTCCGCATGGTCAGGTAGATGTTAGTGTTGTAGCTTTACTGGGACAGCTTGACTAGGGGAGTGGAAAGTCCTGGAGTGCAAATCCTCAGTGCTATTGTTGAAATGTTGTCAGGCCCCATAGCCTTTGCAATCCAGAGCCTCCAGTCGTTTCTTGATATCACTTGGAGTAAGTTGAATTGGCTGAAGACTGGCATCTGTGATTCTGGGGACCTGCGGAGAATGCCGAGATGGAAATGGTTTTACTGGGGACACTGGCATTAAAGGTGCAAGTGAGCCTGAGCTGATTAATAACTCCAAAATTTTGTGATGAACCAAGGAACAAAGATCTGACATTTGAAATTTAAAAATGCCATTGCAAGTTAGTTGGGAAATAGATTCCGGGAACACAGAGGATGTGGGATGTGGAAGTGAGATATGTGTGGAGAGTGGTACAAGGAACTGATCAGAGTTGGCTTTATCCAGAATTCATTTGTCGGAATAATGAGGTCACAATGAGCTGGTAAGTTCAAGGGTGTAGCAGTGAACAGAGTTGGGGAGTTTACACAGAGGGAGAGATTAAAGGAGAATAGGTGGGCAGTGAGAACACAGTGTGTTGAGATGAAGGTTGAAACTAGCGAGGTTATTTCGTGTAGAGGTGACAGAAGAAGACAGTGATGGAACTACAATGAGACAATTTTTATTGTACTTGGGTGGTGGTGTGGTATGGTTGAGAGTAAATTATTTTTAAATTTGAAGTGAAACAGGGTGAGGTGTTCAAGTATAGAAAAAGTGCCCAAGAAGTAAAGAGCAGGCCAAAATGAGATTTGTTAAGAAGAGTGACTTCACCAGCATGGTCTGGATGGTGTAAGGGGCAGAAAGTATAACCAGGAGGGGACGCTTTAGTTAGAGGGAAGGTCATCACCCATCAGCCAGGCTTTCAGTCAGACCATGATGGCAATACAATGCTCCACATTAGCTCATGGAAGGTTAAGGCCTTGTTCACAAGTGAATAGACATTCTGGATGCACTTGTAGAGAGAGATGGCAAGAGGTGAACAAATTGTAAAATCCATAGCATCCCCATCGGAACGAATGATTTGAATGGGAAGGAGAATTGTGAGATTAAATCTTTGTGGATACATTGTGTAAGTGGGATGGCTGTTTGTAATGAATGAGCCCAAGCACCTTTGTCAGTCTTTTGATATATGTCAAAAGAGGCTTGGAGAGAAGCTTAGGATAATCTAAGAGAGGGTCAAACATGGTACAAGAGACCAGACTGATTAAGGAGTACTGATAATTTACAGTTGGAAAATGGAAGAAGCGAAAGGATGCATCAGGATAAAACAGAAGTGTCTAGGAGTGGGAAAGGGAAAATAAGTTTTTAAAAGAGGAGAAAAATGCCAAAATAGAAATGATGGCATTGTGGTCTGGAAAGACAATCAAAACATGCACATAAATGAACAGAAAGGGAACTCGAATTCCAATTGCAGGCAGGAGCAAGAGTAAGAATCTCCTTCGTCCATCAGTCTAGGCTGGATTCAGCCAAAAGTTCAGAGGAAAAGTGATAATGAATTAGCTTTTTTTTTTAAACTTTTATTGTCACATGTACTCACTCGTATGAGTACAGTGAAAAGTTTACAAGCTGCCACTTACAGCTCCATCTTACGTACAAATATACATCGGGACAGAATCTTAGCACAAAGCAGAAAAATAAAGAAAGCAAGTTAAGAAGTCAAACATTACAGTCCTTCTTACTGAAGCATAGAGTTACAATTTCCATGTCGAAGATGGGCTGTTTGCAAGTCCTATTAATTGTTGTTGTTGAGCTTCAGTTATATTGAATGGGTGAGCTGCCAGCAGTTGATCAAAGTGTTTATGAATGGCTCACTGTTTCAAAGAGTAGGAAATTTGATGTGGCAACTCATATTAGTGAGTCTACTGCAGCAGCTTAGAAGGGAAGGGGGTGGGGAAATTAAATGGTGCAGCAGTTTACAGCAGCATGGACATCTTGGCAATGCCAGAACCAGTGAAGTGGTTTCACATTGAAAACTGTTACGGCTTAAAAAATGTAAGTGAGCACTTTCAAAGAAATGCCAGGTTGACTTCCACCTGCCAAACCGAAGCTAAGGTTTCTTCTCGGTACTTTAACAACACAAATTTGTAGATGGGGTTGAGGAGTTGATGATACGGAGCAATGCTGCTAAGGATGAAAATAGCATTGAGGTTCTGAGCCAACTTGTGTAAATAAACAACATCTCCAACCTTTTCTGGTGCTAGCTCCGGGCACTAAATTGTAACCTTACGAGAGTTGGAATGGGTGATCCTCCAACCAGAAGGTGGCAGCATAGCTTAAATGATTTTGACTCAGCCAGTAAATGCCTGAAGCTAGGGAATGGAGAGATAAAAATCAGCTCTAATATTTTTGCTCAACTCTCGTTGTCAATAGCCTTTATAAGGAATGAAAATATTTTGGAAGAATATTACAGAAAATGCAAATGGTTTGAACAGTGAAAGAGTTGAAACAACCAAGATGTTTTGTCCTCTCCTGGAATGTATGGCCATCACTCCCACACTTCTATATTAAAGGAAATCTGACTTTAATTCGAGGAGAGAACTTACTCTAGCTTACCTGCGCAGGCATTTCTTCCATCAGTATGTTGTTCTGTGGTTCCCATGCTTTACCCTGAACCATCTGCTGAACTGCACAGGGCATTGGCTCTGTAAGATCTTGAATTTGACGTCCTAGGGCGAGCCTAGTCGAAGGCTGGAAATGTAAACTGGCAGCAGGTTGAATGTCAAGTTTAAGGTTTTCCTGAAAAGAACAAAATAAAAGCAGTAACTGACATCACCTTAAATAATCAGTGGCATGTGAAGAAACATTGGAAAAACTGTAACCTGTGCCCAGTGATGGCTGTAATCAGAATTGAATCCAATTTCTGATAAACTGATTCTAGAATCTTGACAGCTGAGTTGAAAGCTGAAAACAATCTCACCAACATGTATTTAGCTCCCTGAAAATATATCTCAATAAGACTCTCCAGATAGATTCTGAGTAAATTGTTAGAATTGTCCTGATGGATTTCATTCTCAGTTCTTAAAAGACATAATAAATTAGTTGATGCATTGCTGTTAACTTTCCAAAATTCACTGGATTCAGGGAAGGCTCCTTTAGATTGGAAAATAATCAATGAAATTCTTTATTCGAAAAGGGAGGAAATCAGAAAACAGGCAACGATAGGGCAGTTAACTTAATATTTGTCATAGAGAGAACGTTAGAAACTATTATTAAAGAAATTGTAACAGGCACTTAAATAAGTTCAGTTGGCAGAGCCAACATGGTTTTGTCAAAGGGAAGTCGTGTCTAATTAATGGAGCTTTTTGATGAAGTAAATTGTCCTGTAGATAAGGGAGAACCATTGTTTCTAGACTTCTTGAAGACTTTTGATCAGGTGCCACATCACAGTTTCTTGTGGAAAATAAACGCACATGGTGAAGGGGGTGATCTAGTAGTATGACTAGAAAATTACGAGGAAGCAGAGAATAGGAATAAGGTCTTTTTCAGGTAGGCAGGATGTCACAAATGGTCTTCCACAGGAGTCAATTCTCGGGTCTCAACTCCTTACAATTTATATAACTGACGAGGATGAAGGGATTGAAGGTATGGTAGCTAAATTTGCTGATGACACAAAGATTAGTAGGATAGTGAGTTGTGAACAGAGCTAATGCGAAATTGTCCATTTTGGCGGGAAGAAAACAAAAGAAGCATATTATATAAATGGTGAGAGGTTGCAGAGCTGTGAGATGTAGAGAGAACTGGGCATTCTCGTGCATTTTTTTCTATTCATTTGTGGGATGTGGGCTTTGCTGGCTGGCCAGCATTTCTTGTCGATCCCTAATTGCCCTTGAGAAGCTGGTGGTGAGCTGCCTTCTTGAACAGCTACAGTCCTCCTGCTGTGGGTTGACCTATGGTGCTATTAGGGAGGGAATTCCAGGATTTTGACCCAGTGACAGTGAAGGAACGGTGATATATTTCCAAGTCAGGATGGTGAGTGACTTGGAGGGAAACTTGGAGGTGGTGGTGTTCCCATATATCTGATGGCCTTGTCCTTCTAGATGGAAGTGGTTGTCGGTTTGGAAGGTGCTGTCTGAGGATCTTTGCATGAATCATGGAAGGTTAGTACTTAGGAACAGTAAGTAATCGGGATAATACAATATTATGTTTTATTATGAGGAAAATTGAATACAAGAGTAGGGAGATTATGGTTCAGTTTTACAGGGTGTTGGTGAAGCCACATCTGGAGTGTTGTGTATAGTACTGGTCACCGTACTTATGGAAGGATGTTAATGCATTGGAAGCAGTTCCTAGAAAGTTTACTGGATAATTCCTTGAACGAGTGGATTGCCTTATGAGGAAAGGCTGGGCAGGCTAAATCTGACTCCTCTGGAGTTTAGAAGAGTCAGAGGTGACTTAACTGAAAATTTAATATCCTGAGAGGACCCAATATCCTTCAAAGGCTATTTTGTCTTATGGAAGAATCTAAAACTAGGAGCCATAGATTAAAAATAGGAGTGTGCCTATTCAAACCAGAGATAAAGAAACATTTTTTTCTCTCAGAGGATCTTTGGAATTCCTTTCCTCAAAAGGCAATGGATGCAAAATATTTAAATGTTTTTTAAGGTAGAGGTGGGCAGATTCTTGATTGCCAAGGTGATTATTGGGAATATGCAGGAATATAGAGTTGAGGTTAAAATCATCAACCATGATCTTATTGAATGGTGAAGCAGGCTCAAGGGGCTGAGTGGCCTACACTTGTTCTCTATTCATATGTTCATATGATTCAACATTTCCTGAGATGCCTTAAACGGGGAGTTAAGTCAACATTTTCTGAGAATCGAGATAGCATGTGGCAGAATGGATAAATGTGGGGAATTGATTTAGACCTTTGGGGACAAACACAGGAAATGCTGGAGCAACTCAACAGGTCTGGCAGCATCTGTGGAGACAGAAACAGAGTTAATGTTTTCAGTACCATATGACTCTTTTTCAGATCCCTAAAAATAAGTCATAATAGACTTGAAACATTGGCTCTGCTTCTCTCTTCAAAGATACTGCCAGACCTGTTGAGCTTCTCTATCATTTATGTGTTAGTTCAGATTTCCATCATCTGCAGTATTTTTCCTTTTATTTGAGAAGACATTTGGAGTCAGAGGAAAGTGCATAACCATAATTATTGCACATTACATCCAGCCAATCAGGGAGAAATACAACTCTCCAGTACCCATTCTTAAGCATTGTGAGGCATCCCAAGAATGGGAAATAGTGTCTGAGATGAATAAAAACACTTTCAAAGAACAAAGAACAAAGAAAACTTACAGCCCAGGAACAGGCCCTTCGGCCCTCCAAGCCTGTGCCGATCCAAATCCACTGTCTAAACCTATCGCCCAATTCCTAAGGATCTGTATCCCTCTGCTCCCCACCTACTCATGCATCTGTCCAGACGCACCTTCAATGAATCTACCGTGCCTGCCTCTACCACCTCTGCTGGCAACGCGTTCCAGGCACCTACCACCCTCTGTGTAAAGTACTTTCCCCGTGTATCCCCCTTAAACTTTTCTCCTCTCACCTTGAACGCGTGACCCCTCGTTATTGAATCCCTCACCCTGGGAAAAAGCTTATCTCTATCAACCCTGTCTATACCCTTCATGGTTTTGAAGACCTCAATCAGGTCCCCCCTCAATCTCCTTTTTTCTAATGAAAACAATCCTAACCTACTCAACCTCTCTTCATAGCTAGCACCTTCCATACCAGGCAACATCCTTGTAAACCTTCTCTGTACCCTCTCCAAAGCTTCCACATCCTTTTGGTAATGTGGTGACCAGAACTGTACACAGTATTCTAAATGCGGCCGAACCAAAGTCTTGTACAGTTTTAACATGACCTGCCAGCTCTTATACTCAATACCCGGTCCGATGAAGGCAAGCATACCATATGCCTTCTTGACCACTCTATCCACCTGTGCAGCCACCTTCAGGGTACAATGGACCTGAACTCCCAGATCTCTCCGCTCATCAACTTTTCCCAACGCTCTTCCGTTTACAGTATAGTTTGCTCTAGAATTAGACCTCCCAAAATGCATCACCTCACACTTGCCCGGATTGAACTCCATCTGCCACTTCTCCGCCCAACTCTCCAGTCTATCTATATTCTCCTGTATTCTTTTACAATCCCCTATGCTTTCTGCTACTCCCCCAATCTTCGTGTCATCTGCAAACTTACTGATTAGACCACTTATGCCTTCTTCCAGATCACTTATGTATATCACAAACAACAGTGGCCCCAGCACTGATCCCTGTGGAACACCACTGGTCACCTTTCTCCATTTCGAGAAACTTCCTTCAACTACTACTCTCTGTCTCCTGTTGCTCAACCAGTTCTTTATCCACCTAGCTAGAACACCCTGTACACCATGTGACTTCACTTTCTCCATTAGTTTACGATGGGGAACCTTATCAAACGCCTTACTAAAGTCCATGTAGATGACATCTACAGCCCTTCCTTCATCTATCAACTTGGTCACTTCCTCAAAGAACTTTTCAATAGAAAATGTCAGATATCACCTTGGGAAAGGGGTTTGTGATTTTAATTGTATTGTTGGTTTAGCAATTCAGCAACTCTATCAATCTTTTGGAGATTAGATTGATGGACTGCTACTTTGCTTTGGAGTTTTGTTTAACCTTCAGTTTATAGTGGGTGGAATACAAGAGACAGGCCAGGAGTATGGAACAGGTAAGTCTAGACATAAATGAAAAAGCATGGATGACTATTTCAGCTGCAGATGAGCTGGGGAGGAGCAGAGTTAGACAATGTTACAGAAGTGGAAAGTGGTGATCCTAGTGATAACACCAAAGTTATGAATGGTCAAGTTCAACCTCAGGCAGTTGTCAGACAAAAGGACGGAATCACAAGCAAGGGCATGGAGTTTTTAGATGGGAGTGGACATTTTCTTCGATCTTAACAATATATAATTGGAGTCTGATAATTTATAAGGCATAGAAGAATCAAGAGAGGGCTCTTGTGGTACAATGGTTGTGTCCCTACTTCCGGGCCAGGAGACCTGAGTTCAAGTCCCATCTGCTCCAGGAATATATAATAACATCTTTGAACAGGTTGATCTGGTACATATACAGAAAAAGTGAGGGAGGTGTGGGGAGGTAGAGCTGGGAGATATCAGCACACAAACTGATGCTATGGATTTCAATGATGTTAACAAAAAGCAGCAAGGGAGGTAGAAAGAGGCTAAACAGTGGTCGTTGGGAACAGTAGAGATAATGGTAGTGGAGCAGGAAGAGAAACCTTTGGTGGTGATTCCTCTGGATACAAGTCAATTAGTGAGAATGGAACCAGTTGTGCACAATTGCACCCAGCTGGCTGATGGTTGGGGGATGGTGATAGAGGTGGTATGATCAAAAAGCTGCAGAAAAGTCTTGAAGGACGGAAAGGATACGTTTCTTCTGTCACATTCACATAGCATGCCATTTGTGACTTTGACACTGCGATGTATTTGGGCAGGGGTGAATCCTGGTTGGAAAGATTTAAACATGGATTTGTGGAAAAAATTTACACAATCACAATATAAGAACACGTTAAAGGGCTTAGGAGTGGAAGTGGAAGAATAATGGATGTCACTGGAAATCTATTAATAGGGAACAGGCATGAACAAACCAATGGCTAAGTGTTTAGTTATTAATAGATTTGTTTTTAACTGTGTAGAAACATTTCTAATGTCAATCATAACCTTACTGAATCTGCTGTTCAGTGCTCAAGATCAAGGTCAAAATAATTTGAACTCCATTGAATACTTATAATAGGGGCCATATATATGTATTAGCCGCAGAGAACTGATAACCATTTTGCTATTGATTCTTCAATATGCTGCAACAGACCTAGATAAAAATGAAGGAGCTGTTGTTAAACTGAAGTAAGTTGACCCAAAAGCAATTATCCCTGTCCCATCATAAAGGCTGCTCAGTTCAGTGACTCGTCCCTTCAACCTTAGACTTACAGAGTTAGTTTGAGGGGAGGAGAGTGTTGATGTCCATTCCCGATAATGCCTGTTCTACTATACATTTTATTCTGCATTGTTTAGGTAACTATATAAAACTACTTCTTGAAATAATAAACTCATGACAAGAAGGAAGTAACTTCTTTAATTCAAAATTTGGGACTTATCTTACGCAAAAAAAATTATTTATTTTATTCTGGCAATCTCTTAGTACTCACTTTGTTCAGCTTTAACTTTTTCTAAGGGATGGCATGAGCGTAGAACTGTTACAGCTAAATTTATTCACTAGTACTCACAATTTCTGGTGTTGAACATTTCATCAGGTCATATATGTTTTTAACTTGAGTGTCGTTTAAGCCAAATTTTGTGGTGGTCTTCAAGGGTATTTTTATCCTTCGGACTGTAAACTAGAAAACAACAATCAGTTAATTACATTTATTATTAACTGTTATTAGCTGCAACAAAAAATGTTCAGAGCATTTCCGATTGCTAAGAAGAATGAACACAGGTATGCATAGCTATCATTTTAACTCTTAGTATGCCATAGACTTTCTCAGTTATATTGGAGTCAGTCACTCCTGTAAATCATCTGACTCATGGGGAGAGTAGATGATTGATAAAAAAGAACATTTTGCTCCTTAAACTAAATAAACGCGAGAGCTTTGATTTTGCCAAATAATTATAATGTTTTGCAATGTGGCAAGTAACATTCATAGAATATAGAACTGTACATCACAGGAATGGGTCTTTTGGCCCACAATGTTGTGCCGAACATGATGCCAAATTGAATTAAACCCATCCGCCTGCCCTTGGTCCATATACCTCCATTCTGTGTATGTTCATGTGCTTAATCATGCCACACAGATGCCAGGCAATGACCATCTCCAATAAGACACAATCTGTAAATCACCTGTTGACATTCAATGGTGTTGCCATCACTGAACCCCCACCGCCACCCCCTCCCACCCCGCCACTATCAATTTCTTGGGGTTACCATTAACTAAAAACTCAACTGATTCATCACATAAACACAATGTCTACAAGAGCAGCACAGAAGCAAGAAATACAATGACAAGTAACTCACCTCCTGACTTCTCAAAGACAGTTCACCATCTACAAGGCACAAGACAGGAGTGTCATGGAATACTCTCCACTTGCCTGGATGGGTGCAATTCTAACAACACTCAGGAAGCTTGACACCATTCAGGACAAAGCAGCCCACTTGACTAGCACCACATTCACAAGCATTCACTCCCTCTATCACCAACACAGTAGCAACAGATTGTTCCATCTAAAAGATGCACTGCCGAAATTTACCAAAGACTTTCAATATCACCTTCTAAACCTATGGCCACTTCCATCTGTAAGGATATGGGAATAACAGCTTTTGCAATTTCCCCTCCAAGCCACTCGCTTGGAAATATATCCCTATTTCTTCACTGTCGTTAGGTCAGAAACATGGAATTTCCACGGTAGGGCATTGTGAATCTATCCACAGCACATGGACTTCAGTGGTTCAAGATGGCAGCTTACCACCACTCTCTTAAGGGCAACTAGAGACAGGCAATAAATGCTGGTCCAGCCAGTGAGCTCCAGGTCCCATGAGTGATTAAAAAAACACCCAATGCAACTGCACATTACAAGCAATATTGTGATGACAAAGTTTTAAAGCAGCTTTACAATAATGAGATTAATTTGCTTATTGTGAAGAAATGGAAAAAGATCATTTTTCCCAGCAGATTCAAGGTCAGAGATAGACCATACAAAACAAGAGCGGACTTCCTGGATGGTAGATTTCTTTCCCAAAGGAACATCAATGAACCAAATTTCTTTCAGTAGTAATGGGAGAAGTTCCAATTGGCCAAGCTTTTCATTCCAGAGTTTTGCTAAATTCAGATTTCACCATTTCCCATGGTGAGATTAAAACCCATGCCCTCAGAACTTTGGTTTTAGGTTCTGGATTGCTAGTCCGATGACATTACCACTCTCCCGCTACATCCCCTGTCAAACAACATGAAGGACAATTCCTCACCAGTAATGTTAATCAGGAGTGTTTTATAACATTAACAGTTTAGCCACGAGGTGGGAAACATAGAAAATAGGTGCAGGAGTAGGCCATTTGACCCTTCGAGTCTGCAGCACCATTCAATATGATCATGGTTGATCAGGCAATCTCAGTATCCCCATTCCCACTTTCTCCTCCACACCCCTTGATCCCTTTAGCCACAAGGCCCACACCCATCTCCCTCTTGAATGTATCTAATGAACTGATCCCAACAGCTTTCTGTGGGAGAGAATTCCACAGCTTCACGACTCTGAGTGAAGAAATTCTTCCTCATCTCAGTCCTGAATGGCTTACCTTTATCCTTAGACTGTGATCCCTAGTTCTGGACTTCCTCAACGTTGGGAAAATTCTTCCTGCATCTAGCCCGTCCAGTCCATGAGAATTTATATGTTTCTACAAGATCCCCCCTCATTGTTCTAAATTCCACCATGTACAAGCCCAGTCGATCCAGTCTTTCATACTTTAGTCCTGCCATCCTGGGAATCAGTCTGGTGAACTTTCGCTGGACCCCCTTAATAGCAAGAATGTCCTTCCTCAGACTAGAAGACCAAATACTCAAGGTGTGGCCTCACCAAGGTCCTGGAAAACTGCAGCAAGACATCCCTACTCCTAATCTCAAATCCTCTCACTATGAAGGCCATTAGCTACCTTCACCGCCTGCTGTATGCCAACCTTTAGCGACTGATCCACCATGACACCCAGGTCTCACCATTTCCTAAACTGCCTTCCTCTTTCTGTGACGAAAGTGAATAACCTCACATTTATCCACATGGTATTGCATTTGCCAAATATTTGCTCACTCACCCAGCCTGTCCAAGTCACCCTGCAGCCTCTTAGCATCCTCCTCACAGTACATACTGCCATCCAGCAGCAAATTTTGAGATATTGCTTTCAATTCCTTCGTCCAAATCATTACTGTGTATTGTGGTGAATGGTTGGGGTCCCAGCACTGAACCCTGTGGCACCCCACTCATCACTGCCAGCCACTCTGAAAAGGACCCATTTATTCCAACTCTCTGCCTACTGTCGGCCAACCAGTTCTTTATTCATGTCTATACATTAGCTCCGATATGATGAGCTTTAATTTTCCTTACTAATCTCTTGTGTGGAAACTTGTCAAAAGCCTTTTGAAAATCCAGATACACAGCATCTACTGATTCACTCTTGTCCACTCTACCGGTCACATCCTGAAAAAATTCCAGAAGATTTGTCAAGCATGATTTCCCTTTATTGAATCCATGCCGACTAGGATTGAACCTATCATCGCCTTCCAAATTCTCAGTTATTACATCCTTAGTAATTGACTCCAGCATTTTCCCCACCACTGATGTCAGGCTAACTGGCCTATAATTCCCTGTTTTCTCTCTCCCTCCTTTTTCAAAAAGTGTGGTTATGTTACTACCCTCCAGTCTATTGGAATTCTTTCAGAGTCTACAGAATGCTGGAAAATTATTACCACCCATCCGTTAATTCTAGGGCAGCTTCCTTAATGCAGATACATCAGGCCCGGGAGGCTTATTGTGTTTTAATCCCATCAATTTCCCCAAAACCATTTCCTGACTCATTAGGATTTCCTTCAGGTCCTCCTTCAAGCTTGACTCTGTCCCCTAGCATTTCCGGAAGTTTATTTGTGTCTTCCTTTGAGAAGACAGATCCAAAGTAAATGTGCTCTAGTTGCTGAAGCAATCGCATATGTCTTGTGAGTTGTTTTTACAGTTGTCTAAAGTTTCAACATATATAAATCTGACTGGCGCTGAGGAAATTTGAACATTTGTGCTGAACCAAGTTGTTTCCAGATATGCTTAACCTGGGTCAGCTAACAATCACAATGATACTCCAGACCACTGTGAGTAATGCCATAAGAGATCAGCTGGTATAAATGCTGGAAGAGACAACAAAACCTACCAATTGTTAACTCTAACTATACCATTACAATCTCTTACATTATATTAAATGCCTCCTATATTGCCAGCAGTTTCATGCTCACACTCTCACTTTTATCAATCAGAGTTAAATTTATAGAGCATACATAATCATGATATAAAATCATATAATCTTAAAGTAAATAGACATTTGATAGTATAATGCTTCAGTATTGCTAAAAGAAGGCATGTCTTATCAAAACTTTTCATCTTGCTCTCATCAG
Source organism: Ginglymostoma cirratum (assembly GCA_024137785.1). Lineage (NCBI taxonomy): Eukaryota > Metazoa > Chordata > Chondrichthyes > Orectolobiformes > Ginglymostomatidae > Ginglymostoma > Ginglymostoma cirratum. The sequence goes on along the minus strand of JAHRHZ010000111.1, from coordinate 27,637,927 downwards.
GACGACTTGCAAGAATAAAAATTCAAGGGAAGAAAAACATTTGTTTCAACTCAATAAAATATGTGATAGCTGTTCACAGGTTCATTTCTTAGGACAAAGCCCCAACGAATCACTGTTAACCTATCTGTTTAAAATTTTAGATGGGCAATTAACTGTTGATCATTATTAATTGATGCATTCTGCATGGTAATATTATTACCAGCCAGCTGCCATCGCCGTTGCGGACCTCCATCGGGCACTCCAGGCTGCAGTGCCACTTGCAAGGCTTCAGCCCTGACTGCCGCTTCACCGCTGCCACCATCCTTCGTGACTGACTGCCACTGTCGCCATCTTTTGCCGCCACTGCCTCGCTGCTGACCACAGCTGCCGCTGGCCACCTCGCTGCTGTAGCCATCTCAGCTCGCGCTGGGCTCGGTCATCATGTTAATCTCGTCACTGCAGAGTCCCACTTTGGTACTGCTTCAGACAAGGATGAAGCAACTGTTTCAAACCAGATATAGGTGGACTTTCCAGGGTATGCACTGTCCTGGATACCGGCCAATGAGTTTTATTACTCCATTTGGATCTAGTGGGACTCTTCTGTTGTCTTGAGTCTGCATACTGGCAACAACTACAATGGTTTGCCAGCCCGGATGCTAAAGAAAATTTTAACCATTTTACTGAGGTTTAGCCCTGTTTTGGGGTTTTTCTGTAGGCTGACCCAGAGTTCCTCTGTTCAGAATATGACTTGAGTGAGGCTATGCAATTACCTTCACTCCAGTGGTGTTCCCCAAGCTCAGTAGAACTGGCGAGGGTGTACACTTCCATCAGATTACCCTGCAACTCATATGCTCCACGTTCCACATTTTCCAACGGTAAAGCCCGTTGTAATACCTGTCTGAAATCTAATTTGTTTTCAGCTAGTCCCAATTTGTAAGGTTACGTCATTAATCCCACATAGCAAATGGTCTGTCAGAAACTCATTGTATTAAATCAAAGTCACCTCCCTCTGCTAATCATCTTAACCCGGTCAAAAATCCTGATTCAGATTCAAAAACAAAGTTGCTGGAAAAGATCAGCAGGTCTGGCAGCATCTGTGAAGGAGAAAAAAGAGTTAACGTTTCGGGTCCGGTGACCATTCCTCAGAACAGCATCTGCAGTTCTTTCGGTTCTGATTCAGACTCCCCTGGCTCTCAAGTTGCCATGTAAAATCAATAGTGTCTCAGAATTAAAGGAGGCTTGGGATCATAATATTTCTTAACTAAATCCATCAACTCTTGAAAGGTTTCAGTATCTGGTGCCTGAGGGGGAGTCAGGCTCCTAATAATAAAAAAAGCTGCAGGTCCACAAGCTGTCAGGAGATTTACTCATTGCTTTTCATTTGTCCCAATGTCATATGCCTGGAAAAAAAGAACACATTCTTTCCACATACTGGGCCCAACCTTTGATGGTAGTATCAAATGAGTCAAGTCTCCCAAATAACAGCACAATGCCAGAAATGCTTGTCCCCAACTCTAAGATGAGTGTTACGAGCATATTTCTTCAGTAGTATGCTTTTCTCTTGTTGCTGCCAAAATAACACCACAAAGGTCAGAATCCTATCACCAAGTCACCCTTTATTTACACTTGGAGAGTCCTTGACATTGACCCACCTCCATCAGAGCCAGTTCTCAGAATGAACAGGATGTCTGACACTCATTCTTATCTGTCAGTCAGGACTCCCTGATTGGACCAGATTAATTGCCCCAATTAGGGAACTCATGTTCTCTGAGGTCGACCTAGCTGACCGCATTACAATCCCTACATCACCTTTCATGGAGGTCTACTAGTTCTTAATTCTTCCAACAGAAGGTACAGTTTCTCCCTATAGGTCCAGGTTTCAGCGTTTTGAGCACCCCTGCAAAATATCTTCTCGATCATCCTCTCTGGAACCAGAACATCTACAGTTTCTTCAATCTATCCTTGTAGCTGGAGCTTCTAATCCCTGGAAATATTCTTGTAAATCTTTTCTCCACTCTCTGTAAAGCCTGAAATATTCTGCCCAAATTATGCCGCCTTGAGGCCTGGTCAGCTTCTTATTTAAGTTTATTATATAAAACATTGGTGATTAAGTACTTGAGCAATATAAATCTTTTTTCTTGTCAATGTATCTCCAAAATTATCTGAACTCCTTATTTAAAAGTAAGCAAGGATCAAAAGGTTTTGACTCTCATTCAATCCCTTTAATAGAGTGGTCGCTATACAGTTGCTAGCCACAAAGAAATTATGATCGCTTCTTTTATTGACACTCCAGCGCACTGCAAAATTACTGGGATTAGATTGCAGCAATTAACATTAAATTAGAGATTTAATGGTTACTGACCCACTAATGGCTTCTCAGTTTGTCACTCATCCCACGAATGTTAGTTTTTGATTTACATCAGAAATCTGAGGGGCCATGCGCGCTGAGTCCATTAAAAATAGTACACTTGTGGTACATTGTCAGTTTCATTCCACCTCCTGAATGGAGCCATGGAGGTTACTGCATGAAATCACTTAACAAAGTAATACCCATTATAAAAAGAAAGCACTTTTCACTGTATAATTTCTGGCGCTCATTACACACCAAGTTATTTTCTTGTTTTCATCATTAACCGTTTTTATGACATAGCACTAGACTAAAAATGTTACATCTGATGTATTCACCAGGACTCACAATTTCTGGGTTTGAACATTTTACCAGGTCATATATGCGTTTAACTGCCGTGTTGTGTAAGCGAAACTTTGCAGGCCTCTTCAAGGTTGCTTTTACCCTTCTGACTGTAAGCTACAAAATAGCAATAAGTGAATGTGCTTGGTCATGTATACTTTTATTGCAATTGGCAGGAAGAAAATATTGTTTATAGCTTCTACAATTACTATGAGGAATTAACACAGACTCAAGGCAATATACTTTTGAGCTTTCTGAATGTCAATGTCTTTTCAATTCAATGGAGTCACTGTCTGTTGTAATGTGATCTGTACTGATTTATACAGGAGAGTGAGGGCTGGTAATCAAGGAATATCATTCTGCTTCCTATCACAGACAAGAAATCTGTTCTTTTTTTGCAAATATTGTTGTTGCGAATGCTAGGAAAGCTAGTTGGCACAGTGCCTCAGTGATTATCACTGCTGCTTCAGCGTACCAGGAACCCAGGTTCAATTCTACCCTTGGGTGACTGTCTGTGTGAAGTTTGCACATTTTCTCCATGTCCGTGTGGATTTCCTCTCAGGGCTCTGGTTTGCTTCCACAGTCCAAAAATGTGCAGGTTAGTTGGATTAGCTGTGCTAAATTGCCCATTGTTTGTAAACTAGGTGGATTAGCCATGAGGAATGCAGGGTTATAGGGGTAGGGGTTGGGGTGCTCTTCAGAGGGCCAGTGTGGACTTGGTTGGCTGAATGGCCTGCTTCCACACTGCAGGGATTTTTTGATTCGAAAGAATGACATTAATCTTTAAACAATACAAGACGAATGGTTTTCTTTGGTTTTGCACACAGGGAGTCAATAATAAATGTCGCCTTCATGTCAAGCAGAGCTAGAAAGTGGAAAGCAGTTGGACCCGAGCTGAGGTGGGATTGTGCAAATAGGTTAGAATACAAAATGTTCACCAGGATCAGTAAGGGGGGAAATGTGCTGATCAGGATAGAGACTGACATGATAGGGCAAAGAAGAGAAGAGCAATGCTAAAGGATCAATGCTAAAGATGCCAGAAGATAATAGGCAGATATTTACAGGGTAGGAGGAAAGAGAGATTTGGAAGTTCACCACACAGTGTTAAAACTATTTTGGCAATAAGATTTGGCTCAATTCTGTTACAAAAATGGAAGGAATTGGATGTGTAGACAAAGACAAAGTTAACAAATGAGAAAGCTAACAAAAACAATGTAAAATGTACACTCAAGAAACTGACTGAACTCTATGCTTCACCATCATTCATCAAATAAAATTCAATATTTCTCTTGAAATATTGAGTACAAAGCTTACAAGAGGCTGATTGGTGAAAATGGAGGAAGTGGAACTGACTCTTTGCTGCTTCCCAAGGCCACAAGAAATGGGCTGGCCAATCAAAGTCAGTGGCTAAACATTGGTAGGTTGAATGGCCCAGTATCTGAGGCAGCCACTAAACAAACACTGGCTGAATAACAGTAACGTCAATACTAGTGTTAAACAGAGGGGACCAGGTGAGAAACAGGGGTTGGCAGAGAAATATGCATTTTGAGCACAGTAGTGTCCCTGGACAATAGACATGTCTTTACTGTAACATTTGTTGTTCTCTGGAAGTGCACCGCTATGGATTACCCAGTGTCTAACTTTGAGTCAAACATTTAAAGTTAACATAAAGAGCTTAAATTTCAATTGATTGAATTGTAGAAGGTTAGCTGACATACACAGCATTCACAGTACACCTATAGGCACAGGGCCTTTAGAATTCTACAACCATTCACTATTTTTAAATATTATTAGATATTATCACAACATTTGGTATCATTAAGTTTTTGAAAAGTTTTTTATTCCCATAGGATGTGGGCTTTGTTGGCTAGACCAGCATTTGTTGCCCATTCTTAGCTGTCTTTGAAAAGACCCTGGTGACAGTTTAGAGAAATAGCAGAAAATACAACCCCTAAGCATTTTGTGCATAAATTTTAAATGTACACGTTACTGAAACATTTCTTATGCCAAAGATGGATATGCTCGAGAACCAGTTTTAAAAGAAGTTAGAACTTTGTTTTAGATTTAATTCTGTTTGAGGTTCGTTATTTTCCCCAGTAAAATTAGTTGCACTCATCCTTGTAAAAGATCTTCTCTGGGGGACAAAAGAAGTCACTGCATAGCCATGTACCAGTTAACAGATAGCACAAGTCATTTATTAACATTACCATTACCATCTTTATCGTATCAGCTGCATTATATTTAAGGCAGCAGTTAACAACAATAGTGCTTTGGACCTTCTTGTGGTGCTCGTGTCCCTACCCCTAAACCAAATGACCCAGGTTCAAGTCCCATCTGCTCCAAGAAGTGTATAATAACATCTCTGAATAGGTTGATTAGAAAAGTAGGCTAACAATAATAAAAAAAAATTAGCAGCGCTATATTTATGATGCTTACTGAGAGAAGAGACTGAGAAGCAGGCAACTCCATTTCGTTCACACCTTGGCTGGTCATTTGGATTGAATCTATTATGAGAATTTTAAAACATTATAATACAATAAATTTCTTTGCACAATGTGTTAAACGATTTGTGCAATAGCATACCTCATAATTAGTTTTACAAGGAAATGTACAAACATTTGCTGTCTTGTGTATAAATGCAAAACATTTGTGGATTTCTGGTGAAATATTTGGTGTACCCAAATATCATATCTCCATCCAGCATAAGTAATACATGATGGAATATTTTAAAACGATCATACTTATTATTGGTCACGTCTGTGTAAAATCACCTAGAAGCACAGAGTGACTTCAGTGACATGAGGAAAGAGTAGAAACTGACACTTTTTGTAGTGATAGGTTGGACACTGTATACTACATGGCGCCAGATGAGGAAACATAGTTTGTGATCAAGCTGACTTTTCTCAATCTTCATGATATTATCTAAATAGCAGTTACATTAAAAAAAAATACATGACATTGGAAAATACAGTTGCACAAAGAATTAAGGGGGCAGTTTGTCTGTCATAGCGAGATTAGCATGTGGAATTCACTACCTATGAGCCTTTCTGAAGGAGACCCCACATATCCATCTAAGACAGTATTCAAAAGAAGCTCTATCTGCCCAGGGAGCAAACAGGAGATTAAAACAGATAATTGGTTTAATTTAGAAGATGATTAGCAAATGGGCTGAATGGCCTGTTTCTGGGTTACAATATGGGATGATTTTGATATTTTGCAGGAAAATTATAGTATACGTGTCTAAATGTGTCCAAGCATCTATTACATCATGTTCAACCTCAAAGCAATTTAAATTTGTCACAAAAACACATAAAAGCTTTTCTAAAAATTATCTTACTTTTTCCATGCATAATTAAATCGAATAAGACATTTGCATTTAAACTGAGGTGATTTTCTTTCATTCCTGAGAATGAATGATATGTGTTTGAGCACTAAGATATATTGACTACATCTGCTTCAGATGTTAGGATTAATGCATTTGCTCTGCTCGTTGGAAGGATTTTCATAATGCAGCTCTGAATATCTTTACACAGTTCATAGCTGATTAATCACCATGCAAACTGGTACCTATCACAGGGAAACCACAATGATGTCTGAATTGGCAAAGTAATTCACTGATGCTCTTCTGTGGCAATATTGCAGTGTAGTGGCATACCTGACGTGGGACTGCTTGATAGAGACACTGCGACTGAAATGAGAAAGCATTCGATTCTCCAGAAATATCATTTTATACCTCAACTAGATTAACTGAAATATATGCAGTATGAAAATAAGCCTTCTCATTTGATAAATTGCCTGCAAAACAATCCATTTGTTAAGTAAACAGAGACGAGCGTGATGACATAATTGACAATTGGATGACATAACCTTGATGGTACCACATGAATTGTGCATCACTGTACCTGGTGGTATCTTCCCAGATGACCATTGCTGGCATCTTGTAGTGTTTTCTACCTCTGTCAGTATGTGGTGCTGGGTAAGGCCTGATGAGGCAGCTCAATACAACCAATCCTCCTTTGTCTTTGCTTTGTCTTGTGCTTATCTGGTGATTCATGGTAGAAGATACTCTATCATAGAGCATCTACAGAAGACGCAGAGTTTTTAAATAACAAGAATGCTTATTGTACGATAGAAATAAGTACAACTAAATTTGGTCAGGCGTAATTAATAGATCCTTTGGGAACTGGTACAGATATATCTGTTCTCTGAAAAATAGAGAATAACTCCTTGTCTCCACATGTAGACCGTGTAACAGCAGTAGAACGGCAGAGCAAATGTAAAATTAACATTAACTTACCCGGCGCCCAAGCTTTTTTCCCCATAGCTAACCTATTATACAATCATGTATATAACTATTTGATATTCACCATCAACTCAACTTCCTACAAGTCTCTGACTTTGCAAATGTAGATGTTTGGACATTTCCTATTTTCCTCAGAATACACGGTCTTTGGGTTTGAAAAAAATAATAGGTCCCTTTTTTCGGGGACTCGGTATTGTCTATTTCTAAAACATCTTTTGTGATGGGTTTCAGTCCTTGTAGGCCCTGTTGCTAGCCCATCACATTGTATGGAAAACTTTAAATCTCCTGAACTTCCTTCATGGAGGGATCCTTTCTATTAGCTCAAGCAATTTCCCTTAACATCATCTGGGGGGCCTTTAGTCTCAAGAAACAAATGTTGTCTCCAGTGTGCTATCTTAGATTTCTGAATCTGGGTATCACTTTCTAGTTATGAAAGGTTGATTTTTTTTAAAGTATCCTAGATGCTTAGACCAGGCAATTTCACCTTTTCGATCATGTTTTCAATATGTGCATGTTAGTCTGCTCCTACCTCCCTTGAATTGTTGATCAGGCTAAATGGTTTCAGTCATTTTCTGTGTTTGTTTGACTGGTGAAGTACATTTGCTCATACTCTAAGTCACGTTGCTAAAAGATTGCTACTTCTTAACACTCGCTCTGTCATTGGCATTGATAACTCTTTTAAATCGATTTGTTCAGCAGATTGTTCTGCTGCCTGAAAGCGATAAGGTAAAAATCTTTAAAAGAGTTGTATTGCTCATTCTTGGTCTTGGTATTTGTGTTTTATCGCAAACTTTGTTGAGTTTTATTGTCAGGTCTACCTGCAGTGCTGAGAGAAATGTTTCCTGGATTAGTCAGATCTGTATCATTGTAGATTTCACAATTTCACAGGTTTTGGGATCTTCAATCTCTTTTAAGATCTTTGGCCAATCCACCAGGGATTAAGCAATGGTCGTACACTAGATAATGAATAAATATCCCTGGTAGATTCATTCTAGTACATTTTTCCAAATGATAACTAATGTCATTTATTAGAAAATCATCTGTAATTATGAGCTATTTTTGGTGCTCACAGTATGTGTTCTTAGTCACCTCACTGGACTTGGCCTGGCTATTCTTCAGCACAAAACTGGTGAATAGCAGCACAATTTAGGTCTCTCTTCTGATCTTGTTGAATTTGTTGGAGCTTCTCTTAGCTTGCTGATCAATGTTTCTCCGTGGCCATATGGCACATATCTTATGCATCATTGTTGGCAATTGCAACAAATTCTTCCTTTTAATTCTGTCGTGATTTCAGGAAGCTTATGAAATCTTTTTCTGGTATCCCCTTGACCATGTTAATTGTGGACCACATACACATTTTCAACTCTCTTGAGCTCCTTATGTTGTCGCGTAAATGGTAGGATATCTGTACTCTTGCCCACACCACGTAGTCCTATCTCTGTAGGTCGTAATTTCTGCCTCTTCAGCCATAGTAGCTGGTCTGATAAGATAGTGACTGCACCTGTAGCAAACTTAAATGCAATAAGATGTCTATTATCTGTGAATTTTGGATCGTTGGAATGGCCAATTTTCCTTATCAAAGCCTTGTTTATATTTATTCAAGGAAATTACTGCACCATGCTAAAGTCTTTGTATGCACAATCAGCTTCTTCCATGTAACTGTGTCCTTTTTCTACAATATGAGTTTGATTTTGAGGATTGCAGGAAGTCTAATCTTGTGTTTTGTATGGTCATCTCTGACCTTGAATCTGCTAGGAAGAATGATCTTTTGTCATGTCTTCTCTATATGCTGATTAAACCTATTATGGTAAAGCGTTTCAAAACAGTAGCATTACAATATTGCTTGTAACCTGCAGTTTCTTGGCTTGTTTTTTATTCATTCACTCGTTGCTGGCTGGGCCAGCGTTTATTGCCTGTCCCTAGTTACCCTTGTGAGGGTGGTGGTGAGCTGCCTTCTTGAACTGCTGCAGTCCATGTGCTGCAGGGTAAACCCACAATGCACTTAGGGAGGAAATTCCAGGATTCTGACACAGCAACACTGAAAGAACTGTGATATATTTCCAAGTCAGGATGGTGGGTGGCTTGGAGTGGAAATTGCAGATGGTGGTATTCTCATGTCTCTGTTGCCCCTGTCCTTCTTAATGAAAGTGGTCATGGGTTTGGAAGGTGTTACCAAAGACCTTTAGTGAATTTCTGCAGTGAATCTTGTAGATAATACACACTGCTGCTACTGAGCACTGGTGGTGGAGGGAGTGGATGCTTGTGGATGTGGTGTCGATCAAGCTGGCTGCTTTGTCCTGGATGGTGTGAAGCTTCCTGACTGCTGTTTGACCTACACCCATTCAGGCTGGACTCTTTGCAGCATTCCTTTATTTGTCAGTTGAAAACACTAATCTACATTAAATTCTTTAATAAAATTTTAAATTGAGTTACTGGCTGAGCTGTTGTTATTTACTGTTTTCGTTCTACTTCCTGAGTTTTCCACCTATTCCAGGGTTTTCTCACCATTCTAACAATCAAAATGGCATCCACTCTTTTCTAGGGCTTTCCTACCTTCTGCAGCCAACATGGATTTTTTTTTCCTTCCTCCCATGTTAAAACTTAGTTCTATATAAATGTTTGAATAAAGCTCCTGGCTGCAGCCTTTATAAATCTTCCCACTGAATATGCATCCTAATTATTGAGTCCCAATCCTGTTAAACTTGTAATTCTTCCATCGTTTTCTTCTTCTGGTGTACTCTTTTACTAGATCTATTTGTATTTGCTCTGTTTCAGCTTAAATAAATTCTGAGACCTTCCTAGTTATGCAGTTCCAGTTTAAATATTGTTTCTGGCCCTTTCATTGTTCTTTATTGCCTATTAAAAACTCAAGATGTCTGCCTGTGACGTGTGCCTCATGGTAGAGGTCACCTGACTATGGCAAACTAGGACGGACATTAGTATCTGATTGCCTTTCAATCCAAACATCCCAAGTGATAGGAAAAAAGAGAAAGAAAATGCTATGCATTATTATTATTTACAATTTGGTTAACCAAGCCAAGTACTCACAAGAACTATTTGCATGCTTTAACAGTTCATTCGTTCCATTGTTGTTTGCTCATTTACATACATGTCACGCAAGACCTTTAAAGTGTTTAGGTCTTGTGATAATAAACAGGCAGGTAATCTGCTTTTCATCAAATGTCTTTTGTTTGGAATGATGTGCTCCCTGGTTTGCTTTCAAAATCTCAGCTGGCTCTGTCAACTTATGCTATTGCCTTAGATACCTCTTTCCTTTAGTTGCATTAGCTGCATCTGGCAGGGCAACCTTTTCATCTTGCGATATCAGCCTCAAGATTTTATTGTGTTTCACCAAATGGACACGCTCCGTGTTGTGCAGTTTTCTTCATCAAATTTTCAAAATTTTTACAGTACAGAGGAGGCCATTTAGCCCATAGAGTCTATACTGGCTCCTGACAGATCTACCCAGCTCGTCCCATGCTCCAACTCTATCTCCATATCTCTCTAAAATCCTCACTTTAAATTCCTTACTTTAAGCCCTCTTTTGAAAATTTTTGTGGAATCTGCCTCCACCACTCTCCTAAGCAGCGCATTCTAAATCCTAAAAACACTCTGAGTAAAGAGGTTTCTCCTCATCTCACTCCTATTTCTCTTGCTGACAATCTTGAAATTCTGACCCCTAATTACTGACATTCCAACTAGTGGAAACATAATGCCCTCCTTTCCCTGCCAAAAATGTTCATAATTTTGAAAATTTAAGTAAGGTCATCTCTTAACCTTCTCTGCTCCAAGGAGAATAAGCCCAATTTCTCTCATCTTTCCTTGTGTCTAAAGTGCCTCCTGGTATTGTTCTGGTAAATCTCCCTTGAACTCTCTCCAGGGCTTTAACATCCTTCCTTAAATAAGATGCCCAGAACTGAACACAATCCTCCAAATGTGGTCCACAGAATGATTTGTAGAGGTGCAGCATCACTGCCTCGCTTTAATATTCTATGCCTCTATTTATAAACCCAAGGATTCTATGAGCCTTCTTAACAACTGTTTCAGCTTGCCTGGCCACATTCAGAGAATCATACACATAAACCCTGAGGTCCTTCTGCTCCTGTACTCCCCTCAAAGTTATACCGTAGATCCTCCATTGTTTCTCCATGTTTCTTCTACCAAAATGCATTACTTCACATGTCTCTACATTGAAATTCATCTGCCCGTTTGAACAACTTGTTGATGTCTTTCTGAAATTGTTTAATGTCATCCTCACAATTCAATATTCTCCCTAGCTCAGCATCATCTGCAAATTTAGTCAATTTTCCTAGTAAAATAGCAAAAGCAAGGGTCCTAAAGCAGATCCCTGGGGAACATCATGTTCATCGCCTCTCCAGTCTGAGAAATGCCCATCTATACCTACCTTTTGTTTCCTATCTTTTAACCAAGTTCTAATCCATGCCACCAAGGACCCGTCAATCCTAAACATTTCTAATTTTCCAACAAACCTGCTTTCAAATGCTTTCTATATCAAATATATAATATCCATAACACTACCCTCATCCACTGCCTGTGTTACCTCATCAAAGAACTTAATTAAATTTGTCAGACATGACCTGCCCTGACAAAATCTGTCTAGTATTGATTTATTTTTCTCTAAGTGTACATTCATTTTATCCAATATTATAGTCTCCGTCAGTTTTCCCACAGTTGATGTCAAGCTGACAGGTCTGTAGTTTCTTGGGCTATCCTTTGTCCCTTTCGTAAACAACAGCATCACATTTGCTATCCTCCAGCACCCCCAGCACTAATCCTTTGTTCAGAGACACCTGGGAAATTTCTGTCAAACTACTTAATTTGCACCCTTCCTTCTTTCAGAAATCTTGGACATGTCCCATTCCAGGCCTGGTGACTTCTCGACTTGCAGTGCTGCCACCCCTTTTAGCATCTCTTTGTTATCTATCACTATCCTGCTTAGTTGCTTAATATCCACACTTTCAACTATGCCATTATCATATCTTCTAATTTGGTAAAGAAGAAAGGTATTCATTTAGTACTTGTGCCATACCCTTTGCTTCAGTGAACAGTTTACCCCACTTGTGCCTTATGTGCCCGACTGTCTTTCACTAACCTTTTCCTTTTATTATGTTTGAAGAATAGTTTACTTTTTATTTCTTTATAGCCTGTTATCAGGTCCTCATGCTTCCTCTAAGCCTTCCTTATTCCAGCCTTAGCATCTCTCCTGAATTTCAGATTCTTTTCCTGATTTCTATTGTTATTATTATTCCGGTAGGCTTTATGTTCCTCCTTTTTCTTCCTTGTTTTCTCTATCTAGCTTTTGATACCCTGTATTTGTTTCTCATGGGTATGTACCTAGCTTGCACCCTATTTATCTCTCTTTTGAAAATTTCCCATTTTTTATTCACTATTTTATCCACTAAAGCGTGTTTCCAGTCAACCTGCTCAGTTCAACTTTTTGACCCCTAAAATCTGCCCTTTTCCAGTGTGGGATCTTAATTTTTGGTTGATTTTTATTCCTTTTCCAACATAATACTGAGTCTTATTATATTATGATCACTATTTCCCAAATACTCTCTCACTCTGACACTTTCCACTTGACCTGCCTCATTTCCTAGGACAATCGAGCAGTTTCCTCCTGGTAGGACCAGAAAAGTATTGTTCCAGAAAGTTCTCCTGCACACATTGCAGGAATTTCTCCCCTTCTCTGCCCATACATTACTGTTTCCCAGCCTGCCCTACAGTAATTGAAATCACCAACCATCCAAATCTTACTTGTCCTGCAGGTTTCCATAATCTGCCTACAAATATTCTCTACTGCCTCCAACCCACTATTTAAAGGTCACCACTCCCCTCCTGTTTCATCCCTCCAGCCATGTAGGTTCTCATTCAAGAACTGCATCTCATTTAAGCGCTGTGATATTAACTTTGACCAAGACTTCTACACCTTTTTTTAACCCCCCCTGTTTCTACAAATTCTGGCTTGAGCAATGTTTTTGTCAAAGTGACAGCAATGTCAACCCCATTTCTGCTTCCAGGGTTTTGTTTGCTATGCTCTGTGCATTTACCTACATACAATTTAACTCTGACCTTATCTCTGTCTTGTCCATTGGGAGGTGACCATTTCTTTGTTGCCTGTCAACACTCAAACTTTTCTTACTTCCTTTTCCCCTTTCCTCATCTCCCTTTTGGGCTCTTTGATACTTCTAAAACTAGGCCTATTGGTCTACCCACTCCCTTGCCTCACAAGTTTAAATCCATCCCCACTACACTATTTATTCTCTCAGCCAGGAGATCGCTTCCATTTCAACTCAGGTAAAACTCATCTTTCTCCTTTCCCAAAAGTAATACCAATGTCTCAAAAATCTATACCCTTCCCCTCTCACCATCCCTCAAAGAATGCATTTCCTTGCCTGATCTGCCTTTGCTTAAATGCTGAAGCTCATGACACAGTACTATTTCTGAGATTACTACCCGGAAGTCCAGTATTTCAATGTACTAACTCCTGAAATTGATCCTGCAAGACCCCCAAGCTGTCCCTATCTATGTTGTTAGTTCCCACATGAACGACTATCACTGGCTGTTCACCCTCCCTTTCCAGAAATTTATCCAGTTGTTCCACTATGTCCTGAACCCTTGCACCCGGACCATTTGGGACTCACAATCTCAGCTTCAAAATAAACTGTCTGCACCTTGAGCTAGTGGCTTACCCACTACTACCACCTTTCTAATTTAACTATCAGTCTCTATCTCTTTTCCCAGAACAGCCTTGGGCACCATGGTGCTTTGGTTTTCCCTTGAGTCATCCATGCCTTACTTTTGTTGCTCATTCAATAGGCATCTAAGATTGCTTACGTTTATATGAAAGGCCTGCTCAGCTGTTCATCATACATTATGGCCTGCAAAACATTGTAAATCCCATCTAGAACTTTAGGGGTTATTCATCTGTGCTTTGGGCTTGCTTCTGATAAGATGAGTGGCTTTAACTTTGCTTCTGTATATTTGGAATTTCAGATTGTTGGATTTGCAGTAGCATTGAGCACATTGGGCTCTCTCTGTTCTGGTTTGTTCAACAAGTCCTTGACTATATTATAATACTGCTGTTGCAAGTGTAAAAACTTCTAATTTTGCTTCAATTTCCCTAACATTTGAATAGGACCTGCTATGTGAACAGCTGCCAACATCTTATTTTAACCAGTGTTTCAGCTGTGACTTGTTTGTTGAGGTTTGTATTTTTTTTCTCTTGGCAATGCATAGCTTTGTGTGAACTTGTGTCTCCCTGTCAATGGCTGTGCATCCTTCCAGCCCTGCAACACTCATCTCAGTGCCTCTTCTGACATCAGGTTTCAAACATAGAAACACAGCAGTGGTAAACTTACTTGTTTGATTTTTTAAAATTTGTCCGTCCTGCCAATCTTTTCTTCATGGTGATGCTCACATTCCATACTGCTGTGATCCGCCTTATTTTCCCAAATGATCTGTGCTGGTACCTTACACTTTTTGCCACCTCTGCCAGTATATGGTGCTGGGCAAGGGTTGTCTGAGACAGTTCATTGCTACTAAACCTCCTTTCTCTTTGATTTGCCTTAAGCTTATCTAATGATTATTTGTAGAAGATAAATGATTGCAGAGTATCTCGAGAGGAGGCACCGTCCTTAGGTAAGGTAAGAATGTTAAGATGTGACAGACAGCATGGACCTTTGAAACAATTAGCATACTTCACATCAAACAAACAAGTTTGACATGCAATAGTTACAAAACTTCTCATTATACAGACTAAAACATTGGAAGAAGGTACTGTGCTCCCATGGACAATTATTTTGTCTTGAATCAAAAATTTCTTGAGCAAGATCCCTGTTGCTTTGTGTATTTTAGCTACAGTAGGAAATATACAACTTACAGATTTCCTGGGCTGTGGTCAGCTGAGCGCCAAAGATTCAAGTTATATTCCAGGACGGTGATGGGAAATTGGAAACGTCCTCCAGCAAGCTTTCCCAAAATGTGAATTGTCACCCCAGTCGGCTTTCTGGCTCTAATTAAGGGAGTCTTGGCTGTCCTGGAGCCAGAACTCAGTGCAAACAGTAATGAGCCCCCTTTGAAATCTTAGATTTCTTTTTGATTAGTAGGTGCAGTCAAACTGACGTCTGAAGCCTGATTGCCGCTGTGGAAAAAGCCTGTACGCTTTTACAAATAAATTCTGCAGTTTAAACAAATCTCACCACACTGCTCAGCAACCGAAGCTAATTCCCCACCACCAATCGGAGATCACGTGAAATCCAAGGCATGTAAATAGAGTTCACATGGGAAATAATTTGCGAGTCACTGCCCTAAGCAGATGTGCAAGGGCCTATATAAATACAGGTTCTTTCTTTACTAATGCCTGACATACCCAAGATACTGCAACAATGTTATGGTAGCTGCCATTCAATTTTCCCATGCCTTAGCTAAATGAGCCAATGACGGCTTATGGCCTTTAATAGGCTTTTAGGAGCTGGTTTGCTTAGTTACTTTTTGCAAGCTTTTTTAACATGCTTTTGACAGTTAGTGTGTTCTCGAAGGTCATTGATATTGTAGTATGTCTCAGCAATATCATCACTTCCAAGCTCTAGTAACTCTACTCCGAGTTGCTTTTTTTTTGACCAGGGCAGACTTGATGAACCGAAGGGCCCTTTTGGTGCTGTAAACCTCTATGACTCTATGACTCTACTCTTGAACTCATATCCAGATTTTAAAATGAAACGTCAGCTTTCCTGCTCCTCTGCTGCTGCTTGGCCTGCTGTGTTCATCCAGCTGTACACCGTGTTATCTCAGATTCTCCAGCATCGGCAGCTCCTACTATCTCATTAAAAAAGAAGACTGTTTTTGTGAACATCCTTCGAAAGTTGATGAAAAGTTCTTTACAATGTTTTTACAGTTTATTGTAACATTTCCTTTTGAGAAATATAGAGAATTATATCTGCGATCCTGAACCTACCACTAAATTACTCAGTACAGGCTAATGTCCTGGCGATGTGGGTTCAAATCCCACTATTGCAGATGGTGAAATTTGGAATCAATTTAAAAACAAATTATGACAGGTTTATCCAATGTTTTAGTCATCTGAGATAGACAAACAGGAGGCTGGAAGAACACAGCAGGCCAGAAGTGACTGCAGGACTGAAGAAAGGTAATATCTGAAACGTTGACTGCTCCTTTCCTCCAGATGCTGCCTGGCTCACTGTGTACTTCCAGCCTCCTGTTTGTCTACCTTGGGTTCCAGCATCTGCAGTTTTTTTTTTGTCTGTAACTAAGTTTTACCCATCTGGTTCATGAATGTCCTTTAGGGAAGAAAATCTGTTGTTCTTATCTGGTTTGGCCTACATGTGACTCCAGAAATGTGGTTGACTCCCAACAAAGAAGGATGGACAAAAGTACTGACCTAGCTAGCAAAGCCCAAATCCTGTGAACAGATAAACTGCTGCCACTATGACCTGACCCCACTATTCCCCAACCACTTGTAACGGTGCCAGCCCTAGGTCACCCTTTACTGGCTCCGGCCCTGAACAGCACTGGCCCCACATTGGACCTGAACTCACTCCTTCCCTCACATCATTGCCAGGCCCAGTATCCCTCATGTACCCTGACTTACCCTACACACTGCAGAGCTTACCTAAACCTCTTGCAACCTTGCACCCTACATGTCAGTCACCCTACCCACCTGGCATTCTGATACCTTCCCACCTGGTACTTCACTTAGCAAGCACCTATCCTCTCAGCACCTACATCATACGTTATTGCTTACTGATTCGCAGCAGCTGTCCAAGTGGCTGCCTGTGATACTAAAACTTTAAATTTAACAAAATTGCAACTGACTGCTGTGAGAAAGAAGAGGGTTGCCTTCCTGACTGATCTATGTTCCAAGGGACCTGTCAGAATGGGATTATGCTATGCCTTTCTGAAAAAAAAGCCCTGATCTGAATCTTCTGTCAGAAATTTGGAGCTGTTTTAGAATCTGTTTGGGGCTGGAAAGTTATGTTTTTGAGGTGGCAGAGGTGGGGTGGAACCAAGATGAAAAGTGAACAAATGGCGGGGGTGCCCAGTGCAAAATGCAAGACGGAGGTGCTAATGGTTATAGAGGAGAGATATAAGTGTAGATGTAAAATAAATAACATACTGCTAGTCTGACTCATTTTTCTAAACGTCCAGTACTTAGTCCTTTAACAACTAAATTACACTTTGTCCCAGTAACTGCAGCATATTTTGGCAAAGAAAACATGAATCTGGTTTGATTTTAAACACAATTAAGCAGGAGTCAATTCTTAATTGTTCTATGGAATGTCTTTTAAAAGAATGAAACAAAACACATTAGATATGAATATTACTGATGTCATAATATTTGATTTTCAACAAGTTGCATCTTCACTCTAGCCTGGGTTCATTCTTGTCTGTTCAGCAGGGCTGTGCAATCACTTGTTGGAAGGAATGGAGGTATAGAATCTATTCAGACAGCAAGTTTTTATCCTGGAGCTGGCTTTGGGAGTTGTTGTAGCAAATTTAGTAGAAGTTTAGTAGAGTCTCTTTCAGGTATTTTGTCTTTATTATTTTGTCTTTGCATTAATGAATGAATAGCAGTATGTTTACAAGGCTTTATGCTACATGATCTGGAAAGGAACTTAAAGATAGTCAAGTAATCTTGTACCTACTGGCCTTTTACTCTCCTAGGGGGTACAGGTTACGGATTTGAGCACTGGTGTCACTGAGAGCTGGTGGTAATGGGAGTGAATGTCTAAGGTGATGTTTTCAATCCTAATCATGGGACTATTCTGTGCTGGATGGTTTCAAACTTCCTGAGTGTTGTACAAGTCTCATGAATCAAAGTGAGTGGCCAGTATTCCATAATGCTCCTGACTTGACACTTGTAGATTATGCATGGGCTTCGGGGAGTCATTAGGTGAATTAGCATAGAATTCCCAGCATCACATAAAAGAAGGTATCTCAGAATTGTATAAAGATGGGGAGCAGGGGGAAATTCATAGTAGAACAGTACCGATACATCTGATTAGTCTTTGCTGTATTTATGTTCTAATGTTTTAATTGATGTTTTAATTTTTCTGCACTTCAGGAAAGATTTTACTTTGTAGACCACAACTTATGCAGATCGAGTTTATGTGATTAAGTCTGTATGTGATTCCTTTCAATTTAATAAAAAAACTGAAATAAAATATTGTAGTAAGTAATGACATTGCCACACAGATGTTTTCATTGCAATCCTTTCCACACATGCATCAGTAGGGGCTTTAGCAGGTAACGATTGTTGGCCTGATCTCCTGGCATAATCAACGAGGAGTTGATGGAACTTCTGAAGAAATATCACAACTGCAACACATCTTCAAACAAGTGAAAATTTGTCACTGACATCATTTCTATTAGCAATTATTTACACTCAGTCAGAGTATCATTTGCAGTGGTGAGTTACCTGTAAGTTATTGCATTAATGGCCTAAAGTATGTTGACAATTCCCTACCTTCATGTAAATAATAATCTTAGAGCTGTATTGTCAAGGAGGACATGGATCTGAGAACAACTTCAGTCACACTGTCTTAGAATGCTCAAAGTTTGACTCATTATAGTTGCTGATTCAAGGGATTCAACGACAAAGTCTAGGACTAGATTGTTTTCTTTCCATCTTGTACGGAGAATGGTATGTGGTGGAAGGGAAGCTTAAGGGGTGAACAACAACATGAATTTAAAATTATAGGGGCAATAAATAAACCAAAAGTATATATGCTGCTGAGACTACCTTTTCCAACTGAATTTTACGTATTACAAACAATGGACTTTTGCTACAAGGTTGAGATAGACTACTTGTACAAAAGCGCAAGCATTATGAACTCTAACCATCTTTGCACTCAAAACAAGGTGTATGTAGTGAAGTAAAGCAAATTGACCAGATGACCTCAAGTGTTCTGAAGAGATTTAAACACAATTACTATTGTCAAGTAAAATTATTTTTATTTTATAACAAATTTGAATATCCAAGTCCACATCAACGGAAATAAAAAGTTTCACTAATGTGGAACAGAGTTTCTTATATTACATGTAAAAATCTACAATTTCCTCCTTGTGCAAGTATAATAAGCAATAGTGTGCACATGTAAGACAGATGAACATAATACTTTAACTGCCAATTACATTAGTATACATTCTAACAAATTCAGGCACTTTATGGCTTATAATAGTGACTCAAGTGACTATTGTGGGCTATCAATGGCAGGACATTGTCACAAATCAGAATTGTTAACAACACTTTCTAACCAAATATCCGTAAGGAGTTTGAACTTTCTCATCAAAAGTTTGATATGGTATCAAATTAGAATTTATGTATGCTGCAACGGATTGAAAGGTACATGATTCCCCTAGCCATGGAATTTGCAGATTGCATCCTAAGTAAATAAGAGGAGCAGAGGTAGACTTTATGAGCCCTCAAGCTTGCCATCTATAACTAATCTTCTGTCCACTTCAACTCCACTTTTCTGCTCATTTCCTTCAGTTTTCTAAGAAATGAAAAATATATCTATTTTAGCTATGAATATGAAATATAACATAACCATGAAATGCTGGGGAAGCCCTAACTCTCTGGTGTATAGAATTCCACAGTCACAGCAAACATAGTAAAGAATTTCTCCAGTCGCGGTCTTAAATGATCAAAACTTATTTTGACACGGTGCCCCCATGTTCTGGGTTCCACGACCGGGAAAACTCCTCCGTGTTCACTCTGTCAAGCCCCTTCAAATTCTTATGTTTCATTGAAATCATTTCTTACTCTTCAAAATTCCAGGGAGTATTGACCTACTTTACTCAGCCTCTCAGCATAGGACAGTTCTCACTTTCTAGGAATTAATCCAGTGAACCATCAGAGATAGTAGGAACTGCAGATGCTGGAGAATCTGAGATAACAAGGTGTAGAGCTGGATGAACACAGCAGGCCAAGCAGCATCATCGGAGGAGGGTAACTTTTTCAGGGTAGGCATCCTTAGAAGAGGCTTCGCAGGGGGGTTACAATTGTTTCAGAGATAGTAGGAACTGCAGATGCTGGAGAATCTGAGATAACAAGGTGTAGAGAGGCCCGACTTTGTCTCTAACCAAGTTATATTTTTCCACAAAAATGGAGATTAGAATCACACATAGTTCTCCAGAAGCGCCCAAAGCCCTTTTCAGTTGTATTAAAATTTCCTTGTACTTGTACCTTAGTTCCCTTGCCATAAAGACCAACTTGGCATTTACCTTACCTGCTGTACACATGTGTTAACATATTGCATTTCTTGGATGAGTACAGTATTTGAACAACATTTGCAAGTCATTTTTTAATATATTCATATATATTCATGAGTTGTGGGTGTCACTGACAGGAGCAGCATTTGTTGACCAGCTCCAGTTGCCATTAAGAAGTTTTATGACCTTTTAGAAAAAAAACTTACGACCTAGGTCAAGAACCTAACTCTTTATATTCTATCTCGTATCTTATTGTTCATTCATTCAATCTGTCCAGATTTCTTTGCAGCCTCTTTGCATTGTCCCCATAACTTATGTTCCCTGTTGGCTTTGTCTTGTCAGAAATCTTGGCCACCTTGCTCTGTTTCTTCATTTAAGACATTAAAATGGATTGCTTCCTGAGTTTCATGGATATTGTAACTGAACCAGTGAGGCAGGCAGTGCCATATGATCAATAATGTTTGCAAATGATATTGAGCGATCTGGTAGAGATGAAGAATATGTGGTTGAGTATTTGGAGAAAACTGGAAGACAAGGATAAGAGCAACAAATCAAAAATCCAATTTATAGCCTGTCAGTTTGAGCCTAGGGATAAGGTTCAAAGTGAAGATGTAAAAGAGATGGAAGATTTGAGGAATGGGCGCTTTCAAATACTGGGCAGAGTCAGTAGTGGCAGAAGATGGAAGCCGTAAAATGTAAAGTAGGCGATAGATTACCTCTGGTGGTAGTAATTGAAGAATTGCAGTGGAGTGTCATGTGATAGAGAAAGTGTTCCTAATACCTGAAAGGGAGAATCTATAAGATAATTATGATACCAGCCTGATGTACAGTGCAGAAGTGTGGCTACCATCAAGAGTAGAGGAACTCTAACTTGATACAAGTGAGTTACAGAAGCTGAAATAGATGTCCAGAGCAATGGGTAATGGTAAAATCAGGAACTAGCACGCCAAGGGTCTGAGACGATTGGTGAGCATTGAAGATAATAGTCAAAAAGAGTGAAATGATGAGGTAATTTGACATGGAAACAAAACGTGGTGGCATGAGTGGTGATGGCAAAATTGCAAAGAAGGAGAAAGAGCCTCCGATCAGATGGAAAAGGTGCAGTGGTGAGGGATTAAGCCTGCAGAAGGCAATGGCCTACTGATATCATTGCTGCGTTGTTAACCCAAAGACCCAGGTAATGACATGGGGACCTGGGTTGGAATCTTGCTGTGGTAGATGGTGGAATTTGAATTCAATCTGGATCTAAGAGTCTAATGATTATCATGAATTCATCGTTGATTGTTGGAAAAAGACCATCTGATTTGCTAATGTCCTTTAGGGAAGGAAACTGTTATCCTTACCTGGTCTGGCCTACATGTGACTCCAGACCCACAGCAATGTGATTGACTCTTCTCTACCTCTGGGCAATTAGGGATGGGTAATAAATGTTGGCCTAGCCAGCGACGCACTCGTGCCATGAATGAATAAATAAAAAATAATGAGTTTGGAAGAGGAATGGGTGATTGACATGAGATGACGAAGAGGCCACTAAAATGGGAGAAATTGAAAGAAGAAAATGTAGTAACATGAATTGGTGTCTTTGATGAGCGGTATTGGGAAGAAAAATAAGAGCACTATTGAGATACAGGCACAAAGCAATCAAGAATGACAAATGCACAAAACATTAAAAAAAAATGCATGTTTACAAAGCACTTGGTTTTGGAATTGAAGGGTAGTAAAGTTATGTTAGAAGTTACATAGTGTTTTGTTCTAGGACTGTGCACAGATCTTGTCTTGAGAATTGATTATAGTGAAGTTTGCCTTTTACCTTGGAAAACCATAGTTAGGAGACATATGGAAGTGTTCAAACATGCAATTCAACAGTATTCAATACATAGTTACATCAATAATGAGTATTTATAAATTTAGATATCAGTAATTGTGGTGGCACGGTGAGCATTTTTAAGATTATATCAAACTACTATCATTAGAAATGAGAGAATTAATGGCACAATTTCATTTTAGAAATGTCTACAGGTCATATTTAATCACCTGCAAAAACAAGAAAAATTTTTTTTTATACCAGTGACTGTTGACTCCCTCTCCCTTGACAGAAATTCACTGCGCCTACTGCAGTCTTATCTTGCCCTCTTTCAATGACTCCATGGTGAATTGCTGATCTAACTTGTGGAAGTATTTTCAATACAGAGTTCAAAGGTTCAAGATATAGCTTCTATTATCTTCAGGGACAATGTTTATGGACAACGATTTCCATGCTGGTCAGTGATACCCAAATCATATGAAGTGATTTTTCAATCCCAACACATACTTCCAATTTCTTCCCACTTCTGGGAGTAAAGGTACTTTATTAAGGTAGAACAGTAACTAATATCCACCATCTTAATTGACAATTTTGCCATAACTGTTCCATACAGAAATGCATGTATTCCTTGTAATGCCATTTTATTTCATTGTGAAGAACCTTTTGATATTACAGGAATACTAAAAAAGGGGCATGAAATCATTTTGTGTGCTAGAAGCCAAAATGGAATTTTGCACAAGTCTTTCTTTAAATATTATGTACCAGTACTCTCACCTCTATATTACATTGTAGCAGTGAGGCCACTTTCAAAGCTCACCTCTAACTTCATGTGAATGCAGCAATGAGGATTGACGCTTACACCAAGTAACAGAATGCGACAATTGTGTATAAAAAGTCTAGAGCCATGAATGCTGTGTACAATTATAATGCAAGGGGTAAAAGCATCCATGTGGCTCTAAAATGATACCTGAAGTATTATTGTAAAATCAGCTACTCTAACTCTAGATTAAGTATATGAACCTTGCCATTAGTATACTCAAAAAAATGACACGATGTGTAACTTTGGCTATTTATTTTAAGGATACACCAAATAAATATCTATTCCAACTACATCGTTAATTCTATTATGCTTAATCATTTCTCACTTATTCCTATTGTTTGGTGCTCCTGAGTCGGCCACATCACTTGAACACGAACTTTTGTTCCAAACATTAAATGCACCTGTTTTTTTTTATTGGTCAACACAATAAATATATGCAAATCACTCTTACATTTCAATTTGCCTTCGACATCTAGTTAAAATCTAAACCATCCATGTACTCTTAAGTTTTCTAAATTTGAATCCAAATTTTTAAGAATCATGGAAGTCTTCATCCTAATACTGGATTTCAATTTATCCATGTCCTTAAGAATCTTGCATACATGTGTAGAGGCTTCTCTCCTCAAGACAAAACTGTCTCAGATTTTTCATCTATTTCTCAAAGCTCATATAACTTAAGTCAGGCATTAGTTTGATTGTCTGCCTCCAATGTTTGGAGATCTTTCTTGTGGTACAGTTGTGAAAAAAAAAAAAACAGTTGATAATGTTCCAGGTTTGGTCATGACACGTGTCTGCATGCCTGATCATCGTCTTTTGGGATTTATGCTTTATTCTTCACCAAATGTCCCAGGATCTAGTTGTATCTCCTCATTTTCAGTTGCACAGTTGTGTTGCTGATTTCTGTCAATTATTCATCAATACCTACTTCTAAATCCTTCTAGACTACAGGATGAAGCAGAGGAGAAAGAAGTGTTTGAATACATTCCCACTATGGATTGGTCTTCACTAGTTTCAGAACTTTGTACTTATTAACTAATTTGCCACTTATCAGTCTACCCTCCCAGGCTTGTGTATTTAGTCAGGCTCTTTCTCCGATTTGATACCCCTTCACAATCAATCAAATATCACTTGCAAACTTAATCAGTAGTTTTATTCTTCCCGTCAAATCCCTGACATATTGTAAGCAGGAGAAACCACAACGATGAGTCACCTTTGACACCACTATTGATGCCTTGCCCTGCAGACACCGTTCTACTTGTTTAACCAACTTACAGATTCACCACAAAAGTGTCCTGATGTTTGCTGTAAGGCTATTAAATTAGTAACATTAGATTAATGGATGTACCTTTGTAATTTAATTATCTTAATATATTTGTAATTACAGGACAGAAAATTCTTCCTAACAACAATTACCATTTGACAGGGTCCTTTTAGAGCTTTGCGTTATTATTCCATATTTCAGAACGTCACAGACCCTACACTTCACCATTGGAGTTTTATTTGAAAATGAGCAAGTATCGCAAATCCATATCTTTGAAGTGGGAGAGCTTTCCTCTTCACTGCTTTCAGGTTCTTTGGGTGTACATGTCTTAGAAGTGTAGATCAGCCTTTCATCAAACTGGGTATAAAATAATGTTTTTGGGCTTGTTATTGAGTTAGACCTCATCCAGGTTGCAAAGTGCTTCTGTTTATTCTTGGTCTGAATTGCTCTAAATGGTGAGATGGTGAATCTGTTCTTCTGATTTACACAGTTGTTGCTGGAATTCTGGAAGCTTGCAGGTGATCTGGGTGCTAGAAGGAACAAGAGAAGCATTTGACAACATTCTCTTTGCAAAGCTAGAAATAATGCTTAATCATAGATGCTAGTATGTTTTGACATGGCTAGAAATAAATACCTTCCCCAAACCCCCCAACAATACCAGTCAAAGTCTGAGACCAAAACATCATTGGACCAATGGAACACTGCAGGTCCATAGCCTAGGAGATGGTTTCTGGCAAAACAGATGGGAGAAGGAGATCAAAATCTCTGTAGATGGGAATGAGAGGCTTGGTCAGTGACTGGGATATGGAGGGGAACATAATTAGCAGGATCAGCTAAGTTGGGAGAGGTTTGGGAAAGCAGAAGAGACACTGATTGTCACCAGCGAAGGAGTGGTGATGGTTAGTGGTGAGATTAGAGCCTCCCTTGACAAACCAATAGTGGCATTTCTGCTGCTTTTGCCCCACAAGGAATGCCAGAAACTATTTACCTACTACAGTCACAGCTCCCACCTCCTTTTCCAATGTTGAGTTTCCTTGCTTTTCTTTCTATGTCCAGTAAAGCTCTTACACAAAATTGAATTTTTTTGTTCCCATCACCAAATTGCAAGTGGTTCTCCACCACCCACATCACCACCCCTCCCCTCACAGTCAGTTAATTAACCACCACCAGGAGATTACTGTTTCCAACTGAATAATTTATGTGTAAGACCTGATGAGAGAAATGCAAACCATCAGAAGTTGAGGGACAAGGAGAGGGGGCTAAGTCAAAATGGAGCTGGAAGGGGAACACAGTTTCTTGACCACTGGGAAACCCACACAGCACTGAATATTAAATCAGGCTACCAAATAATTTGGCAACCCAATTCAATTCTGTTAATTATGTATCCTGCTTCTCCATGGTGGACTACTAGGATATCTGCAATTGCAAAAATCCGGAACAAAAACAAAGTTGCTGGAAAAGCTCCGCAGGTCTGGCAGCATCTGTGAAGGAGAAAACAGAGTTAACGTTTCAGGTCTAGTGACCCTTCCTCAGAACTGTAAAAATCAGGCTTTGCTTGAATACATGACTTCTTGGGGAAGTTTCCCATATTAAATCTTTAATGTTCTCCCCTACACAGACACCTTGTTTATAATTTGAGAGTAACTTGATTTGAAAACAAAAGCAGCCACAGGATACCTGGCATTATTTAGTCCATAATATTAACCACTCATTGTTGTTAAAAATATTTTCAGCTAAGCATTTTAAACTTGAAAAATAATCACAATAAATGAAAGCCCTGAATATCGCAAACATTTTTTTGACATGTGGCCCAAATGAATAAATCCCTCAGAAAATATAAAAGGAAGAAAAAGAATGGTCTGATAGACTGCACAGGTTCTAGCTCGACCCATACACTGGATCAAACTCAATATTTTCATATACTCCTTCTCTCTTTCACAGGTAACTGATAACAAGATGTTCCAGGAAACATCTTTTAAAAGATAATTTTATTAGTAGAGTTGCAGACTGGTTTATAAAGTTACTAATCCGTGGCGTGGTTGTCCAAGACAGTTAGGACCTGAAAGGGTTAACTGACATCACAAGGTATGCTCGACCTATCAGGATGTAAAAGACTGTTTCTGGGTGGGGGCTAAGGGATTTTTTTTTTCTTCAAGGGCCCGACATGTAATTCAATGATTAGCTACATGTTATTAACCCCAAGAATAGATCAATGTGTACTTTTATGCCTGATGTTTCATGAAAGATTATATATTGTAAATAAATTGCAACTAGTTATTAAATAATATGTAATAAACTGATTTACTGCTCACCAGGATTGAGCCTCAGACTTTGTATAGGTACTCTTCTCCACATGATGTCAGGAGCGTAGACTAATTGTAATAAGAAAGATTGGTGGTGTCTAATCTGTCCATGAAATCCCAAATGGGAGCAATACCTTTATAAATAAATCTACTGTACCTTACAAGGTGTGACTAGTGCTGTTGGCTCACCCCAACTTTCAAAAATAGTAGTTTCAATGATACACTGGGGCTGCATTAAAGACATTAATCCACTATAACTTGTGTGAGGATGCCAAATGGGTTTTCCAGGTTGGTATGCCTTCACATGTATTTTTAGTTTTAGTTTAAGTTTTAGGAATGATATGCAGTCATTAACTACTCTGGACTTTTCACACAGTGATTTGGTAGACTTTACCTTCTTGGTGAGATGTCAGAGCAGCTGCAGGGTCCTCAGTTTGGTGGTCACTGCCAGTATTTTTCTGTTTGAGGATGAAAGAAAGAAAACTAAGTGAAAGTCTAGCCTTCTGTCAGTTCAGGTTACTTCAGCTGTCAAAATCCATCTTTAGCACGTTGTGGAAACTCCCAATTATGTTCCTCCAATCTGACCAATACTTTGTGACAGAGCACTTATCTCATTTGATCATTTCCCTCACTGCGAATGCTTAACTTAAATTCCAGTAAAATTGGAAATTTCAGTGCTATTCCTTAAAATTATGGCAGAACTGTTGATAAAACAAATACATAACTTGTTTTTCAAGCAAATTATCAATTTTATTCCACTGCTTTCTATAAAAGGAATTACTTATCTATTTATTCAGCAATCTTCAGGCAGATATGCCAAGTGGGTGATCATGTTAGTGTCCTCCTGAAGTCCCCAGCATTATAAAGCCAGTCTTCAGCCAATTTGATTAATTCCACAAGATATCAAAAACAGCTGAAGGCCATGAATATTTCAAAGATTGTAGATACTGATGAAACATTATTGAATGTTTGTGGTCATATTGTTCCTAGTCAAGCTGTTCTGATATGGTTACAACAGGGATCTACCAAACAATTTGGACAATTGAAAGACAATTCTTTCACAAAAGAAAAGACAAATGCAGTTCAGCAAATTATCACCCTATCAGTCTACTCTCAGAGTTATTGAAGTGGTTGACAGTGCTACGAAACAAACGTTACACAGCAATAATCTACTCACCAGTGATTAGCTTGGATTCTGCCAAGGCTGCTCAGCTCCTGACCTCAGCACAGCGTTGGTCCAAACAGCAAAAGTGCTGGACCCCCAGAGGCCAGGTGAGGTAGACTGCCCTCGACATCAAGGCAGCATTTTACAGACAAGGGCATAAAGTTGAAATTGAAGTTGATGGGACATGGGGAAAGGTCTCTGTTCATTGGAGTTAAATCTACCACAAAAGGAGGTTGGTCATGGTTATAGAATGTCAATTTTCTCACTCCAAGGACATAGTTGCAGCAGTTCCTCGGGAGAAGTATTTTTAATCAACCTGTTCAGACATGTTGTAGCACACTGCTGGATCAGGTGGGACTTGAATTCAAGCCCTTAGTTTAGGTGTAGGGAAATGACTACGACACTACAAGAGCCCTCAAGTTCCTCAGAGTAGATTTCTAGGCCCAAATATCTTCAGCTGCTTCAATTACTTTCCCCACTTATGATGGAGAAAGGTTCACCGATGACTGCATAATCTTAGTATCATTTGCAACTCCTGAGACACTGAAGCATGACGATCTAGACAACGGTTTGGTCTGACAATTGCAAAAAGTATTTATACTGTAATAGTGACAGACACTGACTCTCTCCAACAGGAGAGAATCTGACTATCTCCCATTGACACACGACAGTATTATTTTCCCAGAATCCTCTCAGTATCAGTAACTTGGGGGTTTCAGTTGAACAGAAACTGAATTGGACCTGCTATAAAAATACAGGTCAGAGTGAGAATTCTGAAGTGACTAATTGACCTCCTGACTCCCTAAAAATCTTTCTATCATCTGTAAGACAAATCAGGAGTATGATGGAATATTCTCCATATGCCGGTATGACTGCACCTTCAAACACTCCAGGAAAGTGACATCATCAAGAACAAAGCAGTCCGCTAGATCAGCATCATACCCAACATTATGGGAGGTGGTGGTGTAATGTTGGCATTTGGAATAATAATCTAGAATCCCAGACTATTGTTTTGCAGGGGGACATGGGTTCAAATCCCATGGCAGGTAGTGAAATTTGAATTCAGTGAAAATTTGGAATTTAAGAGGGCTGCTTAAATGCAATCACCATCAATTGTTGTAACATCCCATCTAATTCATTCATGTTTTAAGACCATTTGGAATGGACAAGAAATCCTAGCCAGCAATCTGACATCCTATGAACAAATACATAAGAAAATTATGTATTGTGACCACTGACACAGTGTGTACTATCTACAAGATGCACCGCAGCACCTGACTGACTCTTTTTCGTAGGCACTTTCCAAAACCATGACCTGTCCTCACTTAGGACAATATGTGAGATAATGGGTACTGCAGATGCTGGAGAATCCGAGATAACAAAGTGTGGAGCTGGATGAACACAGCAGGCCAAGCAGCATCACAGGAGCAGGAAAGCTTGACGTTTCGGGCCTAGACCCTTCATCAGAAATGGGGGAGGGGAAGAGGGTTCTGAAATAAATAGGGAGAGAGGGGGAGGCGGATAGAAGTTGGATAGAGGAGAGGATAGGTGGAGAAGAGACACACAAGTCAAAGAGGCGGGGATGGAGCCAGTAAAGGTGAGTGTAGTTGGGGGGATAGGGAGGAGATAGATCAGTCCAGGAAGGACGGACAGGTCAAGGGGGCGGGATGAGGTTAGTAGATAGGAGGTGGGGGTGGGGCGTGAGGTGGGAGGAGGGGATAGGTGAGAGGAAGAACAGGTTAGGGAGGCGGGGACGAGCTGGGCTGGTTTTGGGATGCGGTTAGGGGAGGGGAGATTTTGAAGCTTGTGAAATCCACATTGATACCATTGGGCTGCAGGGTTCCCAGGCTGAGTATGATTTGCTGCTCCTGCAGCCTTCGGGTGGCATCATTCATTTCTGATGAAGGGTCTAGGCCCAAAACGTCATGCTTTCCTGCTCCTATGATGCTGCTTGGCCTGCTGTGGTCATCCAGCTCCACACTTTGTTATCTAGGACAATACGTGGGAGCTTTACCACCTGCAAAGTCCCTCAAAGACAGGCTCCTTATTGAACTGAAATCAAAATCATTACTTTCAGTGAAACAAAATCCAGTGAAACACCCCAACAGTAATATGAATGCACCCGCACCAGCTGCAATAATACAGAAGAGCCAATAAGGTGAACAAATGCTGGCCATTACCCACATTTCATTAAAAAGGTTTATTTCTTACTTCTTTAAGTAGTATCATTTATTTTAATGAACATCCTGTTTTCATACTTAAAAGGAACAGCAGACTTTCATTGAAACATTTCCTATAGAATAAATCTTTCAGTTACTACTTTATACTGGTAGAAACAATAAACAGAGACCAAAATTCCTCTGTTAACATTTTCACGCTAAGGATCATAATCTTAATGAAAAAGTGCCTTTATTCTCTTACCCAGGGGGCATCCTCAATTCAGCCAGAGATTTCTCCCAACTGCACCAATTTGGCATTTTCAAGTTTAACATCACATGGATTCATTGAGATTTTTGAGTTAAGAAAGCTCAAGTTTGGAACATTGCAGCTAAAGCATCTCTATTTGTCCTTGAGAAGGTAATGGTGATCCTTCTCTCAGAATTAGTGTCATGCATGTGTTAAAGTCACTCCCTCAATTCTAGCAGAAGGTAGGGAATTCTATGCTTAATGACTTGTCATCAATGGTGAGATGAATTGAAATCGTGGATGTGTTTGGGCCCATGCACCAGCTATCTTTTATCATTCTAACGTACATGTTATGGGTTTGGAAAGTGTCAACAAAAGTAGCTTGGTGCCTTGGTACAATGTATTTGTGGTTATTAGACATTGCAAACATGGTCAGCTAATGAAGGGAGTGGATGATAAGGTAGTTGCAAAACACAACAATCAGGTTACTATTTAGTCTTTGATGATGCTACACTCAAGTGTTGCAAGTGCACCTATCTCGGAAAAAGAAGAATATTCAATTCAGGAGTGTAATTGCACTTTTAAGCACTGGAGGAGTTTTGGAGAGTCATGGGCATTAGTTTTACCCACAGTACAACTCAGCCCTGGATCTGTATTGGTATCTACTCTATTTAAATAGCGGGACCAGGGAATTTTTTTTATCCAGTTCCTGCCATTAAAACTCCTTTCACTTTAGCTGTGAGATTCTGGATTTAAAATCAGAGCAATTGTATTTTGTCCTATTTTAGTTTTATAGTCTATTTGCAATTTGATAATGCATTATCAGCTGATGAGGATCACACATCCCATGAGAATTAACCAACACTTTTTGACCTGCTTATCTTACAGAGCATACCTGCATATAGTATAGGACTTCAGCATCTTCTATACCCCATGCTGAAAAGTGACCAGCACTCATTCGATGTCGTACAGGTGTTGCCTTAATAGTGTACTTACAGCCTTCACTGGGAGAGCATAGAGGGAATAGTTTGGGAGAAAGACTCCTTTTTCTGTAAATTGATTTCAGGAACAAAATTACTGTGATCATAGTGCATCATGAGATTTCAAGCTTTCAGAAGTGCATCCATTTGCAGAGATCTGC
This sequence comes from Ginglymostoma cirratum, assembly GCA_024137785.1. Taxonomy (NCBI): domain Eukaryota; kingdom Metazoa; phylum Chordata; class Chondrichthyes; order Orectolobiformes; family Ginglymostomatidae; genus Ginglymostoma; species Ginglymostoma cirratum. The sequence goes on along the minus strand of JAHRHZ010000111.1, from coordinate 27,606,805 downwards.
AATCTGTATGTGTATAAAAATTCAACAGTAATGACTATCAAGGAATTTTATAGTTAACATTTTACCTCATAACATGAAATACAAAATATTTGTGTGGTATTCTAATACAAGAATAAATGCCTGAACATATGATTAGACCCAGCACATTTAGCACTGAAATGTAAGTTTCAAAGTTGATGCAATGTCAATCAGTATATACACAGCTGAGTAGAGAATAGACTTAATACACCATGGAGAAATGAAAATACAAGTATGGACTAAGTAGTTGACTCAAAAGGCTGCAATTTTATTGCTGCATGTGGACACCTAGTTCCAATTCCTGGGTGTGCCACCATCTACTTGGTGGAGTATCTCAGAGTGCTGCAGGATATTAGATTGGCGTACATGTAGGATCATCCCATGTGTGTCCTGGAATACCTTGAATAAATGTTATCCAATGTTCAAGCAGAATAAGTTTACATGACACATTTTATAATTGAGACAATGGTAAGCTATCCCTTCTCATCCTGTCAGCAGCCTTTCATACAGGTAACCCGATTGTTTTGCTTCAATGCTGTTCCACTGTCACTCAGCCAGGTGGAACTGTGCGGTGGGCAAGTTCCACATAACGCTATTTGACAAATTGGAGCTAGACTCCTCCATACACTTTGATAGGGATCGGAGGCTGCTTGGCAAGTCAACCAAAGCACCCAAAGTCTAGATGTATCTGCTTATTAATGTTCTCTTGTACTCTATACATTGGTGTCCTCATTGATTTCTGTGCAGAAGCATTCACCTCTTTCCTCAGTGAACTGGCAAACAAACCATGCTTTGGCTCTGTCTTGGCTCCTGGTCGCTTATATCTGATGTCTAACCACATGCAAATCAAATAACAGTCTCCTCTTGTTTTGCTGCTACATTTTCCTGTTTCTGAGGTGACGGTTGGGCAGACAATACTTTTGGGTGTCTGAAAAGCAGGAACTCAGAAGAGATGAGGGAGGTCGAGGCAGCTGGGAAGCAAGAGTCCCATTGGAACAGCATTTGAAAATTCAACATGCCAGTGACCAGGATGAGGCCATGTTGCTATTTAAGGGGTGTAAGGCTAGATCATGACATCTTTAAACTTTCAACCTGTGCTATAATCTATGGGTCTTTTTGCAGCCGGTCTCATGATGGAGACAACTATTTCCTCCAGAGGGATCACCATATGGAGGTGCCTTAGTTATTCTTCACCTCCCAACTCATCTTTCTCTGCCTATGTCCTTTTCTGTTGTGTACCACCTTGTCCCACAAGAGAGGAGCCAGAATTCCGAGTGATGGTCCAGCACATTTTTGTGCACTGTGCCAACCTCAGCTAAATAGCTGGAGGTACGTGGAGGCAGAGAGAGGAGGGCGAGGTTGGCAGCATTGGTAGTTATGAGGATGAAGAAGTGGAGCATTTGGACTCTAGGTGCAAATCGTATGTGCCAGGAAGCACTGCAGGGTGAATGATGGGCTGAGTAGCATAAAAATCTGGTGAGATAATGGATTGGAGATGTCACATGAAAATACATTCACTGTCCTTGATCGTTCATGCATGATCCTTAGACTTCTTGTGGGACTTCCCTGTTCCCATTCCTCTTCAGAGGGTGGTCCCCAAGAGCCCCTTGGCTACCTACCACAAAGCTGAGGCACCTTTCTTCCTTCCCGTCTAAAATACAAAGCCACATCTGTCACACTGGAACCCCTTCTTTGTCTGCCCTGGTGTTCAGTTTGAAATAATTTACATTACAGCAATATTTTTCTGTAGCTTTCCTTTAAAAAGGTAGTACAACACACCTCAGAGAACAACCAGCTGTGTCATGCAATTGGCAATAATTCTCCCACTGAATGCAACCTGTTATGTTGTTCAGTGGACCAGGGGCTCTTGTTGTGTGCAGAGGCCGCAGGGAGCTTGGAGGACGGAGAAGATGTGCTGTAGCTCCTCAGACTGAACTTATAACTGCAGATAATAATAAGGTTCCCGCCATGATCTGCAAGAGCATAGGCCAGACACAATAATGAACTCTGGGCCCCAAAACCATGGCAATCTAATCTTTAGCCCAATGGAGAAGTTCACAAAAATGCACGCAAGTGAAGTGAAAAACTTTTAAAAGATGAACTCAATCTCATTGTTTGAGCTTTAAAAGCTTAACTAGCTGGAGTAACTGTATCCGTGGAGTGTGATGTGTGCAATAATGATCAGAGCGTCTACATACTCTTCAATTGCACATTTCACACAAATCAACTTAGTTTTGTGTACAGAAAGACAACAGCTTCTAGAAAATTTGATTAGATAGAGCAGAAAGAAACAGAACTAGCTGAGGAAAATTCATCACACTGATTAAATAGAACAAATGTAATTGAAAGAATTAAACTTAGAAAAAAAAACCTAGTCATACAAATGCTTACAGCTCTCACTGGCAACAAACATGTCCTTTACTAACTTCACCTTCCAGTAACTATCAAGATGTATACAGGATGTAAAATGAGAATTGAAACATAGTTCCAAACCTTTCTGACATGCATTCATTGATGGGAATTTTCACCAAACATTTGCTAGTTGAAAATCTAGTGGTGGGTATTGAATCCTGGAATTAGACACAAATAAAATAAGTTGAATTCTCTCCTCATTGCAGTACTGTGGAGCTGCAACTAGTTCTTACATTGTAATGTCAGAATGTACTTCGAAGAACTACCCCTATCCAGTAAAGCACTATTTCACTTTTGCCCACCCCGATAGCTGTTGATCAGCTAGTCTTTCCAAAATCTGTTTGCGTCTTCCTTCAGAAGTGCTCATAAGATTCAAAACATGAAAGTGACACAATGTCAAAATTAGTACTTTTCTTGCCTGAAAGTGATACCCAGAGTTTGTGGGTGCGTTGAGCAACTGGTATTAGTGCAGCAGACAAGAATAAAAATGGCACAAAGAGATCTGACAGTGTCTACAAACCCCAGTTTGCAAATATAAACGAGACCTCTGTCCATTCCTGGCAAATGCTCTGGCTGCCTATTTGGAGGTCCCGTGAAAGTTGGGATTAGCAAAGCTGTAGTGACAAGTTGGATGCGCCACCTGTTTCTGTTAACACCAAGACCAAGGCAGTTGAGATAAAAATCAGACAGTGTTTTAAAAAAAAAAAGCCACCCCTGCTATCCAGTGGCCGAGATGCACAAATAGATTGGAGCGATCCATAGGAAGTGAAAGTGGGTTTAACATTGCAGTTTTCAGAAAAAAAAAGGATGTTTTATCCTGTGTAATCACTCCCATACTTAAAGCATACAGACAAGAATCTAATCCTAATCCTAACAATCACTAGTTGTACAGAATTTACTCCAGTTTATGATGCAAAGCTGGGTGGGACAGTGAACTGTGAGGAGGATCCAGAGATTCTTCTGTGGTAGTTAGACAAATTGAGTGGGTGAGCAAATGCAGTATAATCTGTATATACACATGAGGTTACCCACTTTGATAACAAAAACAGGAAGGTGGATTCTCTGAATGGTGATTGATTCAGAAAGAGGTATAAGTGTAACAAAACCTGGGTGTCCTTGTACCAAAAGTAAGCATGCAGCTGCCACAAACAATGAAGAAAGCAAGTGGTAAATTGGCTTTCCTAGCATAGAATCCCTACAGTGTGGACACAAGCCACTCAGCCCAGGTCTACACTGACACTCAGGAGAGCATCCCAGACTCACCCCCTTACCCTATTCTTGCAACCCTGCAGTCCCATGGCTAATTCACCTAACCCACGCATCTCTGGAAACTATGGGCAATTTAGCATGGACAATCCACCTAACCTTTTTGGACTGCGGGAGGGAACTATAGCACTCAGGAAAGCTATGCAGACACAGGGAGAATGCGCAAACTCCACACAGACGGTTGCCTGAGGCTAGAATTGAACCCGGGTCTGTGGTCCTGTGAGGCAGCACATGCCACCCAGCAAGAAGATTCAAGTATAGGAGGAGAGATTTCTAGCTGCAGTTGTACAGGGCCTTGGTGAGAGTGCACCTGGAGTATTATTTTTGGTTTCCTTATCTGAAGATGTGTGGGTTTCCTCCAAGGGCTCCAGCTTCCTCCCACAGTCTAGAGATGTGGAGGTTAGGTGGATTGGCCATGCTAAATTGCCTATAGTGTCCTGGGATATGTAGGTGATTGGATTACCCATGGGAAATGCAGGGTTACGGGGCAGATTGGTAGGTGGTGGGTCCGGATGGGATGCTCTTTGGAGGGTCAGTGTGGAATTGATGGGCCGAATGGCCTGCTTCCACACTGTGGGTATTCTATGATTCCATGGATTCTATGATCTGGTCGCGCAAAGATTTACCAGACTGATTCTTTAGGTGACAGAACTGATGTATGAAGAGACATTTTATTGGTTAGGATCCTATTCAAACAAGTTAAGAAGAATGAGGCAGTAGGGGGAGGGGAATGGAATCTCATAGAAACCAATAAAATTCTAACAGGACTAGGCAAGGTAAACACAAAAGATGTTCCTGATGACCAGGGAGTCCAGAACTGGGGTCAAAGTTTAAGCCAATTAGTACTGAAATCTCCTCACCCAAAGATTGGTGAGCCTGTGGAATCCTCTGCCACAAAGTGGTCAAGGCCAAAACATTGTAACTCACTCCTTCTTGAAAACATTCAATCTCACTAAAGGGATCAAAGGGTATAGAGAGAAAAGAAGAACAACATACTGTGCTGGATGATCAGCTGTGATCATATTGAATGGCAGTACAAGCTCAAAGCGCTGAATGGCCAATCCTGTTCCTGTTTTCTATGTTTCTATGCTTACCTGCATAGGCAATTCTTCTTTCAGTGTCTGTGGTTCACAATCTTCACTTTCCTCTGCCTGCTGAACTGCAGAGGCTGCTGGGATTGATGGACCTTTTGAACCATCCTTGTTGGAAGGTGACTTCTGGGCCTGTAAATTACATTAAATAAAAAGTTGTATGCTACGTAATCCTTTAAACTCACTATTATCCTATACAATTATGGCTGAACTCTGACTCCAACTTCCCATCCAATCCTGGTGCCTCTTGATTTCTTAAGGTCAGACAGATCAGTTTTGGGTTTGAATTTAACCAATGACTGACCAACCAAGACAGAGTTCCAAAAAATTCATTACTACTTAACTGAAAAAAGATTTCTCCTCATCCCTGTCCTAACAAACAAGTACCTAATCCGAGACCAGGATCTCTAGTTCTAGACTCCTCGGGTGATAGCAGGTTTAAAAGTCAGGTTCACATAGCTTTCCTCTAAAGAAAAACATTGCAGCAAGCATGCACACTTCCTATAAAGTGATACGTTAATATCAACACCCATGTGCATCAAAGGTTGCAAGCAGACTTCATTCTAAACTTCTAATAAATTGATTCAATACACTTTCTATTAACGAACGTCATGGTGGAAAAATATCTGCATTGATTCATCACGAGGAAGTTCCATCACACCGAGGTGCCTCATATGTCAACTTCGCGAGAATCTCTTTTGTATCCAATGAGTTAAATAAATAAGTATAAATCACACCATCCTTATTATGGTAATCATGACCAGCAATCAAAGTGGTCAAAGAAATTTATAAAATACATCACATTTTTTCCCTTCTTAGGCAGGCACTTGTAAGAAAAATACTAATAGCTGAATTACTCCAAGTTACCATCATGCACTGGATATTTCATTACAGTTATGATTTACAAGGAGTAACAAAATGATACAAACATTATGTTGTATTATGTATCATTTTGTTAAAAGTGAATGCGTATTTAAATTAAAAGGAAACACATTCCAAATAACTGAAACTTTATCTAAAAGGCTATACTTCTTTCCTTCAGCCAGGGTTTCCCAAAGACTGATTTCTAATTTCACAAAAAAAAACTGTAACAGGCAAACAAACTAGAACAACCAAATTGAACAATTTCCAGATTGATAAATGCTGTCTAACTTGAAGGTAATGCCTACTTTCCGTCTTTCCCTCAAGACAGGACCATTCCAAATGTTACGTGTTTCAGCTCACTCCTGAGCATACTTGTTCCACAAGGTGGACAATTGTTAAACTAATCTTGGCTATCAGAATAAATGTTCTTACTTGCAAGGCTAATTTATTTCACATAACATTTGTGAAAGGACATAGAGCAATTACACTTTGAAGCCATAGAACACACCATTTTACACTGGAGATTTCCCTCTTTTATGTTTATAAAACAGCAGGTCACAATATTCATTTATGTAATACATTTAACAGAAAAATAATTCAGTAAAACAAAATCAAATGAAGTGAGCCACATATAGACTTGAGTTTGAAAGCCTATTTTAAAGGAAGAGAGTAGTGGCAAGACGGGAAAGTTTAAGAAGGCAATTCCACAGCTGAGTTTAAGCATCTGAACACACAGCCCTAAAGATGGAAATTAGGAATCTGCGAAAGCAAAAAACAGACCAGAACTGGAAGATAACAAACTTCTCTCTGGAGTCATAAGAACACATAACTTAATGTAACTTAGGATATGAGCAGCAAAATCTCTTTAATTTATGGTTAGAGATTTACAATCTAATTTATTGTGCATAATACAACAAAAGATTAAGTAATGTATCTTGAATCTAACATATATCTGCCAATCTACTTTAATGAAAGGAAATCTGCTGCTGCTTTTTAATCACTCTCCAGGGCAAGAACCAATAAATCACAAACTGCTGTCACACTCAACAATTATCCCATAATTGGTTTTATTGTTTTCTTATTTAGGCCAATTTCCTATCTAGAGTAGATGAACGATAAAGGAACAGATCAGCTAAATATAGCTTCCATCTTTGAATGAACCACAGTGGTCCTCTCGACCACCAGTGAGCAATGTGACAGCTGATGTAAATCTATCTTCATCATAATATGGGGCACCTGTGGTGGGAATCAAAAAGCCTTACCCTAATTAATGCTACCTCTTACAATGCACAATCATGTTGTCAGCTCATTTTTCATTTTTAGGTGAAGCTTTAAATTATGTGACTGTTACTGAAGGACAACTAATTGAATGATGTTATAATAAAAGGATTTAAAATGTTTGGATGGAATTCTTTTAATGGAGTGATATTGTCCAGGTGCTAACAGCAACCAACCTAAGCCTGCCTTCTCCATTACCCCCACCCCCCTTTTTAAAAGCCGTTTGAATCCATAAAAGATCCCAGGTATTAAAATCAAATGATAGAAATTAAATGTTGATAGTTCATTTTTATCATATCATATCATAACAATATGCTCTGAAGTGCCTCTACAATCTTTTATTGGTGGTCAGATTACAAGTAAGGTAAGTTAAGTGGTATATTAACTTATAATTTGTTATAATTCTTTTTCAAATAGTCAGTGAGTTCAAAGATGGAAAACGTCAGCATTGTAAAAGCGTGAAAAAGGGTGAGATTGAAAAAGGAATGGGAAAGAAAAATTCAGCAGTGAGTTACTTCAGCACACCCAATGTCTGCTCATCATTCCAACACTGGGTCTGGAACACCTTTCTTTTCTCCTTTTCCCTTCCAACTATTTCAGTCTCTAAAAATGCCCTAAATATCATAATCAAAGACCCCTCCCACCTCAGTTATACTCTCTTCTACCATCTTCTGCCAGGCAACTGATATAAAGTTTCTATACATGTATGAATAGATTCAAGGACAGCTTCTTCCCTGCTGTTATTAGACTTCTGAACGGAGCTCTCAAATTTTAAATTCAATGTCGCTCTCTGTGCACCTTCTCTGCAGCCATAACATTGTATTCTTCACACTGTTCTATTATTCAAATGCACTTTGCATGGTATAATCTGCTTGCACTGCACGCAAAACAAAACTTTTCACTTTACCTGGGTGCATGTGGCAATAATAAATCAAATCAAATTAGAGGTCCCTCTGGATAAAGGAACAATTTACTCATACTTCTTCCAATTTATAATATTGAATTCATTACTCCGGGTTTAGGGAAACAACCACAGATTGGGCAATTGTTTTCTTTTTGAACATAAGGTTAGGGCATTTTATCCTTCAATCCTGCTTGACCAGGTAATTGGGGTTTTGCTGATCAATTCCATCTTCTATTCTGTACCCCAATCTCTCGATTATCAAAAATCTATCTAACTCCATCTCACCAGCTCCTATAGATGAGTATTCTACTCTCTAATGACCGTCTGTGGGAAAAAAAATACTTTCTCCTCATCTATGTTCTACCATTCGTGGGATGTTGACATTGCTGGCTGGACCAGCATTTATTGTCCATCCCTAACTGCTGCTGAGCAGGTGGTGGTGAGCTGCCATTTTGAACCATTGCAGTCCATGTGCAGTAGGTAAGCCTGCAATGCTGTTAGGGAGGCAGTTCCAGGATTTGGACCCAGCAATGCTGAAGGAATAGCAATCTATTTCCATGGCAAGATTGAGTGTGTCTTAGAAGGGAACTTGATGGTGTTAGTGTTACCCTATATGAGTTGCCCTTGTCCTTCCTGATGAAAATGGTCATGAGTTTGGAAGGTGCTGTCTGCAGAGCTTCAGTGATTTCCTGCAGTGCCACCTCGTAGATGCTACATGTTACTGCTACTGAGAATTCATCGTGGGTTTAGTAGATGCTAGTGGATGTGATGCCAATCAAGTCAGCTGCTTTGGCCTGGATGGTGTCAAACTTATTTAGTGTTGTTGGAGCTGCATTCATTTACGTAAGTGGGTAGTATTCCTCCACATTCTAGATTTATGCCTTGTAGATGGTGAACAGGCTTTGGAGCGAGAGGATGTGAGTTACTCATTGCAGGATTCACAGCCTCTGACCTGTTTTTATAGCTATATTATTTATATAACACGTCCAGTTCATTTTCTGGTCAATGACAACCTCTAAGACGTTGATAGTCAGGGAATCAGTGATGGTAATGTGATTGAATGTCAAAGGATCTGATTAAATTCTCTTTTGTTGGAGGTGGTCAATGCCTGGCATGTCTGTGGTACAAACGTTACTTGTAAATTTTCAGCACAATTCGATATTGTCCAGGTCTTGCTGGATGTGGATTTGTGTTGCTTCAGTATCTGAGGTGTCATGAATGGTGCTGAATGTTGGTCCATTTATTGGCAAACATCCCCATTTATGATATAATGATGAAATAAAGATCGTTAAGCAACCAGCTGAAGATGGTTGGGCTGAGGACACTACCGTGAGGAACTCCTGCAGAGATGTCCTGGGGTTGAGATGAATGACCTCCAGTAACTATAACCATCTTCTCATGTGCCAGATATGGCTCCAATCAGCAGAGAGTTTGTCAACTGATACTCATTGATACAGTCTTGCTAGGGCTCCTTGATGCCACGCTCAGTTGAATGAGATAGTAGGAACTGCCGATGCTGGAGAATCTGAGACAACAAGGCGCAGAGCTGGATGACATCTAGGCAATGCTGTTTTAATAAAGCAATTCAATGGCGGCCTGTAATGTTAGGGGCCAAGCAGCATCAGAGGAGCAGGCCAAGCAGCATCAGAGGAGCAGGAAGGCTGACGTCGAACCCAAGCTGGGGATCACTGAACTGGTTATTGCTGAGCAGGTGCTGCTTGATAGTGCTGTTGATAATTCCTTCCATCATTTTATTGATGATTGAGAGTAGACTGATTGGGTGGTAATTGGCCAGTTTGGATTTGTCCACATTGTTGGGCAGATGCCAGTGTTGTAACTGTACTAAAACAGCTTGGCTAGGGGTGCAGCAAGTTTGGGAGCACAAATCTTCAGTACTACTGCCAGAATGTTGTCAGGGCCTGTAGCCTTTGCAGTATCCAGTGTCTCCAACCATTTACTGTATCACATTGGATGAAGACTGGCACCTGTGATGCTTGAGATGTCTGGAGGAGGCCGAGATGGATCACCCAATTAGCACTCTGGTGGAAGTTTGTTGTGAATGTTTTCATCTTTTCTTTTACGCTGATGTGCTGGGAACCCCCATTATTGAGGATGGGGTATTTGTGGGGTCTCCTTGTCCAGTGAGTTGTTTAATTGTCCACTACCATTCACGACTGGATGTGGTAGGACTGCAGAGCTTAGGTTGTGGATCCTTTGGTTGTGGAAATGTTTAGTTCTATCTATTACTTGCTGCAAATGCTGGTCGGCACTCAGGCATTCCTGTTTGCTTGCTTTGCCAGGTTGACGACTCATTTTCAGGTATGTCTGGTGCTGCTCCTGGCGTACCCTTCTGCACTTTCCATTGAGCTAGGATGATCTCCTTGCTTGATGGTCATGGTGTTCACAAGGACTCTGCATTGGTTACTCCCACCAGTACTGGCATAGACGGATCTGCATCTTCAGCAGGCAGATTAATGAGGATGAGGTTGAGTATGGTTTTGATTTCCATCATCTGATTTTTAAGACCTGGGACTTTTCATGGGCCAAATAATTTTTAAGAGGAAATGCACTGACCTAAGATAGCCACAATGTTACTTGATCATAAGTTAATGGAGCTCATTAAACCATAAATGAAGAAAAATCAGGCTGATTTAAAATTAATCGAACTATATAACATAGATTGTATCAATAGTATGAATGAACGATTATTTATTCATATATGTATTCAGTATTTTAACCCAATAAATTAGCTACATATTGAAGTGCGTGTGTCTTCTTGTAACCAGTTTGGTCAAACCTTAAAGAACCATTAGGTACTTTCAGCCGAACATTACAGGCCGCCATTGAATTGCTTTATTAAAACAGCATTGCCTAGATGTTAACACAGAAAACCAATGATCACATATCTTATTAAGTCTTCAGTGCACTGTAGGAGCTCTGCCCAGTAAGGCAGCTGTCATTAGATTGAAGAAGTGGCAAAATCAACTTTTCCTTATCCAGTGACTCTGCAACATTAGTTATTGATGGTCTCAGAAGTGTGAGCAGAAAATGATACTGAATCAATTTAAAATCGTCCACTGATGACATCACATCAGCCCTACACAAATTTCTGGCTGGCTTTATTTTAGCTTATGAATGTGAACTTACTTTTCAAATTAAGAAAGTTATACTAAAATTGAATATTTTTAATCATACAATAATTGGGACTTGTGATATGTCATCAAGCTTTCTTCTCTTTAATTACTTTTTGATTAGACTTAGGGTTGAACATAAGAGAAACTTGATCCTTAAATGATATGGCTATATCTGTTCACTCGTACTCACGATTTCTGATGTTGACTTTTTAAAATCGTCAGCCAGGTGCTTTATTGCACTCATGTATGAATCACATTCTGCAGGTGTTTGTCCCAGATGTTTGACACCAATCTATAAAATAGCATTGAGTAAAAGCACTTAATCACACACATTATACACTCATATTAATAGGAATAGGAATATTCAGAGCTTTTATATTAACTAAATATGATTATTACAAATAGAAGGCAATGTTGATTTCAGTTTTAGGTCTGCCAATTACTCCTCAAATATAGTGAAGTCAGTGCCAGTTCAGTGACATGGTCCAATAGCCTAATGCAGTTTAATACCCCAGCTTGAATTTGAAACAAATGACGTGTCTACATATGTTGTGATAAACAGTCATTAAACTAAATCATTAACTGAGATTCTCCCCACAAATATTGCATCACTTGCTGAGCTTTTCTGACTTCTTTTTGTTCTCATTTCAGATTTTCAATGTTCACAGTTGTTTACTTTTGATATTTCTACACATGTTGCCATTAGAAATTAGAATTGTTAGGTTCTCCTATTCTGCACGCAATGAGAAAGCTCAGATAGTTGGTACTAATCCATATCCATTTTGTTCACTCAGTTTCACTTTGCCGTAAGAAATTAACAAACATTTTCCACATGGCTTGACTGACTAATTTATATTTCATTAATTACCTTATCAATACTCCTGAGGAACTGAGATATGTACTTTTGTAAAATAAAGATGAAGTTCTGTGAACGTTAGAGTTATGAAATATGTCAGGAACATCTCTCCATCTTTTAATTGCTCCTCTGGCTGAGGAGCAGTTCAGAGGTCAATGTGGTACCCGCGTTCAAGAAGGGAGGAAGAGATAAACCAGGAGACTACAGGCCGGTCAGTCTAACCTCAGTGGCTGGGGATCTATTGGAAGCAATTCTGAGGGATACAGAATTGGGAAGGCAGGGATTAATTAAGAGCAGTCAGCATTGTTTTGTTAAGGGAGGTCATGGCTAACCAATTTGATTGAATTTTTCAAAGAGATAACCAGGTGTGTAGATGAGGGCAATGCATTCGACCTAGTCTACTTAGACTTAAAAAAAGGTTTATCATAAGGCTCCATATAGCAGACTGATAGTGAAGGTAAGAGCTCTTGGGATCCAAAGAAATTTGATAAATTGAATCCAGAATTGGCTGAGTTGGAGAAAGCAGTGGTAATGTTTTTGTGAGTGGAAATTTGTCTCCATTATGGTCCCACAGGGATAAGTGTTGGAGTCCTTGCTGTTTGTGGGATATATAAATGATTTAGAATTGAATGCAGGAGGTTGATCAGTAAGTTTGTGGGTGACATGTACCCAGCCCATGAACTGGATTAGGCTGCATCTCCGAGATCTTTGCTGGCTCTCACAGGGCCCTCTATAGGATGGGCTGGAGGGCTAAAATTGTCGATGATATTTGATAACTACATGACCTCGAATGAGTCCTGTGCACGCCACAGACGGCACCAAAAAAAACTTGTTTTCTGTACTTACAGGCAGCTTGTTTTGTGTATCTGCTTTTCTGTGCTGGCTGTTTGTTACACTGTATGAGAGAGAGAGTTTCATTCTGAGTTTTTGGACTTCACCTTGAACTGGGATCATGAATGGTGCCAGAATAAACCTAAGCCTCCAAACCAGCTGTCAGTTGAGGGATCCCTGATGTGCAGGATGGCGTGAGGCTCATTACTTTATTTTCCTTCCTATTTCATCTTTTCTTAATTACCTAATAGATGTCCATAGTTCAGTCTTTTATTTTTCCTTTCTTTTCCTTTTATTATTACTTAATAAATGTTCATGTTTAAGCAAATTGCTATTTTTGAGTCTTCTCTCAACCACATTTAACTGAATTCAAAAAGAACAGCTTGTATCCACTCTTGATCCAAGACATTTTTGGCGATGAGGATGGGATTTGGGAAAATGTGTAAGAGAGGGGAAAAGCAACCTGAGGCCCCAGAGACCTCCTGAATTCCAGGGTGGAATGCGGCAGCCTCTGAATTCCGGTCTGTAGCTAATAAGTTAGCACGATTTGAACCCCCGAAACAACGGAGGATGATTATAACAGGAAAAAAAAAGAACTGGAGGCTAGGTTTCTGCATTGTGCATGTGCAGTAAATCTTGTTGAAGTGTTAACTCTTTGCGTTCTCGTTTGAATGCACCTTTGTTTGTTTGTTGCTAAATGTCATCTTGTACAATTTGTGTTTTTTTTATTCCCTGGACCTCAAGATCTGAGGATACTTTGAGGTTAGTAGGAACTGCAGATGCTGGAGAATCTGAGATCGCAAGATGTTAGGCCCGAAACGTCAGCCTTCCTGCTCCTCTGATGTTGCTTGGCCTGCTGTGTTCAGCCAGTTCTACACCTTGCTATCTCTATACTTTGAGGTTAGTTTGCATTTTGGGAATGTATAGTGATTTGAAAGTATGTTGTGTGCCTGTATCAGTGTGGGACATGTATGGTTAATGTAATATCCATTTAAGAAACCATCAGTGGTTCTGTAAAGCCAAAATCTGTGAAATGTTGATTCAAAAATTTAGTTTGTAAAGCTTGGTAAAAATTTTCCTTTTGGAATTGGCACCAAGTTGTGTTTGGACTTGGGTAAATTTTAATTTCAGAAATTACCATGTTTGGAATTTTATTTTCTGGCCAGAGTGAACTTCCAAATACTATTTTAACATGAGTGAATCTTAAATTCCAGATGATAAGGATGACTCATTGTTGATATCCAAGTGATAGGGACATTAGAATGTTGAAAATGCAACTTCCTGTCAGTGAGGAGGCTAGGAAAGGCAAATTTAACAAAGGGGTGGGCTTTTCCTTCCTTCAAGGAGGAGGAGAGATGGGTGACATAGTTATATGCGGGAGTTTACACCCCACCCCCTGATTTGAATCCATAGTAGATTAATTTTAATTAACCCATTCTGCTCGATGTGGAATGGATGGAGCTTGTTTTTTTTTTAGAAATTGGAGACATTGAAGGCTGAGCCCATTTGCAGACATTCAACATCGCAACACAGTGATGGATGAGGCACCCTCAACTTATCAAGCCATTCATCAATAACACCTTTCAGCGTTGGGGAAGTATTGTGGAAACATCAATTGTAGTGAGTGTCAGGAATCTCGAAACCACTGAGCCTGGGTACGCTTAAAGAGATCATGACAAAAGCTATATTAAGACTGACATGCCCTAGTATTCTAAAACACTTAAATGAAATATTTACCTGAAAATTTAAAGAGATTCTGAGAAATGATAAAATGCATGCACACAGTCTCAGTGGTTCCAATGCATGAAAATGGTGAGTGACTTTGAGGGAGTAACCAGGACATTGAATTTGGACAAATTTACATGGAGATACATCAAATATCTAGAATGCGTTCTAAGTAGCTTTTAAAAAAAATACTTGGGTCATCTTAAAGAAAGAACAAACAAAGTATGTTGTGCCTGAATCAAACAGAAATGTTTGACTTCTGTTTTAATATATTATAAGATTATGCTCCATGGGCTACAAATCTCTGGAATTAGATATGGTGATAATAGTTAAGTTGCAAAATTGAATGAGATGAAGTAATTAGGGGTCGAGGCTGCTGGCAGAAGACAAAAAGAAAAATAATGGGTTGAAATGGCATTTGAGGTTAAAATGCATTTTCGTGAAAAGGAAGTTTAGATGACAGCACCAAATCAATAGCTTTCTCATGGTCATGTTTGGGTCCTTGCTTTCTTTTTAAGAAAGATTGAATTTGTGATCAAGCCACTACCCAAGGCATCAGAAGCATATGTGGAGAGATAGGTAAAATCTCAGATCACGTGGGAGTCAAGAATGCATGACATGGTTTTGGGATAGCAATGTAAACATGCAAAAGGGAATGTTACCTCGGAGGTAACAATCGTGAGATGGTTAAAAAAAAACATGCAGTGAAGACCAGGTCTCAGACATGTACACTTAATTGATGAAAGGATTAGTGTGGCTTGACAGAGCACAAAATCATAATTTAAATGATAGGACACTGACACAAAATCCATAGAGAAACTCACTTTAAAACAATGAAAGTAGTATGAATGAAAGGATGTAAGAAGAATTGCAATCGAAATAAAAAATGCAATTGACTATTTTGTCAAAATGTTACAGAAATGAAAGAATATGGACCCTGGGAGGAATAATAGTGGACTGAGTGAAAAGACCCATTGAACAATATACGGATGGGTGGCACAGTGGCTCAGTGGTTAGCACTGCTGCCTCACAGCGCCAGGGACTTGGGTTCAACTCCAGCCTCAGGTGAGCGTCGGTGTGGAGATTGCACATTCTCCCTGTGTCTGTGTGGGTCCCTTCTGGGTGCTCTGGTTTCTTCCCACAGTCCAAAGATGTGCAGTTAGGTGGATTAGCCTTGCTAAATTGCCCTTGCGCTCAGTTCGCAACAAACAACTGCACCTCCCAGTCGCCAACCATTTCAACTCCCCCTCCCATTCCTCAGATGACATGTCCATCCTGGCCTCCTGCAATGCCACAGTGATGCCACCCGAAGGCTGCAGGAACAGCAAATCATATTCAGCCTGGGAACCCTGCAGCCCAATGGCATCAATGTGGATTTCACAAGCTTCAAAATCTCCCCTCCCCCAACCGCATCCCAAAACCAGCCCAGCTCATCTCCACCTCCCTGACCTGTTTTTCCTCTCACCTCAAGCCACACCCCCATCTCCTATCTACTAACATCATCCCGCCCCCTTGACCTGTCCGTCCTCCCTGGACTGACCTATCTCCTCCCTACCCTCACCTTTACTGGCTCCATCCCCGCCTCTTCGACTTGTCTGCCTCCTCTCCACCTATCCTCTCCTCTATCCATCCTCTATCCGCCTCCCCCTCTCTCCCTATTTATTTCAGAACCCTCTTCCCCTCCCCCATTTCTGATGAAGGATTGAGGCCCGAAACATCAAGTTTTCCTGCTCCTATGATGCTGCTTGACCTGCTGTGTTCATCCAGCCCCATGCTTGTTATCTCGGATTCTCCAGCATCTGCAGTACCTTTTATCTCTAAATTGCCCTTTAGTGTCCAGGGGCGTGTAGTTTGGGTGGATTAGCCATGGGAAATGCAGGGTTATAGGGTGAGTATAGGTGGGATACTCTTCAGAGCTGGTGTGAGCTTGTTGGGCTGAATAGCCTGTTTCCACACTGTAGGGATCCTATGATTGATTTGAGATCCACCATCTTGAGTGTTTGTATGACTAAACCAGTAGGTGAAATTGTAATGTGTTAGGACTGTTAGTGTATGTAAAAAAAAGGCTGAACTAAGACTTAGGTGGCATAGATGTCAGTGGTAAGGGAACCCCAGGAAAGTAAAAGGCAGGAAGCATAAGCTGAAGGTGAAGCCTGATGAACGTTAAAGCTGTTTGATCCCCTGTATATTGTAGCTCAAAGTGGGTACTTGTGTACAGAGGTAGTTACCACTCAATGATTGGAGAATGGAAAAACAAATTAAGGAACCTGAATCTGGAAGATACTGAATTTTAAAGCAAGTTTTGTAAATAGATTAACTGAAAAAATGTAGATGATATTCTGATTGCCTCAGTCAGGTCACTTTTCACAACAAAACAAAATTCATAACCAAAAGATGGTTACTTTCAGATTATGATGTCAAGGTCTCATAATATGCAAACAATGCCTAAATTGCTTAAGTTTGCCAGCAGTATTTATTTGCTTGGTTCAGCTTTTTGAGGTCACAGGTCTATTTGCTAATACACACATTAGCTGCTGATGAGCCTCCAATCAGGTCACTTATGTGTTTTGAAACAGTATTATATAAACCAGGCTTTGCAGAGCTATTGATGGATGTGTTCCACCTATGAACTACAACCTACAAAGAAGAAAAAGTGCATGTAGTTGATCACATACATGATAAAAATAGAATTGTTCAGTCTTTTCATTATTACTAATAAGCATTAACGCAGCTATGGGGAATAGCCATTTTAAGTTCTTGTGACCCTAAGCTGTTCCCATGTTCAGTGGAGTCAGGCCCTCCTGTAAGTGGTCTGAGATGGTTTATAATGGGGAGGGGCTAGCTGGTGAAGTGATTCAAATCAAAGGAAATCATTTTGCCCTTCCACATTGAATGTTCATTGTGAAGAGTTTTCATGATGTCAAATATTCATGTTATGATTTGCTAAGGACTTTTTTGATAGAAGTACTACACATACTCTTATCATGTGACATACAAGGAAGCAAGAAAGTTGAAAATAATAATCAGGATTGAAGAGAAAACAGGTTAGAATTGGGGTAGGGACAATAGAGTGAAGTGAAGTAGGCTCGTGTTTGATATGGTAGAAAAATGCCGCAGTGGTTATATTATTACATTAACTGTTTGGATATCCATACTAGAGTTCCAAAATGCATGAATTGGAGGTCCATCATGGCAGTTTTGGAATTTAAATTCAATTGAAGAAACTATCTAAAGCTAGTATCATTAATTGTGACTGCAAGATTGTCATAAAAGCCCACTTTTTCACTAGTGCTCCTGTCACATCTAACCAATTTGTGTCTCAGAACCATGGCAACGTGATTGACTTTTAACTATCCTTTGAAATGGTCTAGTATACCATTTATATTTTTCAAGCCTAGCTCAACAAAAGCTAAAGTTGCCATAGTCCCAAAGGACCATAGAATTGCTCTCTCATAGAGTCATACAGCATGGAAACAGACCTATCAGTCCAACTAGTTCATGCCAGACATAATCGCAAACTAAACTAGCCCCACCTGCCTACTACTGGCCCATATCCCTCCAAACCTTTCCTATTCATGTATTTATCCAAATGTCTTTTAAACATGGTAATTGTCCCCGCATCCACCACTTCCTCAGGAAGTTCATTCAACATGTGAACCACCCTCTGTAAAAAAAAATCTGCCTCTCGTCCTTTTTAAATCTTTCTCCTCTCACCTTAAAAATGTGCCCTCTAGTCTTGAATTCCCCCATCCTATGGAAAAGCCAACCACCATTAACTCTATCTACTCTTCTTGTTATCTTATAAACTTCTATCAGGTTGCTTCTTAAACTTCGATGCTCTTGTGGCAAACAATGCCAGCCTATCCAGCCTTTCTTTATAACTCAAACCTTCCATACTCAGCAACTTCCTAGTAAATCTCTTCTGAACTATCTCCATCTCGATAATGTTCTTCCTATAGCTGGGCGACCAGAACTGGACACTGTACGCCAGAAGAAAAGTCACCAATGTCCTGTACAACCTCAACGTTACTTCCCAACTCCTATACTCAAAGGACTGAGCAATGAAGGAAACCACCCTGTCTGTATGTGATGCAAGCTTCAAAGAATTATGTACCTGCACCCCTAGGCCCTTCTGTTCTGCAACACTAGCCAAGACCCTATCCTTGTTTGTTGTACCAAAGTGCAATACTTCGCATTTATCTTGATTGATCTCACTCAGACATTTTTCAGCCCATTTACCCATTTGATCAAGATCACTTTGTAGTCTCATTGGAGAGTCAGTCAGGCAAGGGCAAGGTTGAGATGGCACGACATTCATGATAACCTCAGTTGGTGCAAGATTTGAACCCATGTTATTGGCATCTGCCTCACAAACCAGCCATTAAACTAACTGAGCTAACAGATTCAACAGCATCATAGGAGCAGGAAAACTTGACGTTCGGGGTTTAGGCCCGAAACGTCAAGTTTTCCTGCTCCTATGATGCTGCTTGACCTGCTGTGTTCATCCAGCCCCATGCTTGTTATCTCGGATTCTCCAGCATCTGCAGTACCTTTTATCTCTGAGCTAACAGATTCCCTGGTCCTCCCTCAGTGACAGAATCACTTATTCACAAAAGGAGAAGTTCTGGATGGCTGGGGCTCTATAGGATCAAGTTAACCAGTTCCACTCACTGACCTTTCCTTGTAGCCCTGTATTTTCACTTTTCCATTCAAGTTCCCTTCTGAATGCTACAATTGAATTTGCCACCACAATCTTTTCAGGTAGTACGTCCAAGATCATAAACAAATCCCTGTGTAAAAACATGTTTCCTCATTACTAATTACACTAATTTTGTGTGCTCTAGTTTTCGCCTCATCCTCCAAAGCAAACAGTTTCTTTGAACTTGAACACTTTTATTAACTTTCCTCTTAACCCTCTCGATTCTTTCTTTAAACTAAACTAATGTCAGCTTCTTCAAGGTAGCTAACTGAAGTCCAAAATCATTCATATAAATGTTTTTCTGAGCTGTCTCAGGCTTCTCTTTCTTCCCAAAGTAGAATGTCCGGAATTGGAAACAATACTCCAGTTGAGGTTGAACCATTGTTTTGGAAAGGTTCGTCATAACTTTGTTTTGGCTGCATGTGATATTGTATGGAGGTCTTCCTGTCCCTCTGATTACTTGTCTGGTTTCAGTCAGTCCCCAGTGATGTCAACCAGTTTACTGCAATTAACAGTTCTGTTTAATTCAAATTGTTCTTTTCAGCAATATCTCTGCAACGAGCAAATAATTAGCAAGTACTGGTAACCCATAATAAATAATACTCTGAAATGTGGGAGGATTTTGAGGAGAGTGTGCATGTTTTCTTTTAGACTAATACATTAAAGAACCAACCAGAGAGCAGGTGATTATGTACTAATAAGGGAATTGGACGTTGTGTAATGAGAAAGACTTCATCAATAATCTTGTGTGAGGTCCCAGGGAGAACAGTGACCATGATATGTTAGAATTCTTCATTAAGATGGAATGTAAACTAATTGAGTTGAAACTTGGATCATGAATCTAAATAGAGGGAACTGAGAGGGTATGAGGTACAAATTGATAAGGATGGATTGGGAAATCTTGCTAAAGAGGTTGGCTTTTTAGTAGTTCATATTTAAAGAACTTGGGCATAAATTAATACAATAATTCATTCCTGTCTGACCCAAAAATAAAAGAGAAAAGATGGCTCAAATATGGCTTACGAAAAAATTAAGGGATAGTATTGGATCCAAAGAGAAGATATATAAAGTTGCCAGGAAATAGCAACAAGACTGGAAGAATTTTAGAACTGAGCAAAAGAGGACATAAGGTTTGATCAGGTTGGGGCGGTGGGGTGGTGTTGGGAATAGAATATGAGAATAAAATTGCAGTGACCATAGAAACTGATCATAAAATCTTCTATAAATATGTGGAGAGATAGAATTAGTTGTATTCAAAATGGTGTTTCATCACTAGTTCCCAAACAAAATTAGAGATGGGCAACCCTAACATCGCTGCATATGTTCCATTGGAAAAATATTAATAACATTTGAAGCTTTATTGGATGAAACAGATATATGGCTATCATGAAGCTGACGAGTGAAACTGAAGAGAAACAGTCATAACTGTCTTTTACATTTAATTATTTTACAGGTAATAGGGGACAGTACTGGGCTGCAAAACCACAAGGACAGTGCAGTGAACTGACCTGTCAACTAGACCCGCCAATCAGTAAAACGCAGTCTGGCCCTGTGACTAAAGGAATCATTTAACAATTGCTGGTGGAAAGAGGTGAATACAACTACTGAACCAGTTGTAGTACTGTTTCTAAATAAAAGGGAACCACCAAATAAATATGAGCTGGGGAAGGGAAACATGCAGTTTAAATTACTGTGCAACTGACCTACCTTCACCGAGATGCGTGTCATTCTCTGGGAAATGTACATCTATGCGATCATCCTGCGCCAAATGTTAAGCTACTGTGGTTAGAATTGATATGAATGCATTAAATTTCAGCTAACTGAGTCACACAGGGTGGCAAGATATAGCAAGTGGAGTGTCATATGGATTAGTGCTAGGCCCCCAGATATTTGTAAACTATATTAATGACTTGGATAGAAGGACCAAACGTATGGTTACTAAATTTTGATAATGGCATAAAGATAGGTAGGAAAGTAAGTTGTGAAGATGACATATGATGTCTACACAGAAATATGGACCATTTAAGTGAGTGGGCAAAAACCTGACAGATGGATTATAATTTGAGAAAATGTGAACCTGTCCATTGAAGAATGAAGTATATTGGCGTATCATATCATTTAAATAGAAAGAAAATACAGAAACAAAAACATAGACTTCTGGAAAAGCTCAGCAGGTCTGGCAGCGTCTGTGGGGAGAATTCAAAGTTAGCGTTTCGAGTCAAGTGACCCTTCCTCTGAAACTATGGAACTCTGAGACACAGATGGATCTGGTATCCTGGTTTAAGCAGGTATGGCAAGTGACTAGGTAAGCAAATGGATTGCTGTCATTTATAGCAAGGGAAATGGAATATAACAATTGAAATGTTTTTGTGCTCCATTTGTGCAGCACATTCATGGACCAAATCTAAAATACTGCATACCATGTTGATCTCCTTATTTGAGAAAGGACATAATTGCATTAAAAGTGCTTTAGAGAAAGTTCTAATGAACATATGGCACAGGAGCAGAAGTAAACTATTTGGTCGCTCAAGCCTGCTCCAACATCCAATAAGATCATGGCTGATCTGATTGTAACCTCAAATCTACATTCCTGCTGTACCAATGTGTTAACCCTTGCGTCATGAATCTTTATTTTCCTCCTTAATCTTTGATTTGGTACTTTATTGAATGCCTTCTTAAATCTAAGGACAGCACATCCCAGATTTACCTTTATTAACAACAAGTTTCTTTTTCAAAGAACTGATAAGTAGATTAAGTATAATTTCTCTTTCATAAAACCATGCCTGAATTACTTTGAATTTTGCGAAGTTTTAAGTTCTTTTTTATAACATCTATACTTAACTGATAACTGGGGTGAGGGGACTTATTTTACGAAAAAAAACTTGGACAGGAATCCAATGGAGTTTCGTACACTGGTCTTATCAAAACATATAAAGTCCTGAGGGGACTTGCAGGGTGGATGCTGATGGATGTTTTATCCTACGGGAGAGACACAATCTAGTGTACTCAATTAAAAGTACAGGGAGAGCCAATTGAAAACAGAGATGAGAAGATATCTTTTCTCTGAGGGTCACAAATTCTTGGAATTCTTTTCCACAGAGAGTGGTAGAGGCAGGGTCATTGAATTTTTTTCAAGAAAGATGGATAGATTCTTCACTAATACATGAATCAAGTATTATTGGGGTAAATAGGGAAGTGGAGTTGATGCTACAATCAGATCAGCCATGACCTTAATGAATTTCAGAGCAGTCTCAAGGGGCTAATTGGTATATTCCTGCTTGTAATTTATATGTTCTCAAAGCTCTTTGTGCCACTTTCAAATGGAATTCTGCAATAATTCATAATTTTAAAAATTTGTTAGATACCGTATGTCAGAATTCAAAGTAACACTACATCATGATAGGTTTCATAAAGATTTAAAGTGACAGATTGGGGAATTGTCAAGAAAGAAATATTCAGAGCACCTTGCACGAGAAGTGTAAATAGTAACTTATGAGTGAGTTACTATGTAATGGCAAAGATGAACATGGTCATGAGTGAGTCAGATTTGAAGTTGTTTCAGTTTCAGGTTTTATCCTGGTAAAATTAGATGTATTCTTCCCTGAAAGAATCTCAACTATGAAAACATCATAACTGTATAAACAGAAGCTTAACATCATGTTGAAATAATTGGACTAACTACAGAGCACCAGTCATTATCGACAATACCACAAACAAATCTGTATAATACCAGCTTCATTATCTTTGGCTCAGCGGTTATACAGCAGCAAAGACAGAATTATGTTGGAAATAAGTTGCTTACTCGTTCAGGATTCTGAGAAACTGGCAGTCCCATTTGGCTCATGCCTTGGGTGGTACTTTGGTTTGGATCTGTTATGGAAAATTTAGAGAAATATAACAAGATGACAAACTTTATATGATATATTTAGTGATCTAAGCATTGTTGTTATTTACAATTAATCTTACATAGAAGAAACAATTGCAGAGATGGCAGCATAGATTAGTATTCCAAAGGTCTAGACTAATGAACTGAAATGCACAAGTTTAAATTCCACCATGACATCTAGGAATGTAAGATGAGTTAATTAAATACAACTGGAACAAAAAGCTAGCATCAACGATAATGATCATGAAGCTACCAGATTAGAGTAAAAGCCCAATAATTCTTTGATACCATTTCGGAATCAATTTCTGCTGGCCTTGATTGGTGCGGATGTGATTCCAGATTCAACTTCTTAACTTCCATCACTTTTTTCAATCTGCCATAGAAAAATTGAATAAAAATAATACTATTTTGAATGATAATGATCTGACTTTGACACAGACATCCGTCTTGACAAAGGCACACCCTGCACAGGCAACTCTGCCAAGTCCTCCTTATTAATAAATTGAGGGAGCTTTCCTTACACTGTACTTCATTTTGTTATATTAACAGCAGTTACATGCTAAGGTAAATCATATTGAAAGGAAATAGCTCCCTAGAAAAAAATTAGGACTAATGGGACAGTCAGGTTGTTGTATTAAAATTACCACAAGAGGAAATATTACATTACAAAAAATAAGTTCTTCTAAAAGAGAATTTGAAAGTAACTCTAAAAAGAAATGCTATCAGTGGCATGGGGAGAAGTGAGGTGACTGGAGTTCGATTTAGTATATCCTTTATATGGAGAAGATTGCTAATACACACTTACTTACTGAGCTGAATGACCTGTACTTACGTCAGTGTACAACTTGCCTGGACGTCATAGAGGAAATTTAATGTAGGTGAATATAAATGTGTGCACACTCATCATATCATTTTCCACTCCAAAATATTGTTCATATTGTTCTAAAGATGAAATACAGCATTGTTTTTGCTTTAAAAATGTATAACGAAGTCTAATTATCTTGTGTTAAGTTTAAATTTTTTCCAGGTGAGTATTCTTTTTTTCCTGAGAACTGTACAACATGAATTAGAGCACCACTAGTACACAGAGGCTTGAACCTAATTCACCCAATAGGATAAAGACCATTCTGCTAGTGATAAGGGTTCCTTGATAATGTTCATTACAAAACAAACAGCTGTACTTTAAGAGTGAAACCACAACATCCTCGGAAAAAGTTATCTTCAGCAGCAATATTACTTCGTATTTTTGGGATTTTATAATGGCAACTCTCCAGAAATACCATCTCTTGCCTCAAATACACTGAAAAATATATAAATTGGAGAAAAGTGCCTTCTTGTTTCATAAACTGCTTCATAAAATAATCTTCCCTTAAACAGAGACAACTGTGATAGTTAATGTTTTGGGTCAGGACCCTTCTTCAATTTTTCTGAATAAGGTTCCTGACCCGAAATGTCAGCTTTCCTGCTCCTCTGATGCTGCCTGGCCTGCTGTGTTCCTCCAGCTCCACACTGTGTTTTCTCAGACTCCAGCATCTGCAGTTCTGCTATCTCAGCGAAAACTATGATGATATGATTGACAATGGGATGATATAATCTTGATACCTCACGAGAACTGCACCACTGTACTCCATTTGGAAGTTTTATACAAACTTGGAAAAAATAGTAAATCAAAATGATTTAATTACATTAAAAATGTTTAGCAAAATTATAAATATTTGTACTATCTTACTGTTTGAGTTAAGTGTCCCTTCACTGTTATGGTCTCTGAACATTGTCCGTGTCTCTGAATAAGATGAAGTGAATTAAATTGCCATGAACATTGCCTGATTAGAAGATACTGTCTGTAGAAATTAGACACAATATAATTGAATGTCAAAATATGCTTGAGGGATGAAATGATGTTCCCTTGTCCTTACACTCCTAATTATAACCCCTCCAATTGTATTTTTTTTCTACCCTTTGTGGCTGCCATCTATTAACATTGGGATGTCAACAATTCTGTAAAGCACTTATTCTGGTTTAGCATTTCTGTTGGCTGCAGTGACTGGGCCAAAACAAGAATGGCAGCACCTTAAAGAGTAACCAGGGACTTTGTTTTTCACATGCAAGCAGGCTGTGGATTTTAAGCATTTCATTCGATATTATGAGAGTGAAGGAGCTCTAATGTTGACTCAATTACAGATTGACAAGATTATAAACTGAATGCGCTCGAGGACAATTGATGCTCTGTGTTATATTTAGACATCTCCCTACGAGAGAGAAGACCAGAAGTTGCATTGATAGTGGAGTCAGAGTCTGTAGTTGGAGCATTGCTCACAAAATCTAAATCGAGGGAGGGAGACAAATAAAAACAAACGGACAAGAGATTCACATACTCTCCGTTAACAATTAACGGCTATGTAATGATTTGCCTTCAACTGGTGAAGGATATATTCAAATATTGACTCTTTCACTTTTACAAGAGATACGTTATTGACTTGACACCATCATTAATTCACAATAGCTATTTATTGCTCTGCTTCTATTTTATACAACACCACATAGAAAGCAATAAGGATATTTATTACTATTCACTGTAGTTTGTGCTAATTTCTACATCGAATGAAGAAGATAGAAAGGTAAAAAGTGTAAAATGTTTTGTTTTAAACTTTTTCCACATGAACATTTATTTTAATACAGACTTATTGATTGGCCAAAAGTTTATAGGTGCAGATGTAAGTCTGCAGACAGTGAAATAACACTAACATTACCATTGGCAGGGCCAACCAAGGCATTGCAGTCTGAAGAAAAATTGCCACGAACTCCAAATGAAAATAACGATTGAACTGTCCTTCTATGCTTATATTTAGGTTTTTGATAGACATTGGTATGACCAGATTGTTCTTTTTTTGTGTAACTAAAAGATCTCATTGCTGTCTCACCTGGGAATAAAGGTGATTAAAACAGTAAGCGCAGCTGCGTATTATTGTATTAATAACATACTTTCCATTAAGATTCTGACATTAAAATGTTTTGTCAATGATACTACTTTGTTTTGCACACTAGCTCCAAGGAAGAAATCAGTGAACATTTATATTCAGCAAATATGTTTATAGAACTGGTCCACACCCTTTGTTAGGACATTTTGTTTTGTTTGAGGCTACATTACGCTTATGCCTCACAACCTTGGTTTATCAAGTCACTCAGGTGTAACAAATACTGTGCCTCAATTTTACAAACTTGATGGTTAATAAAAATTTATAGCAAAATAAACATTTTCATATATATGTGTAACATACTGTGCAAAGATACAAGAGCAATTCCATTTCTCCTTTTGTTTTCTCATCCTTTATCCTTTATTATGTCCATGTAGGCTCCTATTTCCACTGTCCATACATTTACTGCTTTGTTTGTTCTCATTTATGTACACATTAACATTGTTCTGCTCATTTTCCATTTTTGCCAACATTACCTATGCATTCTCATGGACTATTTTCTCCGTCCTATCCTGTAGTTAGACATATATACTGTAAACATTAAATAGAATTTATTGCAGCTAATTGAATAAATAGGTGTCACTACAAAAGACAAACATAGAAAATGAGTGAATTATCCCTCAGACTCTTTGATCAAAAACAGTTGTCACATTCATTCAAGTCTACAATAAAAGAATATTTAACTTCCATTTGCTGCTTGATCTTTCAATTATTAAACACAATGCTAATTGTAGCAGGATGCTATTAGAGTCATAGAAACGTATGGCACGGAAATAGATCCTTCAGTCCAGCTAGTCCATGCAGATATCCTAAACTGAGCTGGATACATTTGCCAGCATTTGGCCCATATCCCTCTAAACCCTTCCTTTTCATGTACCCATTCAGATTCCTTTTAAATGTTGTTATTGAACCAACCTTCACCACTTCCTCTGTGTGTAAAAGCTGCCCCAGAGGTCGCTTTTAAATCTTTCCCATCTCAGTTTAAACCTATGCTCTTTTGTTTTGGACTCACCTGCCCTGGGTAAAAGACTTTGCCGATTTATCCTATCCATGCCCCTCGTGATTTTATAAACCTCTATAAGGTCATCCCTCAGCCTTCGATGCTCCATGGAAAATAGCCCCAGCATATTCAACCTCTCCCTATAGCTTAAACCCTCTAACCCCAGCAACATTCTGTAAATCTTTTCTGAACCCTTTCAAGTTTAACAACATCTTTCCCATAGCAGGGAGACAAGCACTGAACACAATTTTCCAAAAGTGGGCTAACCAATGTCCTGTACAACCACATCATGGCATCCCAACTCCTATACTCAATGCACTGATCAATGAAGACAAGCATACCAAATGCCCTCCTCACCACCCTGTCCACCTGTGACTCCACTTTCAAGAAACAATGCACCTGCACCCTTAGGTCTTTTTGTTTGGCAACGCTCCCCAGGGCCCCAGCTTTAATTGTATGAGTCGAGGCCTGATTTGTTTTACCTGAAATAGTTCTACAGAGGCTGCTATCCGTCATTAGGTCACTCTTTATTGACACATGGAAAGTCCTTGACGCTGATCCAGCTCCCTTACATCTAGCTCACAGAGTGAACAGGATGTCTGACACTCCTGTTTATGTCTATCAGCCAGGGCTCCCTGAATTGGACCAAGTTAACAGTCCCAATCACGGAACTCGTTCTATGAGGTCCACGTGGCTGACTTCGTTACAATCACTACGTTACCAAAATGCAACACCCACATTTATTTAAATTAAACTCCATTTGTCAGCCTTTGGCCCATCTGACCCTTCTTCACTGTCCACTACGCCACCAATTTTGGTGTAATCTGCAAACTTATTAACCATACCTCCTTTATTCAAATCAAATCATTTATTTAAATGATGAAAAGCAGTGGACCCTACACTGATCCTTGCAGGATACTGGACTCCTGCCCAAAAAACAAACCTCTAACACCACCAGGCCTCCAGGAATTCCCTGGCATGTCTCTGTTTGGCTTGTGTGATTATTGGTGTGTTGATCCAATCGAATTCATGTCCCTTGTTGTCCTTGCATAGTGAGACGAATGAGAATTGGCTGCATCTGTTGGTGGCTAGTTGGTGTTCATGTATCCTTATTGTCAATTTTCTTCCTATTTGGTCTATGTAGTGTTTCTCACAGTCTTTGCATGATATTTTGTATATTATCCAAGTTTTGTCAGTTTTGTGTACAGGATCCTTTACATTTGTCAGTAGCAGCCATAGGGTGGTTGTTGGTTTGTGGGCTATTCTGATACCTTGGGGCCCGAGTAGTCTTGTGGTCATTTCTGAAATGTCCTTGATGTACAGTAGGGTGCTAAGTGATTCTGGTCGTGTTGTGTCTTTCTGTTGTGGTCTGTCTAGAGACCTGGTATTCCAACTGGAACTCCATCAGCAAACACATTGAATTAGACCCTGTATACAAACCACTGAGAAACAAAAGTGGAAGTGTAAGCAACGACCCCAGCAAACCGATGCATACAAATAACAAACGGGACAGAACACCGATGCTTCACTGGAGGGCTACCGACGATGTTACCTAGCAGGGTGACAAAACGTTTGCAACCAAATCCATCAGCTCGGCGAGCAAGTCTACAATCTCATCCACAGCCTGAGCTACAAATCTTTTCGAAAACCTTATAGGTAGGGAAAGATGAACTCATGGAGGGGTTTGAAAATCAGGATACCAATCGTAACACTTCACAACTGGGAGCCATTATAGGTCAGTGAACACAGAGTAATGAGGGAATAAGACTTTGTGTAAGTTAGCAGAGCAGCAGGGTTTGGGATGATGTTTGGTTTACAGACAATAGAATGTGGAGGGGCAGCAGGGTCAGTCTATACTATCCTACTGAGATGGAAACAGCAGACTTCGTAATGACATAGATGCGTAGTCTGTAGCTCATTTCAGGATCAGGAATGACAATAAGTCTGCAAACAGTCATGCTTTGTTTTGGGCACTTACCAGAGAGAGGGATAGTGTCAGCAATGGAAAATAGAGATTGTAGGAGGGTCTGAAAACAGTGGCTTAGGTCATCAGCTGGGAGAAATTTCTACTTCATCCGGTACTAGATCTTCTTTGCGTTATTTCACAGAGTCTGTACACCTTGCCATTACGAAGCATGCAGGGAATTATCATAAGGGACGTGACCTGGAATCTAGAGGCCTATAGTGAGCATCCTTCCTGGATTTCCCTCTCAGTCTTGGCCCATTATCTACTACAGCCACATTTTAGTCTTTTCTCATAGCTGTTTGTGTTTTCCCGTGGCTGGCCAGCAAGATGCATGACTTGTCATCACAGAGAAGGGGAAAGAAGTGGCTACCCACAGGTAACTAGGAGACAGGGACCATCTGAAAGGCAGCTCCTCTTCAGCTGCATGTCCAGTCCCCTATTCATGGATACTAGCTGAAGCCTGTCGATCCCACAACCTATTTCTTGCTGCTGGGAGTTTGTCTGGTCATTATCAGAGGATGCTGGAACTTACAGTTAGGATGTCAAACCAACAGCTCCCTGATGGATACCATGTTGGGATGGTATCCTATCTCAGTGCACACATCCACTCAGCAATTGTGTGACATGTTCCTGATTGCCAACCAAGGAGACTTGTAGTAATCGCATAAGCAATTATTTTGATGTTTATATAGTGTTTTCTGCATAGCTACAGAGGCACAACACTGCCAACACCTTCACTTTGTTTATTCAGGACCATAATTGGTCAGGATTGTGGTGTTTGGGAGAGATTTTACTCAATTTTTGAGAACATTTCACACAGAAAATTTATGTAAATGGGCCACATTTACAAAACAAACCTTGTATATTACATTATGGATATTTCCACACAGACTTTCACACTAAGACAAACTTTATTGAAAACGTTCAAAATATATTAGTTATTTAAGAATATAAATTTGCTGTACTTTAATAAAACACTGTTAGTAGGTAAATAAGAAGTTAATTTTCTATACTGATATATAGCTAAGTTAATTCTATACACACCGAGGAATTACAGATGAGGTGGAGTTGAAACTGGTCACAGGTTTGTGTTTCTACAAATTCACTTTGCTGGTCATGATTCTAGATTCTATTTTTGTCCAAATTTGTTTGACGGATTGCTAGAATGATCATAAGCTTAAAATCAAAAAGGTTACTTTCAGATCTTCTATATTTTCCCTCGTATCATTGGCACTATATTCCTCCTTACCCTTCTCAAACTGTCACTCTTGGACTGTGCCATCATCATTTAGGACCTCTCTTTGTGGTCCAGGACTGGTTCATATGCCCTAGGTCTGGACCTTCTACATAGCTGTAGACAAGGAAGCTCATGCAATAATTTCTTAACACCTTGCACCATTACTTCTGGAGATTGCTATGGAGTTTTTCTTGATTCCCTATTTTCCATCTACATGTTTTCTTCATTTTCCCCACATGCAGCTTCAGGGAAACAGAACAAGCCATTATTACAGTATATTACTGTGGCATTTTTCATGAATCCATAGGTATAACACCCTGATCATATTTCAGTGTTTCTTTTCAGAAGTAAAAGGGACTGGTTCAGGAGGGTGGTTGGTTGTGGGGAAGGGGTTCCTCCATATTTGCTTAAATTACACCCAAACATTTTTCAATATTTGTTATATTAAAAAAAAGGAAACAAATTCTCTTTGAATCAAAAGGCAGACTACTGCATCTTTCAAAATATTGACGAATAAAGAATTTAATTTTGCTAATAATTAATGAAATATTGTTAGTAGATAAATAAAAAGTTAAATTGAACTTTGCATACCTAATAACTGCAATCTAAGATAAAGCTGAAACTAAACAATGGTCACAGTAACTGATGGTAACAAAAGAAACTACATCAAAAAGAATAGTCCATTATCTCTTTTGATAGATCAAGTGATTCTAGAATCTATTCTTGTTCAATTTGGAATATTAGGTTGGATAAATTAAGGGGAACTCAAATGTGAATACTTCTCTTTGTCACCCAGTGGCTTATCTCTGCTCTGGCTTGGATCCACTCACTCTGTAATTCGTGTTAAAGGATCTACAAATTGCCAATGAATCTCTACCAATACCCCTCCTATCTCTTACTTACACAACTTTGCCATTCCTCCACCACAGAACTTTAGAGAAACAGTGTAAATTGTCATTGCAAGTGTTGATTTTGTCGTGCTTTTGGTACAGGTATAGTAGTATGAAATGGCCAACCCACGATGTTGTTTACTTTCAATCGTAAATTGGCCGAGGTAGGGTGGGGGCAGCGAGAGGAGGATTTTACTTGTTTCTGCAGAGATTTCATGAGAAAAGTTCTATCAGAATAGGTCTTCTTCTCAAACTGAAGTAAATTACTTTCCCTTTCATAGCACTATGAATATTTCCACACAGATTATCACTTCAAGTCAAACATTATTATAAATATTCAAATATGTTAATTTTATAAGAATTGAATCTTGGTTCTCTATTAATCAGATACAATAGCTGGAATTTGGTAAGTCTGGGATTTGTGGATGTGTCAGACCTCTGCTCCTTAACTGGTGATGCCCCTGCTAACTAAATCTCTGGGAACCCTAAGAACTTAGATCCTTTGTTGTCAGGTCTCCCAGCTCCATGGGGAGATCCAATCTGCAACCCTGCCCACCCCGGACTTAATCAGGCGGAAGTAGGAGGTGGTGGGAGGCAGAGGGATCCCTACCCTGTCCAATCAAATGGCGAGTCACCACCCTTGACTTCAAAACTTGCTTCCATCAGTTGCATTAATTTTTTTTATTAACTTGTGGTGTCGCTGGCTGGGCGAACACTTATTGCTTGTCCCTATTCACCCTCAAGAAGGTGGTGGTGAGCTGCCTCCTTGAGCTGCTGCAATCCATGTATTGTAGGCTGACCCACAATGCCATTAGGGAGGGAATTCCAGCATTTTGACCCAGTGACAATGAAGGATTGGCAATATATTTCCAAATCAGGATGATGCGTGGCCTAGCGGGGAGCTTGCAGGTGGTGGTGTTCCCATTTATCTGCTGTCCTCGTCAAAAAACAAAGTACAGCACAGGTACAAGCCCTTCAGCCCACCAAGCCTGCTCTGACATGTGGTGCCTTTCTAAACTAAAAATCTTTTGCTTCTATTCCATATCCCTCTTTTCTCCGCCTATTGATATATCCGTCATTTTAGATGAAAATGTTTATAGGTTTGAAAGGTGACGTCTAAGGATCTTTGATGAGGTTCTGCTATGTAATGATAAATAAGAAGTTAATTTTAACCATACATACCAAATGTCTACAGTCTAAGATGGAGCTGGGACCAATCAACGGTCTGTGCTTCAGATGTACATTGAAAAGGAAACAATTCCGTAATCTCATTCTACAGGTCATGTGATTCCAGATTCTAATTTGTTTAAATTAGTTTGACATATTGACTTAAGAAGAGTGAATAAACACTTGAAAAGAAAGTAATTTTGTAATTTCATATTGGTACCGCTGTTATCCTTGCTTATCCGTCTTGACCTATCTACAGTCTTTGACACTGTTGATGGCACAATTTGCCTCCAAAGTTATTTTCTGCCAAAAGCTTTTTGTCGAAGATATTGAATTAATTACACACCAGAGGTCCAGACTTTGAGGCAAAGAGATTTTGTTTGTGATATCACGGAGAGTCAACGCTGACAAAAGGTCAGGTTCCAAAGACTCCGACAAGCATAAAAAAGAAGCAGAATTTATACAGTGGTACAAACAAGTTAAAACAAACTGCAATTGTACTTAGTTCTAACAAGGCAAGATCGTTACTTAGGCAACCAGACATACATTAATAAAAGCAGAATTTGGTGAAGATAAGAACATACAGATGCTGCAAGCTCTAGCTTTTTGCTATCAATCCTACGTGACTTCTCAGACTAGGAAAAGCAGGGTGCAGTTACAGCAATATGCACTGTTTCATAAAGCTAAAGCATCTCTACTTCATGTTCCTAGTCATGTACTATTTTAACTCATTACTACTCAACTTAAATTAAACAGTCTCGACATACAATTATTCCACACTGTTGATGATCCCATGGAATCTTTTTGCTCTGGCTTCAGTCTGGTTGCATTGTCTTCTTGGTCACCAATCTCCTGAAACTTTTTCTCTTCCTATCTTGAGCTGCGACTTCTGGAGTCTCTAAGGACCTTTACTTGTCCCTTTGCTCATTGCCACGGTCTGTGGGATTTTACCCATACTTTCCTGAAAAGGCCTCAGCATAATGGCATAAATGGTCATAGGGTTTGTCATGTGTTTTCAGCAATGCTTTAGACGCACAGGTTAGTTGACCCCACTATTGCCTTTATTTTCAACTGTAACTGGCTTGTTTATGATGGGGCTGGGAAATGCATTCTACTGCATTATTGAATTTCATCTTTCAAGTTACAGAAAAAAGTCACATTTTCAAATCAAAGGAAATGATTGCCCCACATTACAATTTTGGTATTTACACAAAGATTTACATTTCAGGATAAACTATTTAAAACATACAAAACATGTTAACGAACCTCATTCTTGCCTTAGACCAAACATAGAAAAAAAAGCCAAACTCTAGAGATGAGGTAACATCAGGACGAGGTGAGGTGACATCAAGGCAGCTTTGAACTGAATATAGCATCATGGATCTTGAGCAAAACTTGAGTCAATGGGAATCGGCAGAAAATCTTCACTGCTTGGAGTCATACCAGAAACAAAGGAAGTTGGCGACTAATCATTTCAGTTTGAGGACATCTCTGCATAAGTAGTGTCCTAGGCCCATCTGCTTCATCAATGACCTTCCCTCCAACATACAGTCAGAAGTGGGGATGTTCACTGATGTATGCACAACGTTTAGCGCTATTCACAACTCTTCAAACGCTGAAGCAGTCCATGTTCATACGCATATGCAGCATGACCAGAGCAACATGTATTCTTCATCTAACAAGTAATAAATGCCATTCATGGCATATGGGTGGCAGGTAATGATAATTTCAAAGAAGACAGAATCCAACCATCTCCCCTTGACATTCAATGATATTATTGTCACTTAACATCCTACTGTCAGCATCCTGAGGGTTACAACTGACCAGAAACTCAACTGGACGAGCCATATAAACATCACAGCTACAGAGGTAGGTCAGATATTAGACAAAATGTGATGTGTAACTCACCTCCTAACTTGCTAAATCTTGTCCAGAATTGACAAGGCGCAATCAAACAGTGTAATGGATGTCTTCAGTTACCTGGATGAGTGCAGTCCAACAACACACAAGATGCTTGACACCGTCCAGGATAAAGCATCCTGCTTAATTGGCACCCCATCCACTCCTTTCAACATTCAATCCTTTTAGTTGATTCAATTTGTCAGAGCTCAAAACTGAAAAGAAGATAATTTAATATTCTCTATTTTCACCTATTAATGGGGCTACACCCCTCTTCATCCTTCTTGACAAGTCAGCAACCTTCGGCACCGTTGACTGTTCCACAGTCCTCCAACACACCCCTTCTAAAAGCAGCACCTCTCTGCAAGATCCAGCAGTGTCCTGGACTTCCTCTAAATCCATTTTCTACACTGTTGAAAATCTTCAGCATTGGTTTCCATCTAATCCTACCCATTATCCATAATATTCCCCACCTCAATAGCTTTGTTTCTACTGTTTGCCAGCATTGTGCCAAACTTTTTCCAATCCCTCACTGTGAGCTTTGGAGAAACAATGTGATGAATCTATGTGGGCGGCATGGTGGCTCAGCGGTTAACATTGCTTCCTCACATAACATGACCCAGGTTCAATTCCACTCCCAGGTCACTGTCGTGTGTGGAGTTTGCACATTCTCCCTGCGTCTGCGTGGGCTTCCTTCGGGTGCTCTGGTTTCCTCCCGCAGTCCAAAGATGTGCAGGTTAGGTGGATTGGCCATGCTATATTTCCCACAGTGCTGAGGGATTTGTAGGTTAGGTGTTTTGCATGGTAAATGTAGGATTATAGGGAATAAGATGGGGGGTTGGGAAAGATGGATCTCTGTGGAATTCTCTTTGGAAAGTTGATGTGGACTCAATAGGCTAAAAAGACTGTTTCCACGCTGTCTATGAATCATTGTGATGCTTCTTCAGTGCTTTTGGTGATGCAGGGCTCAGTTAATCCCATTACTGTGTTTATTTTCAACTGTAATTTGGGGAATGAGGGACTTTACTGCATAGGGAGGCAGTGGCAAAGTGATAATGGCACTGGACTAGCAGTGCAGGATCCCAGACTCATGTTTAGTTTATGACAATGATACCAGGGATGAGAAACCTCAATTATGAAGAAAGATTGAAGAAGTTGAGACTATTTTCCTTGGAACATAAAGGGTTGAGTAGAGATTTGTCAGCAGTTTCAAAATCATGAAGGTTCTGAATAGAATAGATAAGGAGAAACTATTCCCATTCATCAATATATTGGGAAATAGATGACACAAATTTTAAGTATTTTGCAAAAGAAACAACTGCGAGATGACAGGAAACATTTTCACAGGATGAATATTTTGGGTCTGAAATACACTGCCTGGAAGTGTGGTGGGGATAGATTCAATTGAGACATTCAAGAAACCATTACATGATTACTTAAATAGAAATAATGTTCAAGATTATGGGGAAAAGGCACTACATCAAAATGCACAGACAGCTGGGTAGACATGATGAGCTAAATGGCCTTCTTTCACACTGTAACAATTCAATGATGCTGTGATCTTGCAGAAATTTTACTCAATGTTCTATCAAAGCAGGTCACACTTTCAAACCCAGGGGAATTGTTTCCCCTTCCATTACAGTAGGGATATTTCCACACAGATTTTGTTCCAGGACAAACTCTATTGTAAAATCTAAAATATATAAATTAAGAAGAATGTGTGGAAGTAGTGTATCTTTCAGTAAAATACCATGAAAAGGCACATAAGGACCTCATTTTAACCATACAAATTGAACATATATGGTATAAGATAGATATAATCTGGAACCGATCACAGGTCTGTTTATGAAATGATCAATAACTGATCTGAATAAAACTAACTGAACATTGAAAAGAAAATAATTCCACAATATCATTCTACAGGTCAAATGATTCGAGATTCTACTTTTGTTGAGATTTGCTTGACATATTGGCTAAATACCGTTTTATCTCATATTTGAAGACAGCATAACATTTTCAGATTCTAGGGACTAAAAATTTGGTTATCTTGTCTTTATGGGCTCAGAGGTTGCAACTGGCAATCTGCCCTCACCTGCTTTGTTGGGAACAGACAATATTTGAAGGTGTTGCTGCTACCTTGCTTATTTGATAGGAGCAAAACATTAGCTGGACACTGAAGCATTCGCATGAAACAAGCTAAGAAGTTAAAAGTATTTCATATGCATAAGTTAACTTTTCAGACTGCAAAATGAATTATTAAGATTGGAAAAAGTTAGAAACTAAAATAAAGTTTGAAAAGCAAATCAACAAAAGTGAGATTTTTCTATCATCTTGATGAAATTGGAATAAAGTTCCACAACTATTTCCTGCACCAGTAAAGATGTTTAGCGATAAGCGTGAATTTAGAACACGCGCAGATTCCCTATGCCAGTGAGGACAACGAGCAGTGAAAGATTCTCGATCACTGCAAAATCCAGGTCATAATAGACCTCAAGTGGTTCTAATAAATTACTGACAACTAATGACTAAATAAATACAGTTATAGAGTAGGCGTTTTTACCAAATTGGACTGCCCAATTAAAATAAAACTTTGCATTTATATAGCCTTTCAAGATGACAGGCAGGTTAAAGTGTTTTACAGCCAATTAGCTGTTTTGGAAGTAGAGTCACTGTTATAGAAACCAAGCAACTAACTCTTTCAAAGAGATATGTAATATCATAATTTGTTTCTAATGTTGAGATACTAATTTTTTTACCTAATGTTGGGTGAAGGCCAAATACTGGACAGGATACCAGGGAGAACATTCTTATCCTTCTTCTGAAGCGTGTCATTGGATCATTTGCGTCCACCTGATAGAACAGATTGGTCCTATGTTTAATGCTTCATCTAAAAGTTGGCTCACTTGGAAATCAGCACTCCTTTATTACAATACTGTAGTGTCAACTTTGAGTTTTGTGCTCAAATCCTGTGTTCAAGTTCAAGCAGCATGAATCTACACCTCTCAAATTCAAAGCAGGGAGCAATTTAGCCACAGCACAATGATTCAGTTGGAATTGGAAAAATCAATGCAAAAGATTAATTAACTACAAGTGCCAAGTATGTAGGGCATGAAACAAGCTTTCACATCATTTTTTATTATTTTAAAAACCATTGCACCATTTCCAAAACAGGCCACAACCCAAGATCGCATTCATCATCATTGCAAGTCAAATTGTACACATTTGAGTACTTCAAGATTCCTTTTAAAATTCATTATTTTAGGTCACAAAACATTTTGAAATGTCCTAATATTGCGTTACTGTAGTACTGTTGTAATGAGGGCAAGGTTGCAGTCAAATTGGGCACAGCAAGGTTCCTCAAAAAAAAGATAAATTATTAAATAGCCTGTTCTTGTGATGTTGGTTGAGAGTGACAGGCCTTGACATCAAAGCTACATTCGATCAAATGTGGCATCAAGGAGCCCTAGCAAAACCGGAATCAATGGGAATTGGGGGCAAACTCCCCATTGGTTGTAGTCATACCTGGCACATAGGCAGATGGCTGTGGTTGTTAGAGGTCAGTCATCTCAGCTCCAGGACATCTCTGAAGCAGTTCCTCAAGGTAATGCCCTAGGCCCAATTATCTTCAGCTGTTTCATCAAAGACCTTCCTGCATCATAAGGTCAGAAGAGGGGACGTTAGCCAATGATAGCACAATGTTCAGCACCATTTGTAACTTCTCAGATACTGAAGCAGTCCATGTTCAAATGCAAAAAGATCTGGACAATATCCAGGTTTGGGATGACAAGTGGCAAGTAATATTCACGCCACACCAATTCCAAACAATCACCACCAGCAATAAGAGACTAACTAACCACTACATTTAATGGTGTTACCATCACTGAATCCCAGACTATCAACACCCTGGGGGTTACCATTGACCAGAAACTCAACTAGACCTCCCACATAAACAAAGTGGCTGCAGGAGCAGGTCAGAGGCTAGGAATACTGCTGCAAGTAACTTGCCTCCTGGATTCCCCAAAGCCTGTCCATCACCTATAAGGCATAAGTCAAGAGTGTGATGGATTACTCCCCACTTGCCTGCATGTGTGTAGCTCCAACAACATTCAAGAATCTTGACACCATCAAGGACAAAGCAGTTTACTTGATTGGCTCTCTATCCACAAACATCTACTCCCTCCCACATTGATGCTCAGTTGTAGCATCATTTACTATCTACAAGATGTACTACCGAAATTCACCAAGGAACCTTAAGACAATGTCTTCCAAGCCCATGACCAGTTCCATCTACAAGGACAAGGGAAGCAGATACATACCAATACTACCACCACCAGCAAGTTGCCCTCCAAACGAGTCACCATCCTGACTTGGAAATATATCACTATTCTTTCACTGTTGCTGGATCAACATCCTAGAGAGTACATCTGGGCAGGATGACATTTTCTTCACAAGCTACAAGCGACAAAGCAGGGTCACTGGACTCAAAATGCTCATGGTGCTTTCTCTCCACAGATACTGCCAGACCTGCTGACTCTCTCCAGTAATTTCTATTTATGTTTCAGATCTTCAGTATCCACAGTTCTTTATTTTATTCCTCACAAGCTTGTCGGCTAATAATGATAATGTTTCCAAAGTTTAAGACTTTCAATAACCGTAGCAGTTGACACTACCCCACACATTTTTTGATAATTTTGGCTGTCAGCTAACCGTGAAACCAACCTGGACGACTCAAAATGTGAACTTTGTTTTTCTCTCTCCATACCTGCTGAGTTTCTCCAGCATTTTCTTTTTCTATTTTGGATTTCCAGCATCTGCAATGATTTGCTTTTCAAGCTTGTGAGATCCGGGTCTACTGGGGACCCCTCAGCAACAGCATCTATTTGGGCATACATGATGTCAATAAAACTTAACTCAACTGAGCAAATTAAAAAAAATTGTAAGTTCAGTAAATACCTTTTCCAGCAGTATTCAAGTTATTTGAAATAAGAGGAAGTAAATATGATCTAATACGCTGAATTAAAGGAAGAACAATCATTAATGTATTTTGATCAGTTGATTGTCGTCTGTTTTAATATAATTTTATTTTATATTGGCAAGTCTTATAGCGGTCTATTGTCACGTAATACACAGTCAAATACATATTTGTCAGAATTTATCCTTGTTTCCTTTACAGTTTATTTGTTCGCTGCTTTGTTCTTGTGTTGGGAATGCTCATGACCTAACCTCATCTCATAAGACAAAGAAGATGCTTTGAGCTTTGTCCTGTTTGAGGAGCACCAGTAAGAAGACACATTGGCCACTGTGAATGGGACTTTCATCAATTGGCCCGTGACTTGTGGCAGAGGATGAATGTTTTAAGTTCGTAAAACAGCCTAATTTTATTGTAAGACAAGTACAGTTTGTGCTTCCTGAAAGTTTAGTCCCTGAGTCATGCAAGAGAAGATTAACTGGTAATACTTAAGAAGTTTTTTTGTACCTATATGTGAAACATTGATTAAATGTTCACGTAAATTGATTAAAAATCAGCAGTATATTTGTCATACTACTTGCTAGAAAATTATAGTCAGCCCAGAAATTCTACAGTTTACAGATTAAGGTGAATTATGTCTCTTAAATGAAAAAGATTAAATACAGAAATAACAAGTATGCACTGATTTGATGTAGCCAGTGCATATGGTAGAGTGATGTTTAAGCCATTGTATTAGTTATCCAGAAGCTGTGATAAAACAACTCAGAGAATGTGAATTCATGCTGGCAGTTTGAGAACTTGTACTTTTTTTTAAACAGAACACGTTTGACTGTGGGGTTAAAATTGTTTCAGGGATAACAGGAACTGCAGATGCTGGAGAATCCGAGATAACAAGGTGTGGAGCTGGATGAACACAGCAGGCCAAGCAGCATCACAGGAGCAGGAAAGCTTGACGTTTTGGGCCTAGACCCTTCATCAGAAATGGGGGAGGGGCACGGGGTTCTGAAATAAATAGGGAGAGCGGGGGAGGCGGACAGAAGATGGATAGAGGGGAAGATAGGTGGAGAGGAGACAGACAAGTCAAAGAGGCAGGGATGGAGCCAGAAAAGGTGAGTGTAGGTGGGGAGGTAGGGAGGAGATAGATCAGTCCAGGAAGGACGGACAGGTCAAGGGGGCGGGATGAGGTTAGTAGATAGGAAATGGGACTGCGGCTTGAGGTGGGAGGAGGGGCTAGGTGAAAGGAAGAACAGGTTAGGGAGGCAGGGATGAGCTGGGCTGGTTTTGGG
This sequence comes from Ginglymostoma cirratum, assembly GCA_024137785.1. Lineage (NCBI taxonomy): Eukaryota > Metazoa > Chordata > Chondrichthyes > Orectolobiformes > Ginglymostomatidae > Ginglymostoma > Ginglymostoma cirratum. The sequence goes on along the minus strand of JAHRHZ010000111.1, from coordinate 27,566,452 downwards.
ATGCGGTTGGGGGAGGGGAGATTTTGCAGCTTGTGAAATCCACATTGATACCATTGGGCTGTAGGGTTCCCAAGCGGAATATGAGTTGCTGTTCCTGCAGCCTTCAGGTGGCATCGTTGTGGCACGTTAGTGCCTGGAGATGCCGGTGCATTGCTGCGAGTGTGTGTTTCAGGAGTTGCAGGGGGAAATGCTTCTGATTTCTCAAGCTTCAAAATCTCCCCTCCCCCTACAGCATCCCAAAACCAGCCCAGCTCATCCCCGCCTCCCTAACCTGTTCTTCCTCTCACCTATCCCCTCCTCCCACCTCAAGACTCACCTCCATTTCCTACCTACTAACCTCATCCCGCCCCCTTGACCTGTCCGTCCTCCCTGGACTGATCTATCTCCTTCCTACCTCCCCACCTACACTCACCTTTACTGGCTCCATCCCCGCCTCTTTGACTTGTCTGTCTCCTCTCCACCTATCTTCTCCTCTATCCATCTTCTATCCGCCTCCCCATCTCTCCCTATTTATTTCAGAACCCCGTTCCCCTCCCCCATTTCTGATGAAGGGTCTAGGCCCGAAACGTCAAGCCTTCCTGCTCCTGTGATGCTGCTTGGCCTGCAGTGTTCATCCAGCTCTACACCTTGTTACCACGTTTGACTGTGGAGCTGCCAGGTTATCATAAAACACAGCCGTAGTGATTGTAATGAGATCAGCCAGGGGGAGTTTGTAGAATAGGAGTTCCCTGATTGGGGCTGTTAATCTGGTCCAATCAGGGAGCTCTGGCTGACAGACATAAATAGGAGTGTCAGGGGTTCAAATTGTATCAGAGATAAAATGTACTGCAGATGCTGGAGAATCCGAGATAACAAGCATGGGGCTGGATGAACACAGCAGGTCAAGCAGCATCATAGGAGCAGGAAAACTTGACGTTTCGGGCCTAGACCCTTCATCAGAAATGGGGGAGAGGAAGAGGGTTCTGAAGTAAATAGGGAGAGAGGGGGAGGCGGATAGAAGATGGATAGAGGAGAGGATAGGTGGAGAGGAGGCAGACAAGTCGAAGAGGCGCAGATGGAGCCAGTAAAGGTGAGTGTAGGTAGGGGGGTAGGGAGGAGATAGGTCAGTCCAGGGAGGACGGACAGGTCAAGGGGGCGGGATGAGGTTAGTAGATAGGAGGTGGGGGTGGGGCGTGAGGTGGGAGGAGGGGATAGGTGAGAGGAAGAACAGGTTAGGGAGGTGGAGATGAGCTGGGCTGGTTTTCAGATGCGGTTGGGGGAGGGGAGATATTAAAGCTTGTGAAATCCACATTGATACCATTGGGCTGCAGGGTTCCCAGGCTGAATATGATTTGCTGTTCCTGCAACCTTTGGGTGGCATCACTGTGGCATTGCAGGAGGCCCAGGACAGACATGTCGTCTGAGGAATGGGAGGGGGAGTTGAAATGGTTCGCGACTGGGAGGTGCAGTTGTTTGTTGCGAACTGAGCGCAGGTGTTCTGCAAAGTGGTCCCCAAGCCAACGCTTGGTTTCCCTGATGTAGAGGAAGCCACAACGAGTACAGCGGATGCAGTATACCACATTGGCAGATGTGCAGGTGAACCTCTGCCTGATGTGGAAAGTCTTCTTGGGGCCTGGGATTGGGGTGAGGGAGGAGGTGTGGGGGCAGGTGTAGCACTTCCTGCGGTTGCAGGGAAAAGTGCCGGGTGTGGTGGGGCTGGAGGGGAGTGTGGAGCGGACAAGGGAGTCGCGGAGGGAGTGGTCCCTCCAGAAGGCAGATAAGGGTGGGGAGGGAAAAATGTCTTTGGTGGTGGCGTCTGATTGCAGACGGCGGAAGTGTCGGAGGATGATGCGTTGGATCCGGAGGTTGGTGGGGTGGTACGTGAGGTCGAGGGGGATTCTTTTTTGGTTATTATTGCGGGGACAGGGCGTGAGGGATGTGTTCCGGGAAATGCGGGAGACACGGTCGAGGGCGTTCTCGACCACTGCGGGGGGGATGTTGCGGTCCTTGAAGAATGAGGACATTTGAGATGTACGGGAGTGGAATGTCTCATCCTGGGAGCAGATGCGGCGGAGGCGAAGGAATTGGGAATAGGGGATGGCATTTTTGCAGGAAGGTGGGTGGGAGGAGGTGTATTCTCGGTAGCTGTGGGAGTCAGTGGGCTTGAAATGGACATCGGTTTCTAGGTGGTTCTGTTCACTCTGGGAGCTGGCTCTGAGACAGCTGAACCAGTGTCAAGTACAATGTATGTGTAAATGCATGATTCAGTGACAGGATTCTAGCCTCTGTGGAGTAATTTCAACAACTGGTTCACCAAGTGAAATTGAATCAACTGTTGACATTTTGTGTGGCCATTTGATTGAACAATAAGTATATTTACATTGAGGTAAATAAATGAAAAAAAACCCATAATAATTGGACAGAATAATACAGTAAACTTTGATATAATTGAGATGTATATTTTTTGCTGGTTTGTTGAAAGTGTTGATTAATAAGTTGCTAGTTAAAACAAAGTTTGCCGTTCTTGATTGCTCATCTCATTGCTGACATCACTGCTATAGCCACACAGTAAAATCTAAAACTGGATTTAAATCATGCTCAGGAGAGGGGAAGATCACACCAAAGAGATCACTAGATCTTTTTGGACAGTCTTCTGTTCCCTTGGCCATCACAATGTTGCCACCTTTTGAAATTTTTACTTGGTGTTCTTTGAAATCTCTCCAACATTCGTACCTTTTGACTACCTTGTTGGACAGCTTTTAACTCTAAATGTACAACATGACCGTGCCAATGACATTGGGTGGAAACAATCACGTTATGAAAATATGTTGCTTGCATGACATTGTTACCCTGTGCACAATACCATCAAGACACCACCAATACCCAGCAACAAATCTAATGTGAGAAAGAGATGGGCAGATGAGCAATGAACTATCAGAATCCTTACGGTGTGGAAACAGGCCCTTCAGCCCAACAAGTCCACACCGAACATCCCACCCAGACCCATTCCCCTGTTACCAACCTAATCTACACATCCTTGAACACTGTGGGCAATTTAGCATGGACAATTTACCTAACCTGCACATCTTTGGACTGTGGGGGGGAAACTGGAGCACGCAGAGGAAACCTGTGCTGACACGGGGTGAATGTGCAAACACCACACAGACAGTTGCCTGAGGGTGGAATTGAACCCAGGTTGCTGGCACTGTGCGGCAGCAGCAGTAACCACTGAGGCACGTGCCGCCCCAGATTCTGTACTGAAGAAGCAGTTGTTTATCATTACAGGAGAATAAGCTTCAACGGCAAATCTTTATTTTGGCATCAAACAGTATTCGCTCAGTCTATTTCTTTATACTTCTCTTTTTCAGGTGTTAGGCGACCAATAAAACAATAGGATCTTTTCAAAGCCTTACCTGGAAAACATAACTGTGGGTGTGAAGGTGTTATAATCTATTTGAACATCAATTATAAAGAAAATAATCTATACATGGGTTGTGTAATGTCTGTGCGACCAGCTGTTTGAAAATCTATGAAAATGTTGATTGAAAGTCAATGATGGAGTCAAGCTTTCTTACGGAAGTCATTGGTCATTGAGAATTCATTGAGGTTATAGCTTCACCTTGTGGCCAAAACCTAAACAACACTACAGCAATCTTCAAGGTCCCCTGCTGTAACGTGGAAAGAAAGTCCAATGTGCTTCTGGTACTGAGTAAATTAAATGTATCATAATTCCCAAACAGAACAATTGTTGGTTTACTACAGGCTCAGATGGGGCTATTTTTCAGCACCACTATATGAGTAAGAAGTGTTTTGTGAAGCTACTCTTCACAAATTAAGGAATGCTGTTTTGAAGTGCTGAAGGAGCAATTCCCAACTGGGGGCGGGGCGGGGCGGGGTGGGGTGGGGGCATGGTGTTGGTGTTTGGACGTTCACTGCCATTTAAAGCAGGACTTAGTCTTTGTGGTGAGTTAGATGATCTGGGCCAGGCAGGGGCTCCCAAAACAGATGGCATGATTAGTCCAGGGTTCAGCTGGAGGGACTTTCATGGTGACGAGAGTAACCTGTGCCAGAGTGTGGTTTTGGGAGAGAACAACATTTGCTTTCACGCTGCCATCCCTACTCTTGTATAGCCTGTGTCACATTGGCTGTCAAGGTGACTACATGAGAATCAGAATGAACCATCAAAAGGTTACCAGCAGGAGACTAATGACCCTATGTGCCTGTGCGCCAGCATTGCCAGTTTTGACCTGTATGGGGGCATTCTAAGCTTTTTGTAAAACTGAGTATTTGCTGTCAAATCCTTTCCATTACTGAAACAACTTATTTCCACCCATGTAACACTACTTATCTATACATCTGCTGCTGAAACCCTCATCCTTTCTGGCTGTTGATGAAGTCACTGCTGCAGCCATATAATTCAGTGAATTTTCTATTTGTAGAACATCAAATAAAGCTTTATCAATGTAATAATTGCAAGAATTTATATTCATTAAATGTGCAAGTTAAATTTCTGCATGCACCTCAGTACTTTATTCACCACTGCTGTCAACTGCTAGTTTGATAGAATTATTCTTAATCGTCCCTAAACCTTGTCTTGCAGAGCACGTTGCACCTCTTATTTTAACATGTAACCTTAGTTTCAGTTCAATTTCTAATTATTATGTAGATATCCACATTAAATTGAACTAATCTAGACAGTTCTTTCAAAGAATCAGCACAATCAGGATTGACTGAATGGCCATCTTCTGCACTGTAAGGTAGACAGTAGAGATTTGAATGATCTCAGGTTTATTTCAGCAGCAGACATGCTGATGAGGGGCAGAGTTGAGTGATGTGACAGAGATAGAAAAATAAACTTCATTCTCTAGAACTAGGTCTAGGAGTGTTTCTTGTTGAGCTAGAAACATATTAATTCTGCTACATGCATTTTAAGAATTCTTCAACATCATTGTCATTTATATTGATGTTTCCCTACTTGACATCAGGGTTCTATTAATGCTAGTACAGACCTTATGCATTTTTGAAAAAAGACATGTTGTCAAAGCCCTTCGAGTCATCAGCATGGAAATGCAAGAAAACCAAATCTCAAAGGAATAACAATTTACACGGCAGGGGAAAGAGTTTTTTTTAAGAGCAGTTCATTCATAGGATGCGGATGTTGCTGGCTTGGTCAGCATTTATTGCCCATATCTTAATGTCGTTGGTGGCAGTAGCATCTGCTTTTCATGCAGTATTATTTGTTGCTTCTTTTGAAATTGTGATTGTCTCCTGATGAGTGCAAGATGAAAAGTTTCAATTGATATCACCTTTTCAGCAGCATCACAGCTGTTTTATTTTTACTAATTCTCTGAAATGTATTTGCTCCCCATCTACTTATTATTTGATGCTGCTCTAGACTAGACTCATAGAGTCATAGAGTTTTACAGCACGGAAACAGGCCCCTTGTCCAACTCGTCCATTCTGATCAGATATCCTAAATCAATCTAGTCCCTTTTGCCAGCATTTTGCCCATATCCCTCTAAACCCTTCCTATTCATGTACCCATCCAGATGCCTTTTTAAGTGTTGTAATTGTACCTGCCTCCACCAATTCTGGCAGCTCATTCCATACGCATACCACTCTCTGTGTGAATAATTTTCCCCTCCGATCCTTTTCTAATCTTTCCTATCTCATTTTAAACCTATGTCCTCTAGTTTTGGACTCCTCTACCCTGCAGAAAAGACCTTGGCTATTCATCCTATCTATGCCCCTCATGATTTTATATACTTCTATAAAGTCATCCCTCAGCTACCGACACTCCAGAGGAAATAGCCCCTGCCTATTCAGCATCTCCCTATAGCTCAAACCCTCCAAACCTGGTAGTCTTCCTGTAAATCTTTTCTGAACCCTTTCAAATTTCACCGCATCTTTCCTATAGCAGGGAGACCAGAATTGCACACAGTATTCCAAAAGTGGCCTAACAATGCCCAGTACAGCTGTAACATTACCTCCCAACACCTATATTCAATGCACTGACTAATAAAAGCAAGCGTACAAAATGTCTTCTTCACCAGCTTGTTTACGTGCGACTTGTGTGGATGGAGGGTAACATCCTCCATTCTAATATTCTAATATTTCTTCCTGACTAGTTCAAACTTACTAATGGGTCACTTTCATGGCTGAGTTGTTTTCTTCTTCCCCTACTTCTTCTGATTCTAACATTTTCTTCGTCTTTGGCCTGGCCTATGATTTCTAAGGACCCAATCTCCCTTTTTGTTAATGGTGTCCTCTTTGAGGAGTGCCACTGTACCCACTACTGCCAGAACCAGTCATCCTCCTTCTTCCCCAAGTACTTTAAGGAACTAATTTCTCTCCTATCCCCTCCCTAGCCTAGCCCCAAGCTGTCTAGACTTTAGCTCACCCTCTTTCTACTTCTACTTATTCTATCCAATGGCTTATGCTATGATCTAGCTCCTCCATCCAGATGATTTCCCTTGAGCAGGCCTGATAAATTGATATGTCAGGAGGAAAATTTGTGCTTCAATGGGCAAAACATTAGCTAGCTCCAGTCAAGGATTGCTTATGTAATGCTGAGAAGATATTACAAGGCAATGCCTGTGCAATGCCTTAACTGTGCAAATCCCTGTTGAATTCTTGCTGAGGAGTGCCAAGACTCTGCATTTAGTTGGAAATGTCAAATATCAAATTTCATTCTATTGTTTCCACTCAGTCACTTGTAACCTAAACTGCTTAGTGTCGGTGACCTCTTCCTTTGCTCAAATATGTGAAGTTAATGAAGTAAAAGTCCAATAGGTATTTGGCAAACACATATGTCTGTGCACAGAACCATCGATCATTATAAATGAGAGACACTCTAAAACTATTGAACAAAATTGACTCAAGGTGAACTATGTAGCCAATTTTCTTCTAGGTCTGCAATAGAAATTTGTAATATTTGATGGAATGATGGTTAAAAAACAATTTAATGTTGGCAGAAGTTATAACCTGTGGTAATATATCATCAAATACGAGGACTTAAATAAATTCTGGTTTTGACCCTACGCAAGACAATTAACTAAATTATAGGGAATTGATCTTTTGGAATGGATTTGTGGTTGGGCTCTGACGAGTGTTGAACTTCTATTCAACTGAGCCCCAAATGGACTTGAAATTGGAGGCTGACATCTCTCCCTTGCTGGTAGCATCAACATCCATTGAGACCCAATCCAGGATCTCTGCTGGAACCTAGAACACAGGTAAATGGGAGTAGGATGGGCGTCCAGATAAGGAGGGCAGTAGGGGTGCAAGAATACTGCCATGGTTTCCAGCAGCCATGCCAGTTCACAAAGCAATTGGCTGACTGTAGGTGAAAAGCTGGTTGCTAAGTTAGCTAAGATACTGGGCAGCTGCTTGCCTGAATGTCAGAGGTGAGAATAGAACAAAATCCGAGACAACAAAGTTTTAGAAATAACCTTTCCGAGCTTTGTAGGCCCACAAAGTAAAAGATAAATTAATTACTGTATCCGTCCCCTGTTCCTTGGTTTAAATGAGTGAGATACCCACCTTCAATATTAATTGTATTAAATGCATTTAAGTACATACAGGTGAAGACAGCTTGGATATGTAACGATTTGCCCCAAAGGTGTTTCTTAATACATCCAAACAGATTGATTAAAAACAAATAGAGACATTTTCTGACACAAGAGTTTATGGTGTCAGGTAATATATATCTAAATGTTTCATTTGATGAATGAAAGTATTCGAAGTAAAGATCGGCTTGGCATTCTTCCTTCACTCACTGGCTATCAGGATTTGTCCTTTATTTGTTGATGCTTCCTGTATTTTGATGTTTATCACCATCTTTCTGGTCTTCTATTTCATTTATCTCAGTGGTCATCACCCATTGATAGGGTAAAAAACTTTCTTTTTGCTGTACTCTTGGTCACTGAGTACCCTCACCATTAGATCAATGAACACAGGGGGATTGGGTCAAAAATCATCCTTCCATATTGGTGTATGATATTCTTGTCTCTTTTATTATTGGACAAGACAATTTCAATGTATTCCTTTCTTTCCTCACATCTCCTGTCTTCTAGTCTCCATAAAAGTGCCTTTGTACAAAACTCAGTTGCCCATTTCCTGACTCAGCACAAGTCCAATTCATTGATGATTGCTATGCTCAATGAGATAAGTTGGCCAATTAAGTACCACTTTGAAGATTCTCGTCTTCATTTACAAATCCTTCCATACCCTCACTCCTCCCCATCTCTTTAAGCATCTCAGCTTCACGATAAAACAGTGTAGAGCTGGAGGAACAGAGCAGGTCAGGCAGTATCAGATGCCTGGCCTGCTGTGTTCCTCCAACTCCACACTGTGTTATCTCTGACTCCAGCATCGGCAGTTCTTAATATCTCTCAGCTTCACAATATCTGTGTTCCTTTAATTCTGTCCTCTGGTGCATTTTAATTGTTCCATTATTGGCAGTGTTGCCTTCCAGTCCCAAGACCCTAAGATCTGGAATTTCTTGCCTGTATCTCTCCATGTCTCCACCTCACCTTCCTTTTTTAAAATGCAGCTTAAAATCTATGTTATGATCAGGAGATGAGGCGTAGAGGTGGCTTCCTTCTTTTCTCATTCCTAGTTTGTCTGCAACAGATTTTTCTTTTATTAAGGAAACAGCATTCCTGTTAATTCAGTGAACGTTTACTGGTTTACATGGTATGATTACACCAGACAAGTAGACAGGTTTCTGCCAAAGTGGACAAGTTCACATTTCTGGTTTGTATGTGGAATGAACTGCCAAAGAAACAGATGGGTGCAGGTACAGTTGCAACATTTAAAAGACATTTGGATAGGTGCCCGAACAGGAAAGGTTTAGAGGGACATGGGCTAAACGCAGGGAGGTTGGATTACTTTTAGTTTGGGAAGCTTGGTTGACATAGACTAGTTGGACTGAAGTGTGTGTTTCGGTACTGTATGACTCTATAAAGAGAATAGTATTCATTGGACTTAACAATATCAAAGAAAAAAATAATGAAAATATTCCAGTTTCCACATGCACACTTGAAGTTCACTTTCACATACTGATACTAAGAGCAGAAGACTATATTAAGCCATTTGGAGTCCCATAAAGTTAAAGGGCATAGCTCTCTCCTGAATACAGGTGCTTTTGCTGGCTTCATACTGACTCTCCTGAGTTTAGTGTTGACGTAGTTTAAAGATGGATGATTTATCTGTTCTTTCGACTGTGGCAAGTTGAACTGTCATTAAAAATCTCTGCTTGTGGCCCATGAAGAGTCAGAAACCAGCAGATTGTGTTTGAAACTTACAAGTTGCATGGAGAGAGGCAGAGAAACCCAAACATGGATCTTCAGCATTTCATTTTCTTGCTCTCTAGCTATACAGCAGAGAAACCAATTGTTTAAATCCACAAACTATGAGCTGTGTTGTGACATGACCATATCTCTCAATTGCCCATCTTCCCCAAATGTGGTGTGGTATCATAGGTTTCAGGCACATGGCTTACATGATGAGAGGCTTTGCAGCCAAATTGTTTCAATTTCAGTGGCATTGGAATGTAATAGGCATGTTGATACAAATCTTCAGCTCTCTTTGACCGTGATTTCAAATCTGGGGAATGTGGCTTCAGCCTTTTATATTAAAGAATCAGCTGGTGGCTTCCAGCCATTAAATTTGTGAAGTAATTTATTATAAAGCATGATTTCATAATGCCTGCCTCTTTTACCAAGCTTTTGGTCATTTTCCCAAATATCACCTTACCTGCTTGAAGTCAAATGTTGTTTGATAATTGCTGGAACGAAGGGCCTTTGGACGTTTTACTCAGATAAAGGCCGTCATATAAACACAAACTGTTGATGGTCTCCACTATCCACCTTTAAATAAAGCATGTCCTATTTGATTAACTGACTGCACCCACGGTTTTTCTAGCCACCACCCCCCATGCAATCCTCCCACCTCCCCCTTGCCAATTGGCCAGCTGCCTTACGGACACATGTTGCGTTTTGGCCATTTGCCAGTTTATTTTAAAATAAGTCTGTGTAAGAATCATAGAATCATAGAATCTCTTACTGTGTGGGAGCAAGTCATTCTGTCCATCGAGTCCGCACTGACTGTCCAAACAGAATCCCACCCAGACCTGCCCCAGCTTGCATTTCCTGTGGCTAATCCATTCAGCCTGCACATCCCTGGACACTGTGGGCAATTTAGTGTGGCCAATCCACCTAACCTGCGCATCTTTGGAAGAAAATGGAATATTGTACATGTTGATTTCTTTTCATACAGGTAGATTATATGCCCATCCATTATCCGATTAATGCTAAATATGAAAGTCAGTCCTGAGTCATCTTAGCTTGATCTGTTAAATTTGATTTCTTTTGGGGGCACCACTGAACAGTGATCTGGCTCATTTTCCATTCACTTCAAACAGTGCTGAAACAAAATAAAACAAATATGTTAAATTATTATTTTCATAGATATTAAAGTTAAGTTCATTTGAAGGTAAATTGACTTTAGGATTAAATTTCATTGCAGGAAGATTAATCCCCTGGGAAAATTTGGAGTTGTCTAACTACATATTAGTGAATACAAGGCATTAAGATTAAAAAAAAATCATCATAGAAGATTGCTGGAACAGATGTGATCAATTGATAATATAGGCATATGAACAAGGAACGAGAGTAGGCCACTGAGCCCATTGCTCCTTAATTCAATAAAATCACAGCTGCTCTGATTTTAACCTTAACCCTACATTCCTTCATATCCCTGCTACTCTTTCATCACCTAAGTAATCAAGAATTTATCTACTTCTGTCTTAAAAATATTTAAAAATTCTGCATATATTGCCTTTTGTGGAAAGGGATTTGGAACACAAATCTCTGATGGAAAAAATTTCCCTCATCACTGTTTTAAATGGTCGTGTCCTTATTTTTAAAAGTCATCCAAAATCTGATTTATGTGATACCTACATTTGTTCTTGACAGTGAGTTTAAGGCTAATGAAAATGTATGATTCTCACTGCATAAGTAATTGACAGTAGGGATTCTTTTTCTTGATGGACAGGATGCTTACAGAATAATAGACAGCTCAAGTATATTGATACATAATCTAGCTGATTGGAGTTAGTCCTTTTCTCTTGATTATCACTGCTTAGTGCAAAGTAGTACCAAGCATACATTTGAATTGGAATTCTGTTTCTTTGGAATCTGCTTTTATTATTTCTGCGTATTTGAGGATTGGCTCAAAATAATCCAAGCTCCAAAGTAATTCTTGTCAAATGTTACAGTACAAACCACAGGAGGCTTGTGGTTGGGTTAGTTTGCTGACACTGATTCTCCTTTCCACTCTTTTAACGTAAACATTAGCAAAATTAGACAGCCCCTGGTGTGGCTCTGTAACACAGAAGTCAAAAGGTAATCAGAAACTTAAAATAGAAACTTATCACAATTAGACCATAAGACCATAAGACATAGGAGTGGAAGTAAGGCCATTCGGCCCATCGAGTCCACTCCGCCATTTAATCATGGCTGATGGGCATTTCAACTCCACTTACCCGCACTCTCCCCGTAGCCCTTGATTCCTCGCGAGATCAAAAATTTATCAATCTCTGCCATGAAGACATTTAACGTCCCGGCCTCCACTGTGCTCCGTGGCAATGAATTCCACAGGCCCACCACTCTCTGGCTGAAGAAAAGTCTCCTCATTTCTGACGCCCTCTAATTCTAAGGCTGCGCCCACGGGTCCTAGTCTCCCCACCTAACGGAAACAACTTCCCAGCGTCCACTCTTTCTAAGCCATGCATTATCTTGTAAGTTTCTATTAGATCTCCCCTCAACCTTATAAACTGTAATGAATACAATCCCAGGATCCTCAGCCATTCATCGTGTGTTAGGCCTACGATTCCAGGGATCATCCGTGTGAATCTCCGCTGGACACGCTCCAGTGCCAGTTTGTCCTTCCCGAGGTGTGGGGCCCAAAATTGGACACAGTATTCTAAATGGGGCCTAACTGCCAATTAAGTCAAAATGTCATTACCAGAAGTGATGAAACACCCCAGTCCCTGGGTGGTTTATTGGTTCTGAAGGATTTCTATTGTGTTGACGGACTTCACCTGCTCATTAGTCCTACCTGATTTAAAGGGAATTGAAATTTGCCATTGTTCCAGGGACCATACCTTGCCCTTTCATTAGGAGAGAATCAACTGATGACGAGTTAAAACGGAGGGTCACCACACCTCAGGTGAGGGATGAGGAGGGTGACCTCAGCCAGTCCATGAATTAAGAGAAAAACAGAAATTGCTGGAAAAGCCCAGCAAGTCTGGTAGCGTCTGTTGAGAGAAATCAGAGTTAACGTTTCTGGTCGAGTGGCTCTTACTCAGAACTGATGGTAGCTAGGAAAATGTTGGTTTATATGCAGAAGATAGGGTGGGGATAAAGTCCAAAGAGAGAGAAGAACAGTTGGACAGACAAAGGAGTGGATAACAATCAGGCTCGGAGGGTGAATAGCTATAAATGTGGATTGTTAGCGGCTAGCAATGAGTTGTGTTTAATAGCAGACTATATGATAACAAGGCCTGGTGCATGGAGGTTCAGGTGAGGACATGGGATAGCTCAAGGCCTAAAGCTGTTGAACGCCATATTGACTCCAGAAGGTTGCAGGGTGTCCAGTCAGAAAATTAGGTACTGTTCTTCCATGAATTGAAATACTCCTTTCTACTCAAATGCACAATAATGGTTTAAAGTGCCCCTAATGGGCACTGCAAAACAGAACTCAAAAGTTCAATGAAAACATACACAGAATATATCAAGGGGTATTATTACAAGGGGTAATGATGCACCCCAGTTCTCCTTTCTATGCTGAATTTAAGTGCCTATCTAATTAGTGGTGATGAAGGATAAATCATTGTTAAAATTGAATGAGATGAAGTGCTTGTCAAACAACAAGTTGGAGTTTATTGTCTGGTAACAACAGCTATAAGTTACAGTGACTAGTTAGGCATCTTTACAAAGACAAACAGGGACCAGAGATGATAAGGTGTAGAGCTGGATGAACACAGCAGGCCAAGCAGCATCAGAGGAGCAGGTAGGCTGACGTTTCGGGCCTAGACCCTTCTGAAGAAGTTCCTACTATCCCAGAGATGACACATCAGTTTCCATCAGGACCTCACAGCAGACTGATTCTTCTGCACCCAAAGACTGTGTGATGTCATCAGATTAGGTGCAGCATCAAGCAGCTTTGACATTGATTCTCCCAGAACCCCTTTACCTTTCATAACAAGCCTTATGTTTTTCCTTCCTCAGAGGGAAAATGAATAATTTGAGAATAAAATACAGAAAAAAATCTGCTAATTATAAATTCTCTGACTGGGTGGAAGCTTGCACTTCAATCAGAGGCATCAAGACAGGTGGCAATTGCTGAAAAATGGCCAAGCTTTTGCTCAGGCGGCAGATCCAAAGTGATCAGATGCACACGCCTGTCAAAGGTGAAAGTGTTGTCAGGCACAAAACCAACAGTATTCCTTGGGAAACAACAACATAACCAAGGCTTATATTTTTCTCTATTATATTGGAATTATATCAGGAATGGTTTTACAACTTTATTGAAGTTGTATTTATCACATACTAATTTCTTCTCCTGCAGTGTTGCCTCCTTGTCAAGATTTTGTAGGTAAGGATGAGATGGTAGCAATCTCAAAAATGATGGGGCATGACTTCCTACCTCTTGCCCATTGGGTGCATGGCCATCTCAATCTTGCACAGCTGCTCTGGGTTATCAATGTGCTCACCAATGTTAGAGGTAGGCCCCTTGATTCATCAAATCAGGATGCCATGATGAACAGAGGAACACATTTATCATTTCAGGAGAGGTCTGTGCAGTGTGCACTGTCCGCCGTCTGCACAGTTTCATCTTTAAGTTGAACTAAAAAGGATGCCAGCAGATCACTATTAATTGAACATGCTTGGGGCTGGGAAATGTAGAAATCCCCCTCCAGGCTGTGGGCAAACAACTTGTGCCACTGCAATTCTAGGTTTCCACCATCCCACCTACAAAATAACAAACCCACCCCTCTCCTCTCTATCCTCCCCCCTCCCAAGATCAGATTAACCTAGGGATGCAGGTACAGAATTCCATGAAAGTAGCGTGGCAGGCAGGGTGATGAAGAAAGCGTATGGCATTCTTGCCTTCACTGGTCAGAGCTTTAAGTACAAGAGCTGAGACATCATGTTACAGGTGCACAAAACATTAGTAAAGTCACATTTGGAGTACTGCATACAGTTCTGGTCACCCTGCCATAGGAAGGATGTTATTAAACTGGAAAGGGTGCAACAAAGATTTACAAGGATGTTACCAAGTCTGGAAGGTTTGAGTTAAAAGGAGAGGCTGGATAGACTGGCACAATTTTCCCTGGACCATTGGAGGCTGAGGGGTGACCTTATAGAGGTTTACAAAATCATGAGGGGCATTGATAATGTGAATAGCCAAGGTCTTTTCCTCAGGGTAGGTGAGTCCAAAACTAGAAGGCATAGGTTTAAGATGAGAAGGGAAAGATTTAAAAGGGTCCTGATGGGGGAAACTTCTTCACACAGAGGGCGGTGCAGATATGGAATGAGCTGCCAGAAGAAGTGGTAGAGGCAGGTACAATTACACCATTTAAAAGATATTTGGACAGGTACATGGATAGGAAAGATTTAGAGGGATATGGGCCAAATGGTGGCAAAGGGGACAATTTCAGTGTAGGAAACCCGATTGACATGGATGAGTTGGGCCAAAGGATGTGTTTCTGTGCTATATGACTCTATGACTCAATGACTCTATAACTCTATGGATCTACCAAATCTCTCCAATGTTGCAATGACCTGGAGCTGACAGGCTGCCTTCGGGCACTAGCTTTCACCTGCAGCCCACCTTTCCTATGCCACCAAGTCCCAAACATCAAAATGCATTGGGCCTCCAGCTGAGAACCTTAACAGGTTCTATTTGCTCAACCATTTATTGAGAGGGAAATTTTGTTCATATACGCTACTTGGGTACAGGCAAGGTGATTAAACTATTACAAGTAAATTGCACAGATGTTTTGATAAGTTTTGTTTTCTCTGAATTACTGGAAGTTTGAGCTGTGCTGTTATAAAGACCGATGAGTATCATGTCTTGTTGGTACGAAGCATTTTTCTACCCGACCATCCTCTAACAGATTTCAGTGGGAGTTATGTGGATTACTTCCACTTAAAACACAAAAGTTAAGAAAGGGAAGGAAAATATCCTAAACTACACTATCTGCAATTTTTTTTTATATTGCAAGCTGAACACAAAAAGCAATTGAGAATGCAGTCTAAAAATATTTATTTTAATCTATTGATTTAGGAAGAGGCTGAGTCAGCAAATAGATTGTTTGCATTTCTCGTAGTTAGCAAGTATGATTATGTTATTCCAAGAACAAAATAGGGAGCAACTTGGTTACCTCTCAGTTTGAAAATCAGTACAGTATGCTAGAATGGGTTTCTCATCGTAAGGAAGGCTTATTAACTTATTAAACTACACTTCACCTACTCTTCAACAGACCCTCCGCAAAATAGATTACAACTTGAGGCACTACTGGTGGTCAAATTGCAAGCTATAGTGTTCCTTGGGCTCAAGCCTTGATGAATGTCCATATCTGATGAGATTCTGCAGCTCCATAGTGGACAATCACTTCTTTCACCTTCAGTACAACACTTGTAAGTGCGAATATCAGATATCTTTGCCCAAATGGTGATATCTAGTCACTCTTGTTTCTCATCTGCTGGCAGAAGTTGAAAGCTTTGAATTTGATGGTGGAATGAGGTTGTAGTGGCCAGAGAAGCAGATGTACAGGAAATATGCAAAAGAACTTTTGTACTTAACAGCAGCACAATATTTCACCAGACACAAATCTATTTTTTCATGTAAAATCAATGAATCCTGTGATTCCTATTTTTGTTTTCTGTTGTTGTAAGGACTAATATTTTGCATTTTTTTTGGCTTACAGTTCATATTCTTGATTTTTTGAGAGTGAAAGCATTAACACAATGTTCATTTTCTCAACCCCAACAGATTGTGGAAGAATGCATCAATCATTGTGCACCTAAGACATTCTGATGTGGAGGGTTTTCAACCTGTTACATGCTTTGAATCGTACATAACCTGCAATACGGCAGAGGTAATCTTGTTATAATTAGTTTTGAGTTTACAGAAAGGAGAATGAATCAGACTGGATTTCTGTTCCTAACTGCTATTCAAATGGGCCACGATGAAAAATAGATTTGTGTAGATATCCAATGGGCAAACTTGGGCACAACAATTGCAAAACATATTGATGCAACCAGGCAAGAATCACATAACATGAATGAAGACTTGGACAGGAATCCAAGAAAAGGTTGTTATCTTTGTCTATGTTGTTAGGCAAAATTGAAGCTCAGCATCTTCAACAGAGGAAAAGTTTGGAGATTAATATAGAATGATACCATCCAAACCACTTTGAAGAAAACTAAATTTGATGTTAATAATTTAACCCTATGGTTGTATAAATTTTATAGAATACGTAATTTAATAAATTGCATGAAACAAGTAGTGTCGTGACACACTACTGGTCTAGTAACCCAGGTATTATGAGTTCAGCTGTATGGAATTCGATAAAGTGAAGGAAGTCTCATGGTCCAATGGGTAACGTTTTTGCCTCTTGTTCACATGTTCAAGTCTCACTGCAGGACTTGATGGTCAGGGAGAAAAAAAACTTTCAAAGTGTGGCCAAAACAATTTGAGTATTAACTTGTAACTCATTTGAAAGTACACTACTGGCTGGCAGTAAAAGTGAAAGACATCCTGGTCAGCCATGAATCCATATCTAAAAACAAAATTTTACAGCTCATAGAAACCTGAGCATTAAAATATAGAATAGAAAGAGAAACAGCTGAATGTCGTAGGCCAATAATCATTACTTTTCAATTATACACTTGCATAATCATAAGGAGTTCAATGAGTAGATGCAGAATTCCCATCATGATTACTTGAACTGGGAAAAATAACCAATAATATAAATCGATAGTCTGGAGTTTGCAGCAGAAGCAAAGCAAGAGATCACATTTGCATTGCAGCAAATCTTGCTGAGAGAACTACTGGTCATTCCAGCAAGAATTTCACCTCCAACAAAGTACAGTGATATTGTAACCAAATCTTGTTGTCTTCACCACAGTTTCACAAAATGGGGCTTCGGTCATTTCAACAAGATCTTCTGTACACCCGGATTATCAGCAAAAGTTGCTTTTCTTAACTTGGAGCCCCCATGTTGCTTTTTCTGTTGACTAAAACAACTATTAGGATTCTTGATAATGTGCTTGCCTCAAACATTTCAAACCAAGATCTATGAGAGATATAAATAAATTCACCTGCTTTTAGGTTCCAAACTGTCTCTTGGTTATGCTTACACGCAGGAAAAGAAACTCTTGTCAAATTTATTTATTTTCGTCTGATTTCAGGCTGTAATACTGGGCTCCATCAGTTGCACATTTGCAGTTATGCATTGCTGTAAACAGCTATAATCGGCTTAAGATTTGTATGAATACTTTGAGTTCATTTGTTGCCATCTGCCATTTAATACTGGGAGAAAAAGAGATTATACTCAGAATTATTACAGTGCAGAATGAGACAATTGTCTGCACCAACTCTTTGAACAAGTACCATGACTTAATGCCATTCTGTCAATATTTCCCCATAACCCTGCCCTCTTCACTACCGCAATTGAACCTGCCTCCACCATAGCCTCAAGCAGTGCATTTCTAGCCAGAAAGATTTCCTAACAGTGCATTTAATTCCTTTGCAAATCACTTAGATATTATGTTTCTTGTTCTTGATCTTTTCACAAATGGGGACAGTTTTTCCACATCTGCCAAGATCTCCCATGATTTTGAAAACTTCTTTCAAAATCTCCTCTTTACTTTCTTCTTTCGAAGGAACATAGATTCAAATTTTCCAAAGTATCTTTATCACCAAGATTTCTCAGCACTGTAATCATTGTCATAAACATTTTCTGGCACTCTCTCCAATGCATTCACATTCTTTGTAAAGTGTGGCACCAATACTTGCGCACCCAGAATAGCTAAGATCTAATTTACGTCTTACATAAATTCAGCATAGCGTTTTTGCTCCTGTGCTCTATGACGCTAATAATAAATCCTAGGACACTGAATATTTTATTTTTATTTCTCTCTCCACCATCCTGCCACCCATAATGACTCATGTGCATATATACCGAGGTGTCTGCTCCTGCACACCTTTGAGGGTAGTGTCCTATATTCTACATTGTCTCTCTATGTTCCCTTTGCCAAAATCTGTCACCTCACACTTCTCTATATTGAGCTTCAACTGCCATTTAAACATCCACTTTCTTCTCATAGTTTACAATGATTCCACGGAGTGTATTGTTCTCAAACATTGAAAATGTTCCTTGGCCTCCAAGATCTGCATCATTAATATAAATCAGGAAAACCAAAGGTCCCAACACCAACCCTTGGGAAACTCATTTGCAAACATTCTCAGACTAGGCTAAAGTATTTTTCAGCGTCACCTTACTTCCCATTCCAAGGTCTTCCTTACCAGGATTGCTAGTACTTTGTTTCCAACGGCATTGATATTTCGGATCAAAAAAATTGTAACCCAAATATAAAATAGCATTGCCTCAAAATTCATGTGTGAACTATTGTAACTTTGACCCTAAGTTTAAAATAATGAGCCCAGACCTCAGTGAAATTACAGACTTTGGGAGAATTTTTGTGGACCCCTCTCTTTTACTTCAATGTTTCTTGGGTTCTTGAATGCATTGATGGTTTCTTGAAGACAGTTTCATTGAAGTTTGTGTAATCATTTCAAGAGTGATATCACTTTAAGAAGTTCAATATGCAGATGAACTAAATACCTAGATGTCGCCACATGACCAGCAGCCGTATTCACTTTGCATGGTACCACCCTAGACAAAGGCTGTGTTTAGAGAATATTTTGTACTATCTGGACTAGTTTATCTATAAATAAACCCATCAGAGATCTTCAAATGAATGTAATCCACATAGCACAAATTTTTTTCGTAGAGATAGCATGAGAACCGACTACAGAGTGAGAAGTGGTAACTGTCCTATTTAAAGGGTCACCATGGTGGTTCAGCAGTTAGCATTGCTGCCTCACAGTGCCAGCAACTCAAATTCAACTCTATCCATTCTCTGTGGAGATTACACATTCGCCCCATGTCTCTGCAGGTTTCCTCTGGGTGCTCCAGTTTCCTCCCCCAGTCCAAAGATTCGCAGGATAGGTGGATTAACCATGGTGATTGCACACTATAGGGATTCGATGAAGTAAAAAGAAACAGAGCAGAAAGGAGGCCATGACAGACCAAGGATAGGAGCAGCAAACAAGGAAAAATAGCAATTGAGAAGTTCCCATAGTTCAGAAAACAGCAGAAGTTAACACAGAACAGAACAAGGCACAATTTGTAAACTGTGAGTATTTAGAGCTGGACAAAGCTGGGCAGGCAGTTATCTTAAGACCACACAATCCAAAAGCTATCTAAAATTCTGTGATTCTGTTAGATCCATCGCCTATGCACAGTAATGGCTTTTCATTTATTTTCCCATTCTACCCATTCAATTTTAACCTTCTGCTGACATAATTTCCCTTATTCAAATTTAGCAACTTACTTCAGAACAAGGGAATTCATTTTCAAAGAAATTGTGGTCACTCATCCCTAAAGGTTCTCTTACAAAAAGATTTTGATTAGCCCTTTATCATTACACAATACTAGATCTAAAATAGTATTTCTTCTAATTGGCTCCTCAACATGCTGCTCTCATAAACCATCCCTAAGACACTCCAGATATTTGTCCTCCTTACCTTTAGTCCATTTGGTTTACTCAGTCCACATGTAGATTGAACCCTCAATAACTGTGTTGCCCATACACCTCATTTGTGTTATATGAAGATAGCACAAGTACATATTATATTTGGAAGCCCACTACAGTATCTCTTCACATTTGAACCTGAATAGCAAGTGCCAATACATTATTCAAAAACACAGCTTCAAAGAAAATCAGATTCTGCTCTTATCTGCTATGTACATGCATAAACTTTCCATTTCATGGCACTGGTAAAACTATGAATAACCAGTAGAACTGGCTTTTCTTCTTTTCAGATGACAGTGAGAATTTTATCAAGGTCAGAATAGAACTTTTCCCTTTATAGCTTCATCTGAGTCAAGGGTCAAGACAGAAGCTGATGGCTGGAACTGAGCCATTGGGAAGACAAGATTGGGAGAAGTCAATGCAATTGATATCCTCCAATAGCCAAAGTACGCTCAGCATGCCTTATTGTAACAAACATTTTCTTCCTCTTTATGGTCAAATACAAAGCATCATGGATATAGCCTAGATCACGGCATTGGTGCCTTCTGGGTTTTGCCATTGTTGTATCAAATATCCAAGTGGTGTTAGTTCTATTCAAATCACACAGCAGACAGATTTCCATTGAATAGTTGATAATTGTTGATGGACACCCATTGAGTAATAGGACATTGTAAGGCACAAGAGGAAAGGAGACAATGTTTCTTAAGGCAGCCTGAGTTTTACGGATAAATCAAAATATAGTTTACAAACAGTGGCATAAACTCAGGTGACCAGATCATTGGGTTTAAGCATCATCACCATCACCAGGATTTTTTTTTGAAGATTATGCCAAAATATATGACCTCATAGAACAAAGACAAGAAACCTTTATCGTTTGTCAGAACAACCCAAGGTCACAAGCAAAGAAGGCAGCATTCCAACAAGTTAAAGCTTACATTCAAAGAGAAAACTGGAAGATAAAGTACGGAGCATAGACAGAGATAACCGAGAGATCCAACAAGACACTAACCGCTTGCCTTGCAAACATTTTTGAAGCCAACATGACCATCTACAGACCAAATCCATCTATTAGCGAAGGGAATTTTGTCCATTTGACCTTGGTCTGTAGATGTGTCTTGTTGGCTTCAAAAAAAGTTTGCATGTCAAGATGGTTAGATAAGGATGTTATTAGCAATGGGGCCCACTTTGTGTAAGGACGTGCTGACCTGGAAATGCTGCTGCTTTAAATGAAGACTGCTCTTCACCTTCCACAACTTGCATTGATATGCCTGCATCAGCCAAGATCACATTGGGTGATTGCAGTCCTCAGCATTAACTCTTTCAAGTTCTTACAGCCTCGTAGGAGTTCCAATGAAGATCAGAAATTCAGGCCTTTGTGTTCTGGTACATAATTCACCAGCAAGCTTGAATCCAGTGAACAACATGTCCTGTTAAATGACTGAGGCCAGGCTGGCCAGGCGCAGGCAGACTATGCTTGGAATGGAGGGGAGCTCCTCTCACAGGATAATAGAATCCCTACTGGGTGAAAGCAGACTATTTGATCCATCATGTCCACACCAACCCTCTGAACAGCATCCCAAACCTACATTTTCCATGGTAACTCCACCTAGCCTGCACATCTTTGGACTGTGGGAGAAAACCGGAGCACCCGGAAACCAATGCAGACACAGGGAGAACGTGCAAGCTCCACCCAGGCAGTTACCCGAGGGTGAAACTGAACCCGGGTCTCTGACGCTGTGAGGCAGTAGTGCTAACCACTGAGCCACCGTCCCTCTCCTCATGTAAAATTCAACCCAGCACAATATGAACACTGTATTGAAGACACCTAAACAATCCATAGTGCACAGTCATTTGTTCACTGTCAAGTTGAACAATTTTAGGATAATTTGTGGTCTAGTGACAGATGACATTAGTCTTGGCCACCTCATAGTGGCAAGGTGTTCTTTCAAAAAACATGAACTTGGATTTATCAACAGCTTCAGATATTGTTAATACATTGAGCTAAAAATAGTTGGGCTTCGAATATTCTTTGTAGAGTTTGCATTACAACAAGCAAAAACAATTTTGAAGAACATAAATCAACTACATCATTTAGAAATCAATACCACCCCTTGTCTTCCTTGATTCTGCTGAGTTTCGGAGATCAGCCCGCATACATATTTCTTATACCATGTTATCAGATTGCACTAGTAGGAATTGACTGTTTCTTTTTCCCCTCACAGGTGTGTCTTTACACAGCAGAAAGTATCCAAAGTGCAGGCGTAGAAAATTTCAAGAAAGCTACAGTTTTCTTCGTTAGATTGGGGAAGTGATTGAATACATGTCAATATTCCTTGGACCTCAAAACTGGAACTCTATGCTGTTCTTTCCAAAGATAGAATTTAGAAGGCTCTTTAACTTTCAACTTATTTCTTTATTTTTCTATCTAGTACCCAAGATTTTGTACCTATGTACCTTGTACCTCAGATGGCATTGTGAATGGTGAAATTGGTAAAATTTTCACTGTGCTCCTGTATCCCTGTGCTTGAGTACACATGACGGTAAAACCTAATTCTACCTCTGATAATACAAGTTCCATTTTACTTTGTTTTAGTGTTTACAAACCTGTGAGATTTTGTATTGATGCAGACGTTTTTAACCAGATCAAGAGACAAGTGTAACACAGTGTGGAGGAACACAGCAGGCCAGGCAGCATCAGAGAAATAGGAAAGTTGATGTTTTGGGTCTGGACCCTTTCTGAAGAAGGGTCTGATGCTGCCTGGCCTGTTGTGTTCCTGCAGCTCCACACTGTGTTATCTCTGTCTCCAGCATTGGCAGTTCTTACCATCGCTGTCCAGACAAATTGATTGTCTTTCTGTCTTCCAATCATGTAGCTGCTTACCTACAGTATTATCTATATTATCCCCTTACCTAGAGGAACACTGCTGCCAATGGCTTCTAGACCTCATGTCTTTTGGTAGAACCCTTCAAAAAGTATATTCTGAAAGTCGCTGTGTATACTGGTGAGGTTCAGCATTCTTATTGATGTTGAAATGCAAGGGAAGCAGAACCTCAGAATTATGTTGCACACAACCGACAGTATGAACTTCACTAATCTGGATCCTGCAGATTCCATTGCCACAAATATGGCTCAACAAAAGTTCTTGTTGCTACATTTCTTGTTCATTTAAGCCAATTTTAAATGATCTGCCTCTGTGTTGTGGGCTTTTACAAATTACCTGATGAGATAATAGTTATTTTAATTAAAAATAAGAACTAGGCGTGGGTAACGTATACTGAAAGATTCAGCAGATCCTTATTATAATTCTTGGTCTATCCATGTACCACAGTCACAGGCACTTAGTATTATTCAGTTATAAACAGTAATACAATTCCATCAGAATGTCATGCTTCAAGTGATCTTAGTTAAGAAGAAGATGGAGAAGTTTATACTCTCACACGTTATGATATGGTGATGATAGCATGACTATGTCTCTTAAAGGTATACTTCATACTCGCTATAAACCATAACGCAACAATGACTAGTGCACAAAAATAAATTGTTTGGGAAACTCAGCAGGTCTGGCAGCATCTGTGGAGAGAAAGCAGAGTCAATGTTTCAGGCTAGGTAACCCATATTCATCACTGATAGTTGCTAGAAAAGATTGTAATTATGAAGACAGGGTTTGGAAAGGGGGTATGTGGTCCCCATGAGCATATCTTCTTTCTCCCTGGCTTGCCATTATCCATCTTTTTAGCTGCCAATCTACTATTGTCTCTCTTTAGGCTGTATCTCCATCTATCGTTTGCTCCTTTCCCAGTCCCCACTGCCTCCAAACCCCAGGTTTCAGTGTATATACCATCTTTTCCTGGCTTACAATCAGTTCTGGAGAAGGGTCTCTGAATCTGAAATGTTAACTCTGCTTTCTCTACACAGACGTTGCCAGACCTGCTGAGTTTCTCCAGCAATTGCTGTTTTATTTCAGAATTCCTCCATCCATTGTTTTTTGTTATTTGTTTAGTGACTGGGGTATTATATTTTATGAGACCTAGAAAAGTAAATTGCAACAAATTTGGCATGAATTTCAAGTCAGTGGTGTTGAATACAAATTCTGCAAATGAAGCAAAAGCGTTAATATGGAGCAGGTTGATCAACAAGTCAACATTTTAGTTCTATCTTTTTAGCTTTGTTAGAGCAATTTGGACCTTTTTGAGGTGCCAACTGGCCTTAGTTTGAGGAAGTTCTTGATACTGTCCAGTAAAAGAGGCACAGAATGAGAAGAGTGGATAGCAACAAGTTTAATTCATAATAACTTCCCAACACCAGTCTCAAGGTGTGGTAAAGTACAAAAAAAAAGACATTAAGCACAATGAGCTTGTACATTCCAATAGCCCATGTGTAACCTGTACGGTTGGGCACAATGACTAATCTCCTGGGAGCATTAGGTTGCTCCAAGGATACTTTAGGAACCAGGACATCAACAAGAGCAGGAAATCCAAACAGCTAACTTTTTAAACAGGTATTCATGGTACATTTTTGCAGATGACAGTTGGACAAAGCAATTTGCATTCAAGTAGCAGCTTTACTGTAATAAAAAAAATCCCCTTTTACTTCATATGAGCAAATTTGAAAGTGCATCACATGAGAGATACAAGGACAGATTGCCAATAGCTTGATCAAAATAACTGGTTCTAAGAGGTACAGAGACAATAAGTTACAGGGAGGAAGTTGAGCTTGGGCCTAGGCAGCTGAAGACACAATCACCCGTAATATTGATCAAAATTAGAGCCATTCAAGAGGCAGAATTGAATGGCATAGAAGGGTTGAAGATTT
This sequence comes from Ginglymostoma cirratum, assembly GCA_024137785.1. Lineage (NCBI taxonomy): Eukaryota > Metazoa > Chordata > Chondrichthyes > Orectolobiformes > Ginglymostomatidae > Ginglymostoma > Ginglymostoma cirratum. The sequence goes on along the minus strand of JAHRHZ010000111.1, from coordinate 27,541,765 downwards.
GTTGGACTTGAGGTGGTTATAGAGCTATACAAGGACAAGGCTACAGATGGATTTGTAAACAAACATGCAAATGTTAAAGTCAAGCTTTCACAGACCAAGAGCCAATGTACATCAACAAAGATGGGTAATTTATGAATGGGACCTCGTGAGTTAGGACAGCAAAGGTTTGCATGAGCTCAAGGTTACATAGGATGGATGATAGTATACCAAGAGTGCAATGGAACAGTCAAATCTAGAGGTAATAAAGGCATGGTTGAGGGCTTCAACAGAATACGAGCTGAGGCAGGGGTGAAGTTGGTGAATGTTATAAGAATGGAAGTAAACAGTCTGAGTGATGAGTGGGATTTGTGGTTGGAATCTCACCTCAGCATCAGCTATAATACTCTGTCCATAAACAGTCTGGTTTGGTCACAGGCAGTTATCAGAAAGAGAGACTGGTAGCCAAGAAACTGTGTTTACAGACAGAACCAAAGACGGTGGCTTCAGTCTTCCCAGTTTAGTTGGAGAAAATTTCTGCTAACCGATTGCTGACGTGAATATGAATGGGCTTGAAATTCTAAATTTTAATCAGTTACCACATTACATTTCAAACACAAATTTATGTTTAGTATATGCTTGATATAGATATGTATGTATAATGCAGTATTTAAATTCTCACTCTTAAAACAATGAAAATTAAATAAATAAAATTACCGAGCCCACAATTATAGAGACTAATGTATTTTTTTGCCTGTACTCAAAGTTCATATACCAAATAATATTCCAATACTATACATATGTCAGAAGAATGTTGGTGTAATGTAGCCGAAAAGGTAGGTGTAATCGGTATGCACAGTAGTAAAGCTAAGTGGGCATAGTTCATAAAACATGCCGAATCAGAGTTTGGGATATGAACAGTATTATAAATGTTCAAAGCAAAACAACAAAAATACGGTCCATGAGCCATACCTAGTCAATATACTCCAGAAGTAATTCTGTTGAATGTTTCAACATCAATTTGACAGTTACCTTGATTTCCCGAAAATTGTAATATGTAGTTTAACCATGGGTGTCCCTGGCATTCTTGAAGTAGTGATACATTGAGAATTTCATTTATGATTTTCTGCTTCTCTTGCATTTTACACCAATTCTACGGTACTGTTTTAAGCTTGTATATGGGCAGTTGGTTAATAGTTGTAAGAGTGATTTTCATTTTCTTCCTTGCTTTTGTTGATGCTAACAAAAAGCATTGTTGACCTGCATGAAGGCTGAGTACTTAGTCTGCTCATGGCCAGAAAACGTGGCAGCCAACACAACTTTCCATTTGTATTTGTTCCTGCCACAATGCTGTCTCTTCATAGAAAGTTGGCAAATTAATCTCTGAAATGGGTTTTCACTCGTCCATCAGCAAGACTGCCAATTCACTTACAGTACAACTGTCATGAGTTCTCATTACTGTCTCTCAAAGTGCTAAAATTTGATTATATAAGTGGCATATTCTGGCGTCTCTGGAACTGATGGTGCTCCTTTACAAGTTTGAATGCTATCTCTCAAGAAATGCGTCGCTTCAATATTTGGTCTATTTTGACTTCCTGAGCTTTCACAATGCTTGGTTTTGGGGAAGGTCCAGCAGCCAGAAACAAGTCTAGATACAACTGTTTCTTTCTTGCTTCATTGCAACAGGGTAGGTACATGTCAGCTTCCACTCCCATTGCAGAATCACTTTACCAGGCCACCAGATTTGTCACCAAGGTGAATTCAGTTGAAAAATTGAAAAACAAAATTATAGGCTTATGTCTCAGCACAAAATAATACATAGTTTCCTGGGATAAAGGCAATAAAAAGATTTGGAAATAGACATTACAAGCCTTGGAAATCGGAGCGAATATTTTGTCAACTTATCTATTTGAGGAGGTGGTCAGGAATGATTAGAATTGAGGGAGGAAGTTATGTCCAAGACATGAGCCCTAAAATATGGGTTTTAAATACCACAAGATTTAACGTGTTGATGTGTCACTTAATCTAAATAACTGAGTACATCTAAGCCTACTCTGTTCAATTTTTTCCACTAGCTACATTCTCATTACGACTGTTTCAGTGTATTTGCTACTAGTGGTTTAGTAATGCAGGCATTTCTTTTTAAAATGAAAATATCATTAATAGTATTTTTTAAAAATTAAATAATCATTAAAAGTGTCTCATTCCTATCTTAAGCAAATCACTGATGTCATTGTTATAGTTATGTATATGTACACTATTCTGGAGATAACGAACACTGCATAAGATTATGAATTGCAATTTCTGAACAACATTTATTTCATTAACTGTTGGTCTTCTTTCAAGTGAAAGAAAATCTTTGTGAAAAACCTAATAATCCTGTTTTTCTTCAGATTTTAAATTTTAACAGTCAGAGGAGACACCAAGTTTAAAAGGTTCCTACATTTTAGTTAACAAAACAGATGTTAAATAGTAAAATAACAGAAAATTGGCCAATTATGACAAATGTGTAATATTCTTCATTTAACCCTTTTCAAGTGGTTAATCTAGCACATAACATACCTGACTGACGAAAAGTTTATTATTCCACTTGCGAAGTATGCAAAAACTTGACATAATGGTTTTAGAGAAATGTAGCAAGTGCCAAGCTATCCACAAAGTTCAGTCTTCCCAAAAGAAATTCCCACCTGTAAATGTGCTTGTGTATTCTCCAAACTGAAAAATGTGCTTCTCTTGAAACAGCTTGTTCTCATAGATTCTGCTCATCAATCACAAAACTCAACAGACATAATATGGCAATTATAATGGTTTAATCATTTCAAATTGGCAGCAGTAATTGCAATTGGTTTACCATTAAATGATGAATGGTCTCACTTAGGCAACAAGGACGAGCAATATCTTACAGTAATTTTCATGCACTCATAAAAATAACATTTTGAGACATATTAGACAGATGTTAGTGATGCAGGATTCAGTGATGCAGGGTTCAGTGATTTTATAACTCGTCCCAGAGGACATGTCAAAATGCATACAAGAATTTTTAAATAAAATATCAGAGACTTTTAAAATGAAAGGAAATGAAAAATTAAGCTATGTCATAAAAAGAAAGCAGAGTATTTGTTTAAAAAGAATTCTATTTCCAATTGCCTTCGCCTTTGCCGCATCTGGTCCTGAGATGAGGCATTCCACTCCCTGCCATCCCAGATGTCCTCGTTTTTCAAGGAGCGCAACTTCCCCTCCACGGTGGTCAAAAATGCCCTCGACCGTGTCTCTCGCATTTCCCGCAACTCATCCCTCACACACCCTTCCCGCAATAACAACCAAAACAGAATATCCCTCGTCCTCATATACCACCCCACCAACCTCCGAATCCAATGCATCATCCTCCGACACTTCTGCCATTTGCAATCTGACCCCACTACCAAAGACATTTTTCTCTCCCCACCCTTATCTGCTTTCCGGAGGGACCACTCTCTCCGTGATTCCCTCGTCAGCTCCATACTCCCCACCAGCCCCACCACACCTGGCACTTTTCCCTACAACCAGAGCAAGTGCTACACCAGCCCCTACACCTCCCCCTTCACCCCCATCCCAAGCCCTAAGAAGACCTTCCAGATCAAACAGATGTTCACCTGCACAACTGCTAATGTGGTATACTGTATCCGCTGTTCCCGTTGTGGCCTCCTGTACATCAGGGAAACCAAGCGGAGGCTTGGGGACTGCTTTGTGGAACACCTACGTTCGGTTCGCACTAAACAACCGCACCTTCCAGTTGCAAACCATTTCAACTCCTCCTCCCACTCCTTGGACGACATGTCCATCCTGTGCCTCCTGCAATGCCACAATAATGCCATCCAAAGGCTGCAGGAACAGCATCTCATATTTCGCTTGGGAACCCTACAGCCCAAGTGTATCAATGTGGACTTCACAAGCTTCAAAATCTCCCCTCCCCCTACCACATCCCAAAACCAGCCCAGCTCGTCCCCGCCTCCCTAACCTGTCCTTCCTCTCACCTATCCCCTCCTCCCACCTCAAGCCCCACCCCCATCTCCTACCCACTAACCTCATTCCACCTCCTTGACCTGTCCGTCCTCCCTGGACAAACCTATCCCCTCCCTAACTCGCCACTTACATTCACCTTTACTGGCTCCAACCCCACCTCTTTGACCTGTCTGCCTCCTCTCCACCTATCCTCTCCTCTATCCATCTTCTATCTGCCTCCTCCTCTCTCCCTATTTATTTCAGAATCCCCTTCCCTTCCCCCATTTCTGAAGAAGGGTCTCGACCCGAAACGTCAGCATTCCTGCTCCTCTGATGCTGCTCGGCCTGCTGTGTTCATCCAGCTCTACACCTTGTTATCTCAGAGTCTCCAGCATCTGCAGTTCCTACGATCTCTATTTCCTGTTGTGTGGATTTGATTGAACAGAGTGTTTAGGTGAATTAAACATACTTGAATTCAAACACTTTTAAAACTATGACCAAATCCTGGTGAGTTTCCCAAAACTGTGAGGATTCCAGATGGGAGCTACCTGATTTTTTTCAGCTCCTGGGTGAGAAAGAATGAACTGGCACTACTTCTTTATTAATTTGCCCTCTTAGTCGGTCTCACCAAAGTTAATTTACAAAGTATCCCCTCATTGTGGATAACTTCCTCTGAACCTAAAAGGAGCCATTTTAACCAGGCTTTCTTGAATTAATAAAGAGTAGTTTACTCACTACTAAATATGCAAAGAAATAATGCAATGTGCACACATAAGTTAGAAATGAGAACTGAGTACAAAAATATAAAATAAAAGTTAAAAGATGTATGTGTCAGTCCCTGGGTCATTTGCGAAGAGTAGATACTGGATGTTGCTAGTTAAGCATTTGATTTTGGAATTGTTGGTATAACAGCTAAGTTAAATGTCTTTTACCATCATTTCTTCTGAGAGATTTGCTGGCTAGCTAGCTTTGAGCACTCAGAGACAGAGAGAGGAGAATTCTTTCCTTGCAACCTGGTATAGCTGCGTGGGAAGGTTCCTTTCTAATGTCACAACACACACACACACACGCACACATTCATTCCTCAAGTCCACCTCATTCCCATAGCTCCACATTTCCCATGGCTAACCCACCAACCTTGCACATCCCTGGACATTATGGGCAATTTAGCATGGACAATCCTCATAACCTGTACATCTTTGGACTGTGGAAGGAAACCAGAGAACCTGGTGGAAACCCGTGCAGATGCGGGAGAACGTGGAAACGTCACCCAAGGCTGGAATCGAACACAGTCACTGGTGCAGTGAGGCAACAGTGCTAGCCACTGTAATTACTCTCTTTGCATGTTCATTTACTAACGCTTAGTACCTCGTCCTTAACTGTAGGAATTAATTTATCAATTATCTGGCAAGTTCAGAAAGTTTGTGTTTGGTTTTGTAATTTGTTGCAGCTCTCTTGGTTTAATGTTCACTTCTTAAATTCGTCCACATTGTAAGTTGGACTGGTGCCATTCACTTTGCCCTGTCAGAGGATTCATAAGCTACTGCTCAAGTATCGCCTGGAAACAGTCCAAAATGCAACAACCAGGCTGCCTTTCATTGCCGTCCTCATCACAAACAGGGACAGTAGTTCCTAAATCATGTCCAATAATGTCAAGCAAAAAATGTTTGAAAATACATGGTCTAGTTCAGTGTTCCAGACGTGGCTCAACTTCATGAACATAACAGATATAAATCATTTTAAAGTACCCATCATTTCCTGATTAACTATACAAGAGACGCATTGCTTTTACTTCTTAAGACTCCTGCAGACTCATTGCAGCTGGTGTAAAACTTGACAGTTGTTGAACTTTGCTGATAATCAGAAAACTTTCTGGATGAGCCCACCATGATTTAAATATACTTGTTATTATGAGTGGAACATATTCCCTCTCATGCCCTTGGGAGAATGCCCAAAATCAGAAACAGTGATAGGACTTCTGGCTGTACAGACCGGCAGTCATTTTATTTGGTTTTCTTTCCACACTGTTCCAGTTCAACATGAGAAAAGTCTAGCCCACGATACCGAGCAAATTTCTGAGCAGAGGCTTTTATATTACTAACCATTTAAAACCCAGCCCTTGAAAAAACAATAGCTTTTTGTTATATAATTCCAGAAACAGTCTGGGGAGCACAGATAAGTGATGAAGTTTTGGTATATTGATTGATTGTCAGGCAGCCAGAATGAGTAGTTAATGTTCGATTTTCTGCCAGGTTCAAAGCGTATATTCAAGTATAGGACCTACTGACAAACAGAAGGATTGCAAGGAGGAGGGAAGAAGACGCCACAAGCTCAATGAATTACCTACCAGGCTCCACTGAATTGAGACAAATTAAAGAAAGAGAGATAGCTTCCAATGGGAGGAAATTGAAGAGATCTTTTCTTGTATGCACCACTGGAGGGAGCTGAAAGTGTTTGTCAGTATTGACATTCATACTCGGGGAACAAATGACTATTGGTGTGAAAAGGTTCAATGACTCGCTGAAAAGAGACAAAGTAAAATGATCAATGTTTTCCTCAGGCATCACGGGCAACAGCATGCTGTTCACCTGAAAGTAATAGATGTGCAAAAATACATTACAATGCACTAGGGTTAAGGATTCACTAACTCAAGATCTTATCTCTATCAACAATTTATTGTGTGCAATGTTTTATAATTTCTTCCTCAACTTTAACAATAGCAGATCTATTACATCAACTGGCTGATACCATCTAAGAGACATGGCTCAAATGTCTTTCCCTCAATCTTGTTAAAGGACTAGCCTTTCACAGTGCCAATGCAAATAAAGGTATTGGAAGGGACATTCCTAGACATAAAGGAACTGGTCATCAATTGGGAGTTGCTAAGATCATTATTCATTCTTTCTAAGCTCCAATCCGAACTGCTCAACATTTCCTCATAAGATAACCCCCTTCATCTCATGGAACAACCTGGTGAACTTTCTCTGAACTGCTTCCAGTGTAAGTATATCTCTGTTTAAATAGAAGACCAGAACTACACAGTTGTAATACTTCCCTACATTTATATTCTATCACCTTTGCAATAAGGGCTAACATTCCATTTGTTTTCCTAATAAATTGCTGAATCTGCATGTTATCTTTTTGTGAATCATTAACGAGGGCATCCAGATCCCTCTGTACTGCAGCATTCTGCTGTCCTTTTCTATTCAAATAATATTCTGCATTCTGCATAATATTCTTCCTGCCAAAGAGAGCAACCTCACACGTACCCACATTATGCTCCATCTGCCAAATTTTAGCCCACTGAATTAACCTATTTATATCCCTTTGCACCCTCCTCATAACATGCTTTCCTATCTATCAGCATCAACTAGGGGCTACAATAAACTTTCATCTAAACCATTAATATAGCTTGTAAACAGTTCCTGTGCAGGTTCTTTAATTGGAAATTGTCAACCTGAAAATGACTCATACATTCTGATTCTCTGTTTCCTCTATGTTCAGTTAACCAATCTACTGTACTCGTATCACTAGTATCAAAACAAAAGACCATATTACCCATCAGGTCTGCTCTACCATTCAGAACAACGATGGCTGACCTTAGGATTGAAATTCACACTCCTGCCGCTCCACCAATCCCTTTCCTCCGTGGGAGATTGAAAACTTTGCTTTTCCAGCTGTAGATAGAGTCAGTGAAGGAGATTTAACAACCCTTGGGGCAGATAATTGATTGACACCCTTTTGAATCAAGAAATTTCTCCTCACTGGGATGGGCAGTAAGTGCTGGACTGGCCAGCTGCACCCACATCCCATTAATGATTTTTTAAAAAAAACTGAGTGCCAGATGATCAGGTCATTATCCAGAGAGTATGTCACTGTGTTCCAGTTTCCCCGGTTAGAGGAAATAACCTCGCAGCATTGACACTATTAAGTTCCTTCAGAATCCTGCATGTTTCAATAAGATCACTTCTCATTCATCTGAAATCCAGAGAACATCGGCCCAATTTACTCAGTTTCTCACAGATAGAACAACCTTCTCCAATCTGGGAATGGTCTAGTGAAACTTCGCTCTACAACCTCCAGTACAAGCATATGCTAATTTTAAGTATGGACACCAAAATTCCACACTGTACTTCAGATCAAGCTTCACTAAAACTCTGAACATTTGTAACAAGATTTTCTTGTTCTTGTACTCTAATCCCTGGAATAAAGGCCAACATGCCATTTGCCTTGTTCATTTGTTGTCTCACCTCCCTGCTAACTTTCTGAATTTTTTTTTTTACAAAAGCACACCTAATTTTATCTGAACAACAGTGTTCAAGTTTTAAGTTTTGACAACATTCTGTTGCTCCATTGTTACAAATGAAGTAAATAGCCTCACGCATCCCTCGATACTCCATTTGTCATCTTGTTGCTTAATCGTGCTGTTACATTAACCCCAATACCATAAGTTTTTACCTCTGTAGCAATCTTTTACGAGGAACCCTACCAAATGCTTTTTTGGAAATCCAAATACACCACAAAAAACTGCTCCCTTTAGTCACCCTGCTCTCTACATTAGATAATCAGGATAGGGAACAGAAGAACATCATTTGGCCTATTTAATAAGATTATGACTGATCTGATTGTGATTAAAATCATTTTCCTAGCTAATCTAAAACATTTTATTTCCTGGTTAATCAAGAATCTGTCCAATACACAGGTGAACATATGTTCAGTCACTGGAAAAACTTGTTATCCTTAATAATTTTAGTCCCACCATAAACCATTGCCTCATTCATGACCACACCAATAAGTGCCTGCCCTAACTCTCCTCCAGAGGGATGAGGACAACTATCTGTTTTCTGCCCTTTGGTGGTTCAGTGCTGCTGCTGCCTTTTATGGAGCACCCTGTTCTGACAAGAGAGAAGGAACAAAGAACAAAGAAAATTACAGCACAGGAACAGGCCCTTCAGCCCTCCAGCCTGCGCCGATCCAGTTCCTCTATCTAAACCTGTCACCTATTTTCCAAGGATGTGTATCCCTCTGCTCCCTGCCCATTCATGTATCTGTCTAGATACATCTTAAATGATGCTATCGTGCCCGCCTCTACCACCTCCGCTGGCAACGCATTCCAGGCATCTACCACCCTCTGCGTAAAGAACATTCCATGCATATCTCCCTTAAACTTTTCCCCTCTCACCTTGAAATCGTGACCCCTAGTAACTGAGTCCGCCACTCCGGGAAAAAGCTTCTTGCTTCTTGCCACCCTGTCTATACCTCTCATGATTTTGTAGACCTCAATCAGGTCCCCCCTCAACCTCCATCTTTCTACTGTAAATAAGCCTCATCTACTCAACATCTCTTCATAGCTAGCACCCTCCATACCAGGCAACATCCTGGTGAGCCTCCTTTGCACCCTCTCTAAAGCATTCACATCCTTTTGGTAATGTGGCAACCAGAACTGTACGCAGTATTCCAAATGTGGTCGAACCAAAGTCCTATACAACTGTAACATGACCTGCCAACTCTTGTACTCAATACCCCATCCGAAGAATGAAAGCATGCCGCGTGCCTTCTTGGCCACCTGTATCCACCTGCATTGCCACCTTCAGGGTACAATGGACCCGAACACCCAGATCTCTCTGTCCATCAATTTTCCCCAGGGCTTTTCCATTTACTGTATAGTTCGCTCTTGAATTGGATCTTCCAAAATGCATCACCTCGCATTTGCCTGGATTGAACTCCATCTGCCATTTCTCTGCCCAACTCTCCAATCTATCTATATTCTGCTGCATTCTCCGACAGTCCCCTTCACTATCTGCTGCTCCACCAATCTTAGTGTCATCTGCAAACTTGCTAATCAGACCATCTATACCTTCCTTCTGATCATTTATGTATATCACAAACAACAGCGGTCCCAACACAGATCCCTGTGGAACACCACCCGTCACAGTTCTCCATTTTGAGAAACCCTCTTCCACTACAACTCTCTGCCTCCTGTTGCCCAGCCAGTTCTCTATCCATCTAGCTAGTACACCCTGGACCCCATGCGACTTCACTTTCTCCATCAGAAGTGAGTCAGTGAATGTGATGCAATGGTTGGAATCTTCCCAGCCACTGAACAACATGGCCGTTGGTGAGAAAATTGACAAAATCATATGATATCAGCTGCGAGATGATGAGATGCTCAATAGTGAGCAGGGATCAGCCTATTCACATGCATTAACACCTCATTATTGGTTAACCTGCCTTCCTTTATATGCAATTTCCTTTTCTCCCACCCACTGGATAGAAACTAGGTGGCCTAATTCCTGACATGAATGTCAGAGTGGTTACCTGGTTACTCCAGCATGCTTCTCTTTTTGGAGACCAATCACTAACATTTCAGGGCACACTGTATTGCCAGTGACTGTACTCATCCCATCCTGCATCCGCCAATGCAACACTTACCAGCTTCGCTGTGCTCTCAGAATACATTTCTGATGCGCTTACAGTTCTGATCTTCAATGCTGCACTTTAGAGAGCATTGGCACCTTTCACTGCAATACTGCTGCCAGGAGACTTTGCAGACAGGAACAAGCGTCCATCTGATAGATTTGACCAGGGTGCAAACCAGGGGTCCTCATTTGCAATTGTAATGCTTATTCACTTTATCCTCACTGCTTGTCTGCCTTTTTGTACTTTGCTGCTCAGTCCCTTAAAGACTCTCAGCACTTCTGTCCTGACTTGAATGTTAGAGCAGTAAGAAAGCTAGGCAGCTGGTTATGGTTGTCAGCTATGATCTGTCAAGGGGCAGGACATGTTGCTGTATATAATTACACTACACCAGTCTCACAACTGCACCATGTACAAGCAGCGTATGTGGCAAACACAATGCATGTGCATCAATCTAATGGTCATGTCTCAATTTCTAAAAGGACTAAGTCGTCTGTCAAGTCAAGGAAGGCAGCCTTCTGTCAGCAGCTTCCTGCACAGTAAGTCAATGCTAGCATCTGATGTCAGTCCAAGGGTTTGGTCACGGTAAATAGGCAGCTCAGGGTAGTCAGAGTCAAGATCCTCTGGGGGTGAGAAGGGGGTGTGAGTAGGGGGTGAGAAGCTAAATGCTAGGTATGTTAGTACCTGTCTTGGCTCTTCCTGCCTTATTGTGGGCTCTAGTCTCCTGGAATGAGAGAATGGGAAGAATTGAGTGAGATGGAAATGGCTGGCACAGCCTCTTAGTGCTGGTGCAACTGGGGGTAAGCTGGTAAGGTGTCCCAAGTGAGTGAGTAGGCAGCTTAGACACCATGCCGGGTTAATGGTGTGCAGGTGATTGTATTGGTGAGAGAGAGAGAGAGAGAGAGAGAGAGAGAGTAAGAGAGAGAGAGAGACAGAGAGGGAAGGTTCTGTATGTGATCATGAGAGTGGTAGGTGACGTGCTTTGGTGGGACATGGATGCAGTAGTGATAGACTGAGTGTGAGATAGCAGAAAGAAGATGGTGGCACTTACACTTGTGGAGTGGAGAAGGTCATTGACCTTCTTCCAGAATTGCCAGGTATTGCCTTGCACTGTGGAAACAGCACTGACCTGAGTTAGACCTTTATAGAAGGCTTGCAGAGTCAGGGAGCGCAGTATCTTCTGTCAGTCCTGAGGGCAGAAGATGGTCTGACTCCACAAACGCCCCATCTACCAGAACCTCCAGATTCCAAAGGGGATTCCAATTTCCCTTTAGGGTCCAATATATTTGGAGCAAATGAACGAAAATGTTTAGGGCGGCTTCAGAATGCCATCATTTGACCTGGTACATGACTGATTTTAAATATAGTGCAGGTGACAGGAATCCCAGGATATCCCAGCAACAGTGAGTACGTCCACCTATAGCAAGTTGGAAAATACAATAAGCAGAACGCCATGGCATTGTTCATAATTCATGAGGCAGGTTCAGGAGAATAGCATGAGAAAACTCGCCAAGGCTTGGAAACAGAAACCATTCACAAAAATCATCAGAGTTGATACTTATCCGATTTTGGGTAAAATTTAGTGTTTGAGTGATCAGCCTGCTGCAGATGAATACCTGGGTGTGTGTGTAAGCTGTAAGAGGTGAATCTGTGGTTTGTGGCAGTTCTGTGCGTGGGCTGAAGCTACAAATGGCAGGTAGAAATCACGGCTGATGGATACAATCACTAAATGAGGAAGTTGTGACAAATGAAGCTGTTGTGAGCCACATGAGCACATTCTCAGGATAAGGCCTGTTGGAATGTACTCACTCTCCTTGGCTACTCGTGCAAGAATCCTTAGTCCCTGCTGCAGCCAGAATGCACCTCATCTTTCACAGTGGTGCATAGTGGACTGTGTTTATTCCAGGTTGGCACATAAGCTGAATGAGAATATCAACAGTATTTGGGTGAAAATGTTGAGCTTTTATTCAACCACAACGTTGAGTCATATAATAAGCAATATATTATTCAATTAGTGTGGGCTAGATTTAAGTGGCATTCTCCTTGCATGAACTTAGGTTCCCTGCTGAGGGATGTAGTCACTTAGCAGCAACTTCAACGCTCAGTTGCACACCACTATCACTTATATGACTTTCAAAGGCGGTGGTTAAGTCAAGCATTGCAATCTGTGCATTCATCTTTGCTGGAAATCAAATCACTAGCACTACATGGAAACATATGAACACAGGAGTAGGATTAGACCACTTGGCCCCTTGACCATGCTCCACCATTCAACAAGATCATTACTAACCTGGTTGTGGTCCCTCAGCCACTTTCCTGTTTGTACCACCACACCCCCGCCCCCACCCATAACTCTGGCCTCTTGTTGAACAAAAATCTACATTATTCTGACTGGAATTTGTTAAATGACACAGTCTCCTCTAGTTTCTGGGGAAGAGAATTTCTCAAACATTCCATGAGAAAACAATTTCTCCTCATTACCATCTGAAAACGGAGATCTCTTAAACTGTGTCCCCTCTTTCTGGTCTCCCCACATGAAGAAACATCCTCCCGGTGTCCATGCCATCAAATTGCTCAGATCTTATACCTTTCAATCAGATCACTTCTTATTCTTCTCATCTCCAATGGCTATAGAACCAGCCAGTCCACTTTACTCATAAATTAGCCTACTCATCTCAGGAATATGTCAAGTTAAACTTGTTTGAATTGCTTTGAAAGTCATTTTATCCTTTTCCAAATAAGGAGACCAAAACTATATACAGTTTTCCAGTTGTAGCCTCACCAATGCCCTATGTATCTCTTCTTTACATCAATTCTATTTGCAATAAATGTAGCATCCCTGGTACGGGTTAGCCCTGGTTCCACTTTGACATAGAGTCATGGAGTCATACAGCACAGAAGCAGGCCCTTCAGTCCAACCAGTCCGTGCCGAACATAATCCCGATGAACCTAGCCCTACCTGCCTGCTCCTGGCCCATATCCCTCAAAATCATCCTATTCAAGTACTTATCTAAGTGTCTTTTAAATGTAACTGTGCCCACATCCACCACTTCTTCGGGAAATTCATTCTACATGTGAACCACCCTCAGTGTAAAAAAATTACCCATATGTCTTTTTAAATCTCTCTCCTGTCACCTTAAAATCATGTCCCTTAGTCTTGAAAATTCCCATCCCAGGGAAACGGCGCCTATCATTAACCCTATCTCTACCCATCATGATTGTTATAAACCTCTTTATGATCACCTTTCAACCACCTCCACTCCAGTGAAAAATGTTCCAGTCTATCCAGCCTTTCTTTATAACTCAAACCTTCCATACTGGCAACATTCTGGTAAATGTCTTTTGAAGCTTCTCTAGCTTAATAATATCCTTCCTATAAATGGGTGACCAGAACTGGACACAGTACTCCAGAACGTTGTAAAATATACTTTAATGTATGCTATTGAGCGCATGCATGACCATGGATGAAATCTGTTGGAAACAGGACCTTTCTCTAAAAAAATGCAAATAGAGTACTATGGTGACATGACAGAAACTCAACAAGATGGCAAGTAAATACAGGGTTATTTAATGAAGGCAGAAGATGCTGGTTCAGTTAGCTAAAAGTCTAGAGTGTGGTGCAGAAGAAAGCAAACAGCATAGGTCCAATCCCTGTACTGCTGGAGGTAGCTCATAGAGACTGCTTCCTCACCTTACTCCACTCTTGTGGAGCAGTTATCTCAAGCTACAGAAACCTATTGTCTCTCTCTAATGGATTGAGATGCTTACGGTTCTTTGTGAACTATGGCTTCTTATATATGCCCTCATAGAATCATAGAATTCCCCACAGTGTGGAAGCAGAGTATCTCATCTATCAGGTCCACACCAACCCTCTGAAGACCATCCCACCCAGACCCAGCCCCCTACTTCACCCTGTAACCCTGCATTTCCAATGGCTAATCCACCTACCCTGCATATCCCTGGATACTGTGGAAAATTTAGCATAGCCAGTCCACCTAAAATGCACATCCTGAGACTCTCTGGTTTAAAATCCTTTCCTTTTCAAAAATTTACTGACATCTTTAGACAACAGAAACAAATGGGAAACGTCACATTCACAAACTTGAATCTGAAGATTTTAAAATGTATTTATACCAAAATAATAATGAAATGGGCACGTCATTCATTCACTTGTTAAAATAATGTTTGTCAAAAGGGGGCAGCAAAGTCTGAAAATGTGACCAGTCTTACTACGTGTTGTTGCTGACCTGCTTTGTATAATCCATTACAGTGACATCACCAGATCCATTCATTAATAAGTCATAAAACAAGTTTAGGATAAAGCAGATTACAAGTGCTTAGTGTATTTAAAACACACAAGGAATTGTGTCAGCAGTTTGTACAATTCTGTTAGGCATATACGAGCATAATATGGGGGCTGTCTCTGCAGTGCCAAAAGACTGGATCACAAGTGAATGCAACTTAGCAGGAACAGCTTTGTCTCTGCTTGGATTTGTTAAGCACAGTTACGTGCAGTTTGTAGACATTTAAACAATGCAGAATGTTGGAACAATTACAATGCTGTTGGATATTTAATTTGTATTTTTAATTAACTCCACTGCTTACCAATAAAATAAAAGCTTTTACATTACCATTTCCTTACAGCACTTTACAAGTTGCTTTAAAAGGCCATTATTTGGAATCTGAACTCATGAAAAACGATAATGTTTTTGCGTACATGCTATTTTTCAAATACTTGCAAGATTCAAGATAGCGGAAATATTTGATACGCACAAGGCAAGCTCATTTTTTTTTGTTGTGCGTGGACATCAAATACAGTGTGCATTTTTATCTTCTGCATGGCTGCTTTATAAACTGTAAAAATGTTCCAGAAGAACAAGATGACTAGTTTGCTTGAAATATGATCAGAGAAAACCTTTTCAGCATGTTCTCTGCGCTGGTGACATTGAGTGACAGGGAAAGTTCTCTTGCACTCTTCTGGTTTGTTCAGCCACTGTCTTAGACAAGTAGCAGCCGTAAATTAAAGGGACATGCTGGGAACCTGAGGAAGATCAGATATGTGTAACACATCTTGTATGTATCAAATCTAGAAGTTTATTTTTAAAATATAGTTTTGAAGGTATTTACCTGCATAACAAAAGTCACTCTATTTCAAGAGGTATTTGTTAATTCAGTTTGAGGCATTTATGCATAAGAGGTATTAAATGAGCGCTGGCATTGAGAGTGCAGTGTTCACTCATTTAGACTTTTGGTGTTCTTTTGTTGTCAAGATGTAAGGAATATTAATGCTGGAAATAAAACTTTTTTTAGCAGACATTGTTGGCAATTGTTAATATTTAGCACCTTTTACTCTTTTATTGTTCAAGTTTTCATGATCTAAACTTCATTATAACTAATATAACTTTAAACGGCTTCCTTTCTACCTTAATACACAAGTGTATGCATCAATCACTTCTGACTCAATCATGACACAGAAGGATACAAAGAGAAACACACTATTATATCCTGTGATTTGTCTTACTCATTTGTAAATAACCTTTCTCTGTATTTACTAGTATTTCTATTTTCCATACCAGCCGTCTTTGAGAAGAATTTTTGATTACTTACATGGTCCAGTCATGTGCAATGTTGTGTCTATATCCTCATTCCACTGAGAAAGTGGGTTGAAATAGCCCATTAATTTCATAAGGGATTTACACACTCTTCAAGAGAGAAGGAACATTCATCATGCCTGACTGTGTTGGATTTAAACTCAATTTTCAAAGTCAGTGATGAAAGGTACTGCAGATGCTGGAGAATCCGAGATAACAAGGTGTGGAGCTGGATGAACACAGCAGGCCAAGCAGCATCATA
>JAHRHZ010000111.1:27483954-27515557 GCA_024137785.1 Ginglymostoma cirratum | reverse complement strand
TTACACCAAGGTAACCATCGCAGCTCAGAAACCAGCGTGCTCACCATTACACCAAGGTAACCATTGCAGCTCAGAAACCTTCATTCTAAACTCTTTCTGTTGCACTGTGACTTGGGGTATGCCATTAATTATGAGAGTTGTGCCACATAGACAATATAGGTACATTGTAGGTTGTAATGTCTGATTTTTCAGCCATTCTATTCAATTTACTAATACAATGAGACTTGTCCCTGTACCAAGCTTAAAATCAATGCAATGTCTATTGACATCAATACATTTTGTCAAACTCATATAAATTGGATTATCAATTTTCCTCAGGATTGTATTGGGTATCTTTCTAACACAAGTGGTTCATCACAGTAATACCTTTGTATGGCCAGATATTTGACTTTTTGCTGTTCTATGACCATGTCCTATCTTCTGCAAGTTGTCTATGGTTTTACAGGGGTACACTTCTTTTGTCATAGCTGGATATTGCTTATGGTCACGAGGCTTTTGTTTCACAGCACTGACACCAATTTGTAGTATCTGTGGTGCCATCTCTTGTCATGTGTCTAATTACAGTGTCTGTACATTACAAAGTGGACAGGTTCTGTTCCTCCTCTGACATAAGGTAATCATTCACCTCTCAGGATTTGATTCTTCCTGGTTTCTGCTTCCAGAAGAATTTGGAAAGCTTTCTTCAAATTCAAATCTTCTTTGGGTTGTAATCAATCTGGCAAAGTCTCATCAATTGTAGCAAAGAAAATCTGTCTCTTACTAACTCTGTTTCCAAAGCTCCATGGACATAGTTTTCCATTAATCTATGGATGTCATGAATTAAGTTATCTATGGATTTCCCTAGATGCTAAATTCTTCTGTTAAATCTTGCGGTGACAGGTTTTTGAGAGGTTAAACTAGATTTGACTTGGGCAACATTTAAATTGGTATAGCTACGCTTGACACTGATATTTTCTACTCAGACAGTTACACTCAAACATTCTTCAAGGGCTGATGATTCGTTGGAGTGTGGAGGATGGATGAATCCAGAATCAGGCTTGGTTAGTACCGTTTCCTGATCCTCAAACTCAAGATAGACCATCCCCATATTCACTTTTTAAACTAATACATTACTTGGCCAAGGTACCAGAGGGTGGGCAGTACTAGTGTAAATGTCATTCAAGCATGATTATACAATGTTCAGGAGAAAAGAGGCCATGTGGATGCATTTAAAGGTCATGTTCCTATAAAACCGAAGTGGTATTTACCCATATTCTGCTTCAGTTTTCTGCTTCATTTAGTGGAAGCTTGAGGAAGAGCACCAATGTGCTGTAGACATTGCATTCAGGATACTTTGATCAAAGGACCTGAAAGGGCAGGCAGTAAGGGGGCCAAAAAATTGAAGTGGCTTTTTATTTGAAACAGCTGAAGATTTTTTTTCTGGGCTGGAGGCTGCTGTTTCTGGTATACTGCCAGTAAATACTGAGGACAGCAGCCATTTCTGCAAAAATAAATCTTTCAGTTTCAAAGTTACTGTCTTGTAGCTGGTTGCAGATCTCTGCGAAACACTAGTTTAAAAGTAAAGATATGCTCAGCATCAGGTCAGAGATTTATCCATTCCTGTATGCAGCAGGAGCTACATGCTTGGGCGAGTCTGGTAAGTATTATGGGGTAGGTGGAGTGGGTCTGGGTGGGATGCTGTTTGGAGTGTCAGCGTAGACTCGATGGGTCGAATGGCCTGCTTCAACGTTGTAGGGACTCTATAGTTTTCCGATTCTATGAAGTGACAAGTAGTAAATATTAGGTATTGACCACCTCCAAAATATGAGAGCTTTACCCCTTCTCTTGACAATCATTGACATTATCATCATTAATTCCCTCATCTTCAATATCCTGAAAGCCATCATTGATGAAAAACGGATTCAGCCAGCCACATATATGTTGAGGCTTTAAATGCAAATCATAAACTAGTTATTCTGTGATGAATAGCTCACCTATTGTCTGCTCTTTTTGAACCATTGCAGCCCATATGATGACGGTACTCTCACTGTTTAAAGTTTTGGCAAAGATCTATAGCTCGGGTTGTGGGTGAGGTTGTTGACTTGCTCGCCGAGCTGGCTTGTTCTTGTTCAGACGTTTTGTCACCATGCTAGGTGACCTCATCAGTGGAGCCTCTGATAAAGCGGTGTTATTCAACTCTGCTTGGAATTTGTACTGTTTGGTCTGTTATGGTGAATGCTGTCATTACCGGTTTTGATCTGTGTGAGTTTGTGAAAGGGGTCCAATTCTGTATGTTTATTGATTGAAGTATGGTTGGAAAACCATGCCTCCAGGAATTCCCATGCATGTCTATGTTTGGCTTGGGCTACTATGGTTACCTTGTTCCAGTTAAATTGATGGCCTTCGTTGTCTGAGTATACCAATATTGAGGAAATTTTGTCCTGCCATTTTGCTGCTAGCTGATGTTCATGTATTCTGATGGCTAGTTTCCTTCCTGTCTGTCCGATGTAATGTTTGTGGCAGTCGTTGCATGGTATTTTGTAAGCCACGTTGGATCTATATGTTGTGGGAATGGGGTCTTTAATCCTTGTAAGTGTTTGTTGTAGAGTGGCTATGGGTTTGTGTGCCACCATGATTCCTAGACCACTAAGCAGTTTCATTTACTCTTTTGTACTTGGAGGAAAACCAATGTGAAAAATAACAAGAAGCACCCACAAGATATGTAGTGATGATTTGAAGGCTCCCGACTTTTTCGTTGAAGAGCGACCCAAACAGCTTTCAATCATCACCACACTTTCTGCCTGACTGAACTTTGGATAACTTCTCCCCTAACTTCACTCACTTTTTTCAGATAAAAGGGGTTGTTATAGGAACTTACTTTGGCCCTAGCTATACCTGTCTTTCTGTGGGATATGTTTTGAGCATTGGAAAAGTCCTCACCTTCACTTATTTTCCAGTACTTTCACAATATCTAGCTTCAAATTGTAACATTTAATCAACCATGTTTCCAATTTCTACTCCTCCCTCACCTTCAGATGGTCTATTTTAAGTTTTCTCCTCTCTCCGTCAAAATCCATTTTAACGGATACGCTGCAAATGAGTCTCTACAGTAGCACCAGTGACTCTTACAACTGTATATCCATCTATCCTGCTTCCTGTAGGCTCACTATTACCTTCTACATTTTATCCATCTCACAGGAGTAACTTTTCCTTCATGCAAATAGTCCCTTCAACTATCACTGATAGGACCCTCAACTTTAGATGCTGCCTTTCCCTTCTTTCTGTTCTCACCCTTTTCCTTCTCCCTGAGGACCATAATATGGTTCACCTTGTCCACATTTTCTAACTCCTACTCCCCAGGCTTCATATTCAATGTACAATCCTTTATTATTTCTGCCTGCCCTAGTAAAAAACTATTACCAATGATAGTTTCACTTCCCTTTCTCTGTTTCCACTTCAGAGACACTCTTTTCCTATAAAAGTCTGGTTTGCTCTACCTTCACCTCCAAATCTGTTAGGATTCCCAGCAGATTCTTCTTGTGTATCTCGTCCCTTCTCACTGTCCAGGACCCAATGCAGTCTTTCCAGGTGAAACAATGATTTCCTTGAAGGTCGTTTAATTTAATGTATAGTTTTCACTGCTCAGGATGTAGTTTTGTCTTCATAAAGACACAAAACAGAGATCAGGGCCATAAATGTGACCCCAAACATTAATAATCTGCCTTTTAAATTCCTTTTCCCACTGTCACCTCACTGGTCTCAGCTTTTTCCAGTGAAGCTCAAGGAACTGGATCTCATCTTTCAAAAACCACTTTACAGACTTTTGGACTTCCCACTGAGTTCAACAAGTTCCAACCATAAAAAGACCATTATTGCTTGTTTTGGATAGCAACTGTTGCCATTTGTAATTCAACTTTTGTTCCCCCACTTTCCCCTTTACCATCCCATTTTATTCTTTCCCCATCATTTCTTTTGACAATTAATCTGCCCTTCTTTCCACCCCATTGTATGGCCTCCCATTTAATGTTTCCACCAGTCCCCATTTCCCCTTATAAATTATTAGATCAGCCAGGAATTATAGGACAGGATATCACATCGTCACCCTCGATCACACAATACTACACTCTGCTGGAAGTGGTTGGCAGATTCTGCTGCTTGGGGTCCACATTGACAGACAATCAGACTCTGGATGTGGAACTTGATACTTGCATAAGGAAAGGAGATATCACCTTTGTCCAACTCATGAAACAAGGGGAGAAGGAGAGAAACAATGAGCTGAACCTTGAGATCAAGATGCTCGTTTATGAATTCTGTGCTCTTTGCAACTGTTGTGTGGTTGTGTGACTATTTAATATTTACAGTTACCAGGAAACAGGAAATTCCACAGTTTTCATCTACAATGTTTGTGATGTACATTTCGAGTCTCATGTAAGCTCTTTCAAAAGAAAATTACCTAATATGTCTCCGCTCATCAAGCATTAAGGTGACTACTCTCTCAGGGATGCTGCATAGGAGGTATGATGGTTTCATGCCCAAAGATGTATGGGAAGATACCAGAGGATCAGCAGGATGCCCAAAGCTAAACTTCAGAGATGCTTGTAAGTGTAACCAGAAGCTCCTAAACACGAGTCTTCAAACTTGGGAGACATCTGCTATGCACAGAAGGAAATAGTGACATTGCCTGTCTCCCTGCCTACACCACCACAATAATCACCAGCCTGACTACCAACTTCGTTGCTGAAAGTAACAACTCCCACAATGCTGACTGACAACCACCCTATATATGGCCCTTGTGGTGATACTTGAGTTGGTTCTCATGGGTTGGCTTCATCAGAAATCAGCAAAACGTTCTGTGTTGAGGGATTTGTTGTTGTAATCACAATGCTGCTGACAATCTATTCTTTCCAGTTCTGAAAAAAGGTCAGTTGACCTGTCTCTCCACAGTTACTGCCAGACCTGTTGAGTATTACAAGCTTTTTTTCTGTTTTTACATCAAACAGACACCTGGTGTAATTTAAGTGCATAACCACTTTGACTGTACAGTCAAGCTCCCCTGTAACAATCTAGACCAACTAATTGGGTTAGGACCTAAATATTGTTACAACAAGTGAGAAGGAGTCACAGCTCCCTTTTCTTTTTAGCTCTCTCTAGGTCAGTTGCAACAAATACATTTTCTATTCCTCAATTTTACTGCAGTTATTACACTTCAATTAAACTTAATCAACCAGATCAAAATTGAAAGATAGCCAATTCCAAGGTTTTGTCAGTGAAAGGGAATAGAGTTTTATTGCATAATGGCCGAAAAAAAAAAACATAACCTCAAACACACACAAACCACAAGCATTGAGCTTATGAAGAAGATTTGGGGACAGGGAAGGAGTATCTATTTCATACCGGAAAGTTAAGGCAGTTGCAGGTATTGGTATCCTAGGTTCAGAGAATGAAACCTGAGTCCAGAAGGCAGTGGAGGCCAAGTCTCTGGATACTTTCAAGAAAGAGATGGATAGAGCTCTTATAGATAATGGAATCAAGGGTTATGGGGATAAGGCAGGAACAGGATACTGATTGTGGATGATCAGCCATGATCATAATGAATGGTGGTGCTGGCTCTAAGGGCCGAATGGCCTACTCCTGCACCTATTGTCTACTGTCTATTGTCTATTGTCCCGACTGTTAAGTACTGTCCTGTTTCCTCCATAAGGGGTTGGCATGTATATTCCATGTTTAGCTCTGTTGTCTTTTTCAAACAGAATACCGTCACAGGTAACTGTAATGGTTACAATAGACCTGCATGAAATGCACCTGGAAATCTCTGCTGGTTTCTATTGGGTACAGCTGGACCTCATAGAATATGAGTTCCCGATTGGGGCTGTTAATCTGGTCCAATCAGGGAGCCCTGTCTGACAGATAAAAAGAGAAGTGTCAGAGGTTCTAAGTACTGACTCTGAAGAGGCACTACTAGAGTAAAGGACTCTTCATGTGTAAATGAAAGGTGACAAGGCGACAGTCCACCACTTTCTGCAAACCTAGTTTAGTAACCTTTCATCTCCATTATGTGAAGGTGTCATACAGGTTTAAGTAAAACAAGAGCAACAAATCACTTGATTCTTTACTGAGTTCCAGTACCTCTTGATTAAATGTGATAATTTCAAGGCAGCCAGTTTTGTATATTTCATGTGGATAATCTTGGTTTGTCAGGTCATCATCACAGCAACTGTTTTAACTTAGCAGTGTCCTTTTTAAATGCATTCTTAGTCTATGGCATTGTCAGGCATTCTCACATTTAAATTGTGAAAACTGAATATTTATAGTCCATTTCCACAGTGATCATAGCAATATCTAAACTAATATACTTGACAACCTCACACGCCTGATTTCCTCAAGAGGTCCAACAGCATCTGTGGAAAAGGAATCACAGTTAAAGTTTTAGATTACTCGTCTTTTGTCAGAACAATCCTACCGTTATTTCCACTTCTCCCTCCTTTTCACTGACTTTCTGTTTGCTTGAAATCTGCTCCACTTACAAGATCTTAAAGTGCAGCCAAAAGGTCATCAACCTGAAATGTCAATTCAATTTCTCAATTCAAATTCTCTCCAGAGATCCATTGTATATTTCCAGCATTGTCAACTTTAATTTCAGACTTACGGCATCTGCAGAATTTTACTTGTGAGCATTATTACAATATGGAAAGAAATATCTACAGTGGCGAATATGGAGAAAGTATTTCAAAAGTAATTTCCTCATTCATATGCTGTATTCAGTCAATTAAAAGACTCATCTAAAGTTGAACCATTATACATTTATATTTTTTTCATTGTTGTAATCAATAAAATAATAAGTGGCTCCAGGCAACAAAACATGATTTCAATTAATTTAATAGTCATGTTATTAAAAGTGAAAATTGTGGTTTACTGGATTTAGATCAATTGCCTTCTGTTTGTGTCCTGCTGCTTCCCAGTCTGCCAATCATCATAGCATCGTGCTGTGCACCAGGACAAGCAGAAAGTAAGATTTGTTTTAATTAAAAAGGATATAATCACTGCGGTGCATATTTTAGAAACGGTAAATTCCAGGCAAAGTCTGCTCTGAGGCCTGCATTCAACCTAAAACATCATTTGTTGAGCTACACATTGTGCAAATGTGAGCTTTTGTAATGAACGTTTATTTTGTATTTGAAGGGTCAAAAGGTAATTTAGAGGACTAGACTACTCTTGATGCAGCTCTTGGGCCACATCTGTAATATCAATGGAACTGTACATTAGTGTGTATTATACTGAACTTCTGTTGCACTTATGGTCAAGTTACAGCAGAAATTATGAGGAGGGGCAGGTCAGAGGAACATTTAAGCCAATATCTTCCCTGTTCATTTGTTACAATAGACCTGCATGAAACGTACCTGGAAATCTCCATTAGTTTCCATTGGGTACAGGCACACTACTCAAAAGAAAAAGCACTTCTTTTACATGAAAATGGCAGTTTTACTGGAAGTTCAGAGGATACATAGATTATTTGGGATTTGAATAAGTATCTCATTGGTTGTGGATAAGATGTGTTGTTAAGATAGAGAAGATAGAGATTTCCTTTGCATCAAGCCGTGCTATGTAATGGAACCTCCAGCAGCAAGAGACCATAGGGAAGGAGGGCAGCTGGAGAAGTCAAATGTACCATTCAGGGAAAAAAAGGATGTCTTTGGGAGATGGGAGCTTCATGGGAAGACGGAACAGACAGACGAAGCATTCCTCAATGCAATGTAAACTTTCATTCCTTGTGAATACTGTACATACCTCCTTCTTAACCTTTCGTTTGCCTTATGTTTATAATGGCCTGATGCCAATGGAATAAAACAAGACCCTGCTTCATGATCTTTGGGCTATCCATGTACTTAAATCTCATGTTATATTCCTGCTCTAGTCAGCAGGATTTCACAACACAGACATCAAATCATGACAAATAAGGTTAAAAGGAACCTGGCCAAGATGGAGCAGATGAAATCTAAACAAGGTTTATTTCAAAACAGGACCTCAGAGAGTTTCATCTGATTGGCATGGACATCAGTGATCTTACTGGCAGGCTCAATGTCCACCTGCCCCGCAGCTGCTGATGACTGGAAACTGTTGAAGTGCTGGAAGAGGATCAGGGAGGGAGGATGGGATTTCCATTGAATAGCTCACAACAATGAGAGAGAGGTGAGCCAACTCATATATTCCCACAGCTTCAAGAGTCAGCTGTTGGTAACTGTTCATAATCAAGAAAGGCACCAAGTGACAGACAAGATGGCTGCCCTGACCAGAGAGCTGTCTGGTTTGTCGTAGGATGTCGTAGGATGTCGTAGGATTTGTCGTAGGATATCTATGCCTACTGTCAAAACTGTGAGAGGTTTACTTTTGCCAATGCAGGAAAGCAACTTCACCTCAGCATGACATACCTGGTTTCCAGGAAACCACCAGAGATCTCTCCACTGGATATTACAGGTGTTGGCACCAGTAATACAGGACTCAGCATGTTCTCGTGCGCACGGATGTCTTCACCAAGTTCACACAGTCTATTTCCATAAAGTGCTAGTGTCTGATTGGTTTGTCCATTTTGGTATTCCATGTTAGATTCACTGTGATTAGAGGGAAATCTTCAAGAGCAAGATGCTACTGGAGTTTTGCAGGATCTATGACATCTCCAGGAGCCACACGACCTCACACTATCCTGAGAGTAAACAATTCAGTTGTTCTCTACATGACTGTCAGCATGCCTTGCCTCCTGCGAGCAACCAAAACAGCTCAAGTACCTTCCAGAGCTGGTTTATATTTGTAATAGTACCCTTGTCACCCCTACACTAATTCCTGTTTGGACGAGACCCAGTCGTTCCAGCAGACCATCTCCTTGGGCTCGCCGCATCTTCTGAGGGGGATGGCCAGTGATAACTGAACATCACACAACGCCAAGTCAGGTTTTCAAGATGTACTCCACGTGGGATCAGACAGAAACACTGAGAGGAAAGACATTGATTAATTGCAAAGTCAATAGGACTGATCTTCCAATTGGCCCAAGGGTATTTTGCTGAAATCAGATCATCAGGGGTCAAAATAAGATACAGGATATATCAGACTCTGAACCTGACAGAGTCATCAAGTGACTGAACACTGGGGTTCACCCCTCTGTTGTTGAACTGATAGCTCAAGGGCAGCCTCAGAAAGTGAGTCAGAGAGGGCAGTTGCTTGTGGTCAGGAGTCTGGTGGATAAAGTGGAGGTTAGCAGCTCACTCAGTGGTGTTGCAGAACCTGAGACATCGCTGTGTGATGGCTCAAGTGAAGTGGAGTTAAGCAACAGTGCAGAATCCTGGATGACCTGTATGTTCTGAGATCACGGAGTGGAGCAATGTCTTATCCAGTGTTTGGAGCTCTGCTCCTGCTCAGAATAATGGCACAGGGAGGCTTGCCAAGAGACAGAAACTGAAGCAACAAGTGCCATCAGTTCCTGATGACCTGAGCAACCTAGACCCCAAAGTGCCACACAGCCTGGATCTCTTGTAAGGTGCCAGTAAAGATGAGATGCGGAATAGTTCTTCCCGAATAGATGCAAAACAATCAAAACGACTGGACAATGTGTAAAATTACCCAGGTATGTCCTGTAAAAGCAGGACAAGCTGAACCTGGCCCATTACTTCCCCATCAGTCTACTCTCGATTGTCAGTAAAGTGATTGAATGTATCATCAACTGTGCTGTTAAGCAGCGCTTGCTTAGCAATAACCTGCTCACCGATGCCCAGTTTTGCCAGTGCCACTCAGCTCCTGCCCTCATTACATCTTTGGTTCAACATGGACAAGAAGCTGAATTCATCATGGCCTTCCCTCCATCATAAGATCAGAAATGAGGATGTTTGCCAATGATTGCACAATGTTCAGCACCATTCGCAACTCCTCAGATACTGAAGAAGTCCATGTTCAAATGCAGCAAGACGTGGACAATATCCAAGCTTAGGCTGATAAGTGGCAAATAATATTGGTGCTATTTGGTGTCATGCAATGACTATTTCCATCAAGATAGAATTTAACTAATCCGTTTTGACATTTCCGACAATCAACATCATGTGGGTTACCATTGGCCAGAAACTGAAACTGGACAGGCCAGATAAATACAGTAGCTGCAAGAGCAAGTCAGAGGCCCAGGATTATCTACCATCCACAAGACACAGGTCAGACGTGCAATATAATACTCCCTACTGGTCTGGATCAGTGCAGGTCTAACAAGAATCACAAAGGGTGATACCATCCAGGACAATGCAGCCCACTTGATTGGCACCATATCCACAAACGTTCACTCCCTCTACCACTAATGCTCAGTAACAGCAGTGTGTACAATCTTACAAGAAGCATTGCTGAAATTCGCCTAGACTCCTTGGATAGCACCTTCCAAACCCACAATTGCTGCCAATTAGAAGGACAGGGTAGCAGTTACACGGGGGTACCACCACCTGTAATTTTCCCTTCGAGCCTCTCTCCATCCTGACTTGGAAATATATTACTGTTTCATCGGTATTGCTGTATCAAAATCCTAGAACTCCCTCCCTAACTGCATTGTGGCTATATCTATATCAAGCTGACTGCAATGGTGCAAGAATGCAGCTTGCCATCAGTTCTTTAAGGTTGACTAGGGTTGATTAATAATTGCTAGCACAACCAGTGATGACCGCATTCCTTGAATAGAAACACAAAATAAAACCCAGCCCTTACCGCTTGTGCAGATTAGTGATGCAAGGAGGGAGTGCTTGAACACTCTATCTATCATGGCACAATTAAACTTGCCAATTACACAATTGCTCAGAAAACAGTCAGTAAGTGTAATGTGTAGTTACTAGCTCAGCAAGTTTCAAGCAGGGAAATGTGTTAGGGAACCTGCAGCAGCAGGTGATGATGATGACAGAGTGCACTGAGCAAGGGAGCATGATCAGTTTTACAGCAGGTGGCAACAGTGTGGGAGGTCAACTGGAGCAGTTGGATAAACCCACATCTTGAAAAAAAGGGTGTCTTTGGGAGAAGAAAGCCTCATGGGGGGAAGGAGCAGACAGACAAAGAATTCATCAAACTAGTATAAACTGTGTAAATACTTCCCTGTGCTAGTGGAATAAAGAATTGCTGTTTCATGACCTTTAGGCCATCCTTGTATTCAAATCTCTTGATATGCTATATCTGATTGTGAAATGCTTGAAGCTAACATTATGTGGGTTGTTTTTTAGACTTTGGTCTCAGAGGGAGGAATCTAACTTATTGAACATGCACATCAGAGATACAGGTACAAAGTGTGGCCAGAGTATCACTCATCATGTATGCATGAGTTTCTTTTGCCATCTCTGCCGGTAAATTTTTCCACTGGTATCACAAAATGATCCTTTATATGGCCTGTCACAGTGGGGAATTATTGGCAATTTAAAGTATGAGGAATCAACTCCAACATGCCACTGATACAAATGGGTTAGCTGTTTTACAGGGTTATTCTAATAGACATTGTTTTATTCCAGTTGTTCTTACCATTGGGATATTGTTGGTGCTGTTGAGCCAAAAAGGGTGGGTTTTTCATTTATAAGATCGCCATTGAAATTTATATCCAAAAGGATCTGGGACAATAAGTAATGTATTATCTAACTTCAGGCTTCCAGTTGGCCATTAACATGAGATTTTTTTTTTACTTGGAAGCAGCATGTGCAATCTCGTAAGAATTCTTTCTTGGAAGGGTTAGCTGAGTTAATTGGTAGCTCTTTGGATCAACCCCTGAACAAAGGAAAGGTTGAAGGTCAATCCCCTCCACCCTGACTCCCCGTGGACACAGGGAACAAGAAAGAAAAGAACTATGTGTTCGAGGTCAGTCGATGAAGGTCTACTGAGAGACAGTGAAGCATGACCTCAGCAATTTACTTTACCAAAGGAGCTGACCAGACCCAATAAAAGTCTTGGATCTATTCAGTGCTTTGACTGATCAAAAGCAATACATTTAGCTACTAACTGGGAGACGGTAGCATGACTTATTTATAGTTTTTATTTGCAAAGTAGAACCAAGGTTAAATTAAAGTAAGTACGGTTTGCTGTAATGGTTACTTTATAAGTTCACTTGTTGACCATAAAATAAAACAGCTTAATTATCTTCCAGCTTAGTCTTGCTAAATTGTAATCAGTGTCTGCTTAACTAGAAGATTGGACCTTGCACATAGTACATATGTGATAGATACAGATTTGTTTGAGATAATTAGGGGTCCCATTATTACTCTACTGTATCATACTATTGCATAGCTGGATATTCGGTAGGATGGATGAATTCCTTAAAATCAGAGTCATGTGACCCACTGCAGTGGAACGTGGGAGAAATGAGGACTTTGTAGCACTGCCCAAACTGAAAAGTGTTCTGGTTGTCAAACTTATGTAGCTGTTTGGGCAGTGTCTATTGCTGCCTTTCCCATGCTTGCTTTCCTGCTTAAGTCAAAGATGGACATTGAAACAAGCCCTCTGGTACCGCTCTCTCAGAGCACTCACTCCAATCATAAGGTCAACCACACTGGAGTGTTCTTTGAAGATTTGATAGTGGTAAAAAAAACCGGTTATCTTTTAATCTTTTGCAGGACTTTTTTTTTGAAAACCTGCAAGCTGCTGCTTTTATTTTCTGTGTGTTAAAGAATGTTAATTCAGCTCATTTCTCCACATATGCTGTGAGACCTGGTGAATATTTCCAGCATTTCAGTCCTTATTTCAGATTTCCAGCATCTGTGGTATTTTGCTCTCGTACCAAAAATTCTGCGCTTAAGTGGATAGATTTAATTGAAATAATCTCTGTTTATTACTTGCAGTCAGTGTTGGTTGGGATCCCAGATTTGTTTTGGCATGTTAAAGTGCAGTATAAAATAAATTACTCATTATTGTCAGTGAACCATGCTGTGCGATGGATTACCTGTTTAACATCATGTGGTTGGGGGTGTGCGAGGGGAGGGGAGGGGCTTTCATGTGTATAATTCTTTGATAGCAAAGTCCCATGATTCTCCACAATAATGATACTTCTCCCCGTACCTGGTAAATGATGTGAAAGCTGCTCAATGCTTTTATCTCTCAAACTTGGCTTTGGCGCAATTAAGATTAATTGCAGTAATCGGTCGACGTAGGCAACAAGATAACTTGAATACAGTCTCAATGGTTCAGTGCTGACATTAATTTGTGGTTAACACAGTCTTACTTTTGGGAAAATGCCATATATCAAGGTAATATTGACAAGGAATGGAGTATATTATATTTGCACCTCCAAAATCTCGCTCCTTCAGCCTCAGAGCAATTCAGTCAAGCATTGCTAGCAATCATGTATGAAGGTGAACACTGCGGGAGTGTGCCAATTCCACTGAAATTTGCAACTTGGATGAAGGAGTATAATTCAGGGTGAATGAAGAAGTTTAGAGTTTCTCAATACTCATAAATATGTGTGTATATAAGTTGTGGTTACCCCCTGGATACCTGGCTCATGGTTACAGTATTTGTGGCTGGTGGTTTCACACAAATAAGTTGACTTGAGACATATTCTTGTGATCATGACTGATCTGCCATGATGGCAATATGCACGCAGTCTATGATATCCTTGGGCCTGCCATTGCAGCAAATCCTTTGGCACTTTCAGACTGGCTGTCTTGCTGGGATATTCCATCAGTGAAGGCGTGAATGCAATGATGGGCTGCAGGCTGAATGACTCCACACAGATCACACCCGACGCATGAGAAAAAATCCACCAGCATTGAATGACCCCTTACACAGTTGGATGCTCTCTCCCAGCCTATACCCTGTGCTTTTCTTTACCCTGCTCATTCAGACTGACATTGACCCTTCCAGGTTGATCCGGCACCTGAGCTTCTGCTCCAATTCCCCCTATTTCTTATTGTCCTCTTCCATCCCTTTTCCCCCACTGGAAGTTGTGTCACTGACAGAAAGTGATGTCCTTATTTCCATAGTACCTCACAGGAAAAAGTACGGATGATACAGTACTTACAAAAACATGGCTTATGGGTTTCAAGTGTTCCAAACTCTTATAATTAAGTTTGATGCTCACCTTTCTGATATGCTTGCAGATATTTTCTTATTCATTCATGGGATATGGGCATCATTGACTAGGTTAGCATTTATTGCCCAGAGAGCAGTTAAGAATCAAACATATTGCTGTTGGCCTGGAGTCACGTGTAGGTGGACCAGATAAGGATAACAGATTTCCTTCCGTAAAGGACATTAATGAACCAGATGGATTTTTCATCAAGGTAACTGTAAAAATTCAGCAAAGATCTTTGGACATTCCAAACCCATGGCCATTCAGTCTAGAAGGACAATAGCAGCAGAAACATGGGAACACCAAAACCTGCAAGTTCCCTTCTAAGCCACTCACCATCCTGAATGGAAGCATATCACTGTTCCTTTACTGTCAGTGGGTCAAAGTCCTGGAATTCCTTCCCAAAGGGCATTGTGGGTCAACCTACAGTATGTGAACTACAGCAGTTCAAGAATATATCTCACCACCACTTTCTCAGGGGTAACTAGGAACAGGCAAAAAATGCTGACCAGCCAGCTACACCCATGTCCCATGACTGAATAATAGTCATCTTTTATCCATATTTAGATTTAATCTTTGCATTTTTTATTTTAATCTCTGCATTCTATCTAATAACTTCATCAAATTTTAATCAGTAACTTTCAGCAATGACTGTTGAATAATTTAACATTTATCTTATTTTAAGACTCAAAATTTGTTGCTGATTATTTCTAAGTTAGAACAATTGGAAAAATTAAGTGGGAGACAAATGAGCTATAAAATTTCACAGTACTTGGAGCAATCTTTGTACATAACCTGGTGAAGTTGTCGCAAAATATTGATCTGAACAGTACCTTTTAGAGAAGCATGTATATTTGGGATAATTTCCTGATCAGTTTCAATCACTGTGTAATTTAAAAAAAATAAATCAACCACTTAATCAACTACAATAGTAGATTTAGAAGTCAGTGGTGAAGGAACTACATTTGCTATTCACAAAATTTTAGCTGCTACTGAAATCAGACTTCCTCTTTTTCCAGTGTCAGTTTTAATTCAGAATGTTCTATATGGGATCCATGTAATAGGACAGTCTGCCAATCAGTTTAAAGAATTCTCATAGATGGCAGAACAATACAATACAATATCCTTTTATTCTCGTGTGTGCAAGAGATAATAGGAAGGATTTGTCAATTACTTTGAACGGAAGGAAACTTCTGGAAAAATCTTTAATTAAATTATCCTGTGCACAGTTTGTTCCCATGAGAGATTTTTTTAATCTAGGAGATCATACCTGTCAGGGAAATTAAACAGTTGGAGTTCTTTTCTCAGGAAAAGAGACAAGTTATGGATGACCTAACCGATGCCTTTAAGATTGTGAGGGTATTTAAAAGGGTATTTGTAGATCTCGTGCTTCCAGCTGTGTGAGAAACCAAATCTAAAGGTTATTACATCAAACTGCCTTTCATGAATCCACCTGAAACTTAAGGAAGCCTCTTTACCCAGGTTAGAATACGATAATCTGTACTAAAACAATATTTGAATTAATGAATGACATAAATGTCTTGCAGGAGAAATTAGATAAACAAGTAAGTGAGAAAACAATTGCAGTTTATGGAGGTAGAACTAGATGAAAAGGAGAGAAAGGAAGCTCATATTGATCATAAGCACTGATGAAAACTAGTGAACGTGGGCTGAATGATATGTTCTGTATTATATGTTAGATATAATGTGATTAAGATCATTGTGCTGACAGCAAAATAATGTTCAAGACATACATGTGGCACTACGGTAGAAAGTTAATTAACAAAGTGCAAACTTAAAAAATAAAAAGAAATCTGTAATATTTTAATTTTCTTTTCAGGGATTAAGCTTTCACACGTAAAATTAATTGTTCAGGGCAAGTGGTTCTTTCATATTAATTAAGACTTAATATATTGTTAAAATTCAGCTGCTCCTGATTAGACAAATTTGAAATAAGATTTGAAGTTTTATTGCTCCATAGAGTGAGAAAAGTGAATAGTCAGTTCAAGTAGATACCTTAACAAGGATTATGTGCAGATTCCATGAGTGGCATTTTAACACCATAGGCTGTAGATGTGCAGGTTATCTCTGACACAACTTTCAGATTTAGTTCTGTAATTGTACCAGAAATTGGTTTCTTCTTGTTTCAGTTATCTTGCCCTTACAATTTGGTTTCTCCTATTCATTTCAATGGGTTGTCTTGCTTGTATTTCAAAAGATATTGAAAGATAGAAATGTAATAGAAATGTAGAATGGTTCCTGCACAGAAGGAGGCCATTCGATCTGTTGTATCTGTGCTAGTTCTTGGAAGGATTAATTCACATAGGCCACTCCCCTGCTTGCTACACGTTGTCCTGTACAGTCTTCCTTTACAGATAATAATTCAATTCCCTCTTGGATGCCATGATTGAACCAGCCTCTGCCAATTGGGCAATATGTTTGTGCATATCCATGTAGCAAAAATTGGGTATGTGGATTGCTTACCTGAAAAAGCTTTTGTGGGTTTACTTACAGCTAAAGCTAACACAGACATGCATGAAGTAATCTTTAACTGCATCCTTTGCCTAGGGTGCTGCAATGTAGAGTGACCATGTCCTCTGGTCATGTGATGATATCCTGGCCCTTTGTCCTTCTGCATATGGAGCTCTTAAAGCAACAATGGTCACAAAGTGACAATACAACATGCTTTTTCTTTCCAAAGATAAGTTTTGTACACTAAAGGTACAAGCCTACAAACACTGGAGAATTAGAAAATTAGCCGTGGAAAGGTAAGCATTGTAAAATTATGTGTACAGAGATGATCACTGTAAAGTTGAGATGGTGGAGGGGAGATTTTGAAGCTTTGGAAATCCACATTGATGCCATTGGGCTGCAGGGATCCCAGGCTGAATATGATTTGCTGTTCCTGCAGCCTTCGGGTGGTATCACTGTGGCACTGCAGGAGGCCCGGGATGGACATGTCATCTGAGGAGTGGGAGGGGTAGTTGAAATGGTTCGCGACTGGGAGGTGCAGTTGTTTAGTGCGAGCCGAGCGTAGGTGTTCCGCAAAGGGGTCCCCAAGCCTCCGCTTGGTTTCCCCGATGTAGAGGAGGCCACAATGGGAACAGCGGATACAATATGCCACATTAGCAGATGTGCAGGTGAACATCTGCTTGATGTGGAAAGTCTTCTTGGGGCCTGGGATTGGGGTGAGGGGGGAGGTGTAGGGGCAGGTGTAGCACATCCTGCGGTTGCAGGGAAAAGTGTCGGGTGTGGTGGGGCTGGAGGGGACAAGGGAGTCCTGGAGAGAGTGGTCCCTCTGGAAAGCAGATAAGGGTGGGGAGGGAAAAATGTCTTTGGTGGTGGGGTCGGATTGCCGATGGCGGAAGGGTCAGAGGATGATGTGTTGGATCTGGAGGCTGGTGGGGTGGTATGTGAGGACGAGGGGGATTCTTTTTTGGTTGTTATTGCGGGGAGGGCGTGTGAGGGATGCGTTGCGGGAAATGCGGGAGACACGGTGGAGGGCGTTCTCGACTATTGAGGTGGGGAAGTTGCAGTCCTTAAGAAACGAGGACGTCTGAGATGTTCGGGAGTGGAATGTCTCATCCTGGGAGCAGATGCGGCGGAGGCGAAGGAATCGGGAATAGGGTATGTCATTTTTGCAGGAAGGTGGGTGGGAGGAGGTGTATTCTAGGTAGCTGTGGGAGTCGGTGGGCTTGAAATGGATATCGGTTTCCAGGTGGCTGCCAGAGATGGAAACAGAGAGGTCCAGGAAGGAGAGAGAGGTATCAGATATGGTCCAGGTGAACTTAAGGTTGGGGTGGAAGGTGTTGGTGAAGTGGATGAACTGTTCGAGCTCCTCGTGGGAGCACGAGGCAGCGTTGATATAGTCATCAATGTAACAGAGGAAGAGGTGGGGTTTAGGGCCAGTGTAGTTACGGAAGAGAGATTGTTCCACGTAACCTGCAAAGAGGCAGGCATCGCTTGGGCCCCTGCGGGTACCCATGGCCACCCCCTTTGTCTGTAGGAAGTGGGAGGAATTGAAAGAGAAGTTGTTGAAGGTGAGGATGAGCTCAGCTCAGCAGATGAGAGTGTCGGTGGAGGAGGACTGATCGGGCCTCCGGGACAGGAAGACGCGGAGGGCCTTTAGGCCATCTGCATGGGGAATGCACGTGTGTAGGGACTGGACGTCCATTATCTGATTGTGCTCTTTTGTGTCCGGCTTGCAATATTGTACATTGCATTTAGCTGGTTTCTGTTCTTCCTCAGCTTTACTCTGTTGGGTGCTATGACTTCTGAAAACCCCTGGCCACACTGAACACTTTGGATACTAATTTGGGTAATCAAGTCGCCATTGTAGGAAGGGTGACTGTGACATTTTGTCCTACATGTAGTTAAGTCGTTCCACAAATGTGGATGGGTGATCATTCTCATTTGTCTTCTTAATGTGATCTCTGCTGGCAATGGTAACCCCATATCAAGATACATATCTCTGTGTTGTAATATAGCAACATAAAATTGTGTTTTCTTGTCATTTAGGGTAAGTGATTTAATGGTGTGAACCATTTACTTGGCAAGACTATTTGATCAATAGTAATATGGTAAGAATGACTCATGCTTCCTCTTCATTTGACACACATGGACCATAAGTTTTGCTACCATGGGCCATTGTCAGAAGGATTTCTCCAGAGGTGTATCAAACAGATTGTACATGGCACCAAGAGAAAGCAAGAACTGCAGATGCTGGAGTCAGAGATAACAAGATGTGGAGCTGGAGGAACACAGCAGGCCAGGCAGCATCAGAGGGGCAGGAAAGTTGACGTTTCAGGTCGGGATCCTTCTTCAGAAATGGAGAGGGGAAAGGGAGTTCAGAAATAAATAGAGAGAGGAGGGGTGGGGCTGGGGAAGGTAGGTGGGATGGTGATAGGTGTGTGCAGGTAGGGAGTGGTGGGGATTGGTCAGTGAGGTGGGAGGGACGGATAGGTGGGGGAGAAGATGGATAGGTTGTGTCAGGTCAAGGGGGCGGGGATGAGAGGCAGGGTTGAACAATGGACCCAATGCTTTTGCCATAGATATGCTTGGAATATTCTTTACCTGTCTGACAATCATAAATAATGAGAAGCACAGGTAGTTCTCCTATAACGCGTGTTTCACTAATGTGAAGTGGTTGTAACGTGATGGATGAATAGTGTATGCTGTTTGGATAACGTGAACTTTCTCCTGTTCAGGTATAGTATTTTCTATAATGATTTCCCTGTAATGCAAATTTCTATGACTATATTGTGTAGTGCAAGGTCACACGAGAATGAAACTATCGCCTTATAGGAGAACTACCTGTACTTGTTAAAGGATAAAATCACTTTCATTTAAGGTAAATAGATCAGCGGTGATTTCAGACAGAGCGACTGACCAAACCTCGTGAGGTTATTCAGTTTCTCTGTGTCGCTGTAGCTGGTGGCCCTGACATGCCTTGCTCTTCCTCACTTATTTTTTGGTATCACTGCTGATCTCTGTCCTATATAATGTCTCATGTTCTCATTGCCTCACACACTCTATGCCCATATATCCTTGGTGTAGTTGTGACAATGTATCCTAGGGGACAGTTTAGGCAGTTTAGGGTCCAGATCCGAAACGTCAGCCTTCCTGCTCTCTGATGCTGCCTGGTGTGCTGTGTTCATCCAGCTCTACGCCTTGTTATCTCAGACTCCAGCATCGGCAGTTCCTACTATCTCTTAGGCACAAGTACTTGCTTTCCTTTGAAAATTGCATCACTCATACTGAGCTCATCTCTGTAAGGTCAAAAGCACCTGAGAGTGCCTGGCACATTTTTTAACATGTCATACCAATCTTCCATGATAGCTTTCCATGGTGCCTTCAGTTATGTGTCGTTAGGTGTATCTATTTGAAGTTAGACACATTTATGCTGACCATATTTGTAATAGATTGACCTTGAACATCTGTTCCATCTCAATGTCCATGTCATCTACCTGCAGATCCAATGGAACATCCTTGTTTAGTTTTGGCAACCTGCTCAGTGTATCTGAGGTATCCATAGAGTGATACTCATCATGGGTAGTACTATTACATTCCATTTCAACCAGCTCGCACTAAAGCTTCTCTTGTACCTAAACTCTGCACATTTCCTGGGAGGTTTAAATGATGGAATTGCATCTTCTCAGAGGCTGAAATTTCCTCTGATGTCAAACTTATCTGGGTACAATTGTTGTAATTTCTGGACTTGCTCAATGCAAGTAATCTTGGTCTTTTCTGCTACCATAAATACACTGGCGACCTTGTGGATAATCGCAGTGTTATGATCTGTACATGCTGGTAATCCTGCTTCCGCTGGCCTGCTCATGTCAACCAGATAAAATGTTGGTGACTGCCATGCCGAATTGCTAGAGCTGCATTGCGTTGTTAATGTGTAAATCCAAGGGATTGGTGATTCATTGTATGCATTTAATTTAGCAGTCATCAATTTTGTTATTGAGTTCCAATAGTTCACAGTATATCCTTCTGAATTCTGTCTGCCAGGATATATACAGTAACTCCCATGATAATCTTGGTTTCAAGTGTATGTTTGCTAGTTTGTTTGGGCATGTAACATTGATTGTATTAAAAGTTTCTAGTTGCTTGATTTTGTGCATGCTAGGTGTTACGTTCACAATATGGAAAGCCTGTTTGACCTCTGACTGGGATTTATTCCTCTGAGGGCCTTGCCTTAGGTCTCACTTGCTGTAAACATCATGCATCAGCATATGTTTACATGGGTGTCTGGCACTCTCCTTGCTCCTATTGCTTTGCTTGTCTTCTGTTTGGTTGTTCCCTTTTGTAGCCTGGCATCCTTTTGTGCAAGATAGCTTTGTGATGGGTGTGTTAGAGTGCACTTACCATACAGCTTGTTGGTTTTTTATGTCCTGGCTACAATGCCAAAATATTAGTTGAACCTTGTGCTTGTAGGTAGCGTCGTCTGGCTACAATGACTTTGCATTTTCTGCCATTTGCTTGTAGTGAATCGATTCTGTAAGCTTTCCTTTTTTCTAAGAACTCTTTTTGGATTTCCATGATAGATTCTGT
Source organism: Ginglymostoma cirratum (assembly GCA_024137785.1). Classification (NCBI taxonomy): domain Eukaryota; kingdom Metazoa; phylum Chordata; class Chondrichthyes; order Orectolobiformes; family Ginglymostomatidae; genus Ginglymostoma; species Ginglymostoma cirratum. Next base: position 27,494,466 of record JAHRHZ010000111.1, on the reverse strand, counting down.
GGAAATCAGCAACTCCATTATTTGCCCAACATTTCAGTCTGAAAAATCATATCAGTTTCCCTTGTTACGACATTTTATTTTAGTGATTTTTTTTTACTGTTGTCTGTAGGGCATCATTTCTAGGTGTTAAATGTTAACATTTTCTCTTACATGAATCTGACCTTCCAATTTCCATTTTTTTGCAGGATCTCTCTGGCCCTCTTAAGATACCCCATAAATTTTGATACTTCATAACCCCAAATGTCCAACAGCTTTCTGTATTTTCATAGCTTGCTTATCTAGTTCTGCAATTGATTTTATTTTTTGTTTAAAATGTTTGAGCCCAGATAAGACACGTGTGGCTTTCCAATTCATTCTAGGGTACTTGCCATCCATTATTCTGTTGCTCCTTGGCTTTTTCAGTCTCTATCAATTTGCAAGGATTTTTGATAATTTTAATATTATGTGGATATTCCATTACAGACTTCAGCAGTGTTTCTGCTGTGCACTTTGGTTTCTTGTGTCAACTTATATTTTAATTTGTGCAATTTTTGTCTGCACATCAACACAATCTAGTGGGATGTGCTAGTTTTATTTTCCATTTTAAAACTTGTTCCATTGACTCTGTGCTGTTCCTGATTGCAATTGCTTTTTTTTTCTCTTTGAATTCAGTCACACTTTTTCTTTGTTGTGCACAGGGATGGCTTTTGATTGTCCTTTACATAGTGTAGTCCTGAATCAGTTGGCTGCCTGTCTAGCTTTGTTTAGCATCAAGGTATTCGCAGTTTGTGAACAAAGTGTCTTCTGTTTCCTGCATTTATTTTCTTCAGACTTATGTACTGTAGGAAACTTTGATTTTTGGAGTGTTTTGAGTCTTGACTGCTGTTTTTCCTTATGGTCCTCAAGCTGTATCATTATCTTCTTTGTTCTGGTGTTTTTAAGAGACAGTCACAACTGCACATCATGTAGTGTTTGTTTATGCTCTTTGTATATAACACAAATGGTAAACTAATGAGTCTGAAGGCCAATAGGTCCTCTTGATCTGATGAGTTGCATCTTAGGATTTTAAGAAGTAACTGTGGAAATAATGGATGCACTAGTAGTAAACTTACACAAATCCTTGGAGTTTAGAAAAGGTCTCAGTAGATTGGAAGATTTCTGATGTGACATCCCTACTCAAAAAGAGAGGGAGGCAACAGAACTTGTAATTGAAGACTTGTTAGCTTCACTTCAGTCATTGGGAAAAGGAGTCTATTACAAGTGCTGTAATAGCAGAATGTTTAGAAATGCACAATATGATTATGCAGAGTCAGTGAGGCTTCATAAGAATGTAAGCAGTAGGAGCAGGAGTAGACCATCTCCCCTCAAGCCTTCTCCACCCTTCAATAAGATCATGGCTGACCATTTCGTGGACTCAGCTCCATCCGCTCCCATAACCCTTAATTCCTGTACTGTTCAAAAAAACTACCTATCTTTGCGTTAAAGACATTCAGTACCCTCAACTGCTCCACTCAGCAGGGAATTTCTCAGATTCAGAACCCTTTGGGTGAAGAGGTTCCTCCTCAACTCAGTTCTAAATCTACTCCACCTTATTCTGAGGCTATGCTTCATGACGGGGAAACCATGCAAACAAACTAGTAGATATAACACATTTAGATTTCCAAAGGCATTTCATAAACTACTGCATGTAAAACTATTGGATAAGACAAGAGCCCATAGTGTTTGGGGTTATATATTAGCATGGGCATAGGATTGGCGAACTATCAGAAGACAGTTGAGATAAAGGGGCATTTTTAGAGTGGCGACATGTGACTAATGGAGAATCACAGGGATCAGTGCTGGGGCCACAATTTTTTGCAATGCATATAAAGGAATTGGATGACAAAAGTGAATGTACTATTCCAAGTTTGCAAATGGTACAAAAATAGATGGGAAGCCAAGTGGTGAAGACGACACAAAGAATCTACAGTGTGATATGGATAGGTTAAGTGAGTGGGCAAATATATAGCAGTTGCAATATCATGTAGGGAAAACTGATGTTACCCACTTTCATAGGAAGAATAGAGGGCTGAATTTTTTTTAAGCTTAGAAAGATTGCAGAAAGCTGCAGTACTGAGGAGTTTGGATGTCTTCATGCATGGATAACAAAAAACTGACATCCAAGTTCACTGAGTTATAGGGAAGGCAAATGCAGTTTTGGCCTTTAGGTTAAAGGAAATAGAGTGTAAAAATAAGGAGGCCTTGCTAAAACTATACAAAGCACTAGTCAGACCACACCTGGTATTCTGTTATGGTCCCCTCATACAGGGAAAGATAACCTGGCATTGGAAGCAGCTCAGAGGGATTTTCTAATGAGGTTGAATAGGTTGGACTTGTACTCATTGAAATTTAGAAAAATGAAACACGTAAGATTCTTAGGGTGATGGATTGGGTAAATGCAGAGAGATTATTTCTCCTTGTGGGAGAATCAAGGTCTAGAGGGCATAACCTCAGAGGAGGGGCTTATCCATTTAATGCAGAGTTAAGAAGGATTTTGTTTTCTTTTATGGGGAGCGAATCTCTGGAATTCTTTACTGCAAAAGGCAGATATAGATTTTAAATCAATAAGGGAATCAAGGATTTCAGGAATAAGGCAGGGAAGTGGAGTTGAGGATAATCAATCATATTCTCATTGAATGGCAGAACTGACTCATTGGACCAAATGGCCTACTTCTACTCATACAACTTGTGGTCTTACGGTAAATGAGGTGCATGGATTCCATTTACTTGAAAATCTCTTGTGGATTTATTTACAGCTAAAGCAATTACAGAATTTTGAGTATTCTCTAGATACACTTTAGCCTATTGTGCTGCCATGCAGGATGATCCTGGCCTTTGGTCACGTGATGACATCCTTGGCTCACTTGCATTTGGATCTCTTTAAGTAACTGTGTTCTTAAATTTGTAATATAACACAGTATATTCTAGATGCTATCCATCATGTGAAACTGTATTCCTCATGACACCATTTTGGCAGTCAACTTAAATCTGGACTCTTTTTTTCTTGATTGCTGCACCAATGAGATCAGTATCTTCTTACTTAGTCTGTCCAAATTGCTCACACTTTTGAATACCTCAATCAAACATTCTCTCAAACTTTACAGCCCTCCAGACTCAATATTGAGTTCAATAATTTTAGGGCCTAAACTCCCCCATCTCCCAGCCCCCCACCCCACACACCAGGCCTTGTTACCACATAGCCTGCCATTACATACCCTTTGTTGTTAGTCACTAACAGTCCCCATGAACAACTATTCACCCTCCGAGCCTGATCGTTAGCAACTCCTTTGTCTGTCCAACTGTCTTTCTCTCTCTTTGGGCTCTATCTTATCGTTTACTCCCTACCCCACCCACCTCCCTATTTTCTGCATATAAACTGACATTTTCCCAGCCAGCATCAGTTCTGAGGAAGGGTCACCGGACCCGAAATGTTAACTCTGTTTTTTCCTTCACAGATGCTGCCAACCTGCTGAGCTTTTCCAGCAACTTTGTTTTTGTTCCTTGTCTCAACTTTTATTCTCCAAGAAGAGCACTTTCAGTTTTTCCAATCTATCTATGGAACTGTGTCTTCCTTCCTGGAAATATTCTTGTGGATCTTTTTGGCATTTTCCCTAACGTATCTGCATCATTTACAGACTGTCCCAGAACTGGCCAGATCACTCCTTGTAGAGACTAGTTTTGCATGGATTTAACATAACTTCCTTGCTCATGTATGTTATACCCCTATTGATAAAGCCTAAGATGCTGTATGCTTTAATAATCCCAATCTAAGCCTGTTCTGTCAATGTCAATAACTCAAACACATATACTCCAGTTCCCTATGTTGCTGCACCCTTCTTTAAAATTGTATCTTTTATTTTAAAGATGCTCAGCATTCTTACTACTGAAATGAATCACTTCACATTTCCACGTAATTACACCTTGTTCAGTCCTTTTGAAATAATGAGAGAAACCCACTTTGTCAGGTTGAACAAAATAAATAATAGCTTGCTTTGAGCATGTACTGTTTGAAAAACAAGCCTTATTTTTTATCAGGAACAAAAACAAAGTTGCTGGAAAAGTTCAGCAGGTCTGGCAGCATCTGTGAAGGAGGAAACAGAGTTAACGTTTCGGGTCCGGTGACCACTGGTTCTGAGGAAGGGTCAGCTGACCCGAAACGTTAACTCTATTTTCTCCTTCACAGATGCTGCCAGACCTGCTGAGCTTTTCCAGCAACTTTGTGTTTGTTCCTGATTTACAGCATCTGCAGTTCTTTTGGTTTTTATTATGCTTATTTTGATATTCAAATTTCAAAACAAAAGCAATATAAAGTTTTCACTACTAACTGCGGATTGTAGGATAAGTTATAGTAGAAAATTAAACTTGGGTGAATCAGTAAAAGAGGTCTAAAGTGACAGTTTTTGCAAGTTTTTGACTTAGAGAAGCTCATTTTTCAGTAGTGAAAATGGAAACCTGGCGCAAGCTAATTATTTTGCTAATGTGTAGGAAGGGAAAAATGAGATTTTACAGTTCAGTTAGGTTGGATTTGAAATGAGGCTGCACACACTTCTGTGGTGAGGCACCTTGTGGTGGAGTGTTAGTGACCCTTCACCTGAGTGTGACCCCTGGTTCAAATCCCACCTCTTCCAGGGTGTGTCACAACATCTCTGAACAGGTTGATTGGAAAATATCTGCGCACTGTTGTGGGTGGTTGCATATCCTAACAGATAAGGCATTTGACTTCAGTGTGGTTTAAGGGGCTCTTTTGGTACAGTGGTAGAATTCCTATCTTTGAACCAGGAACCCTGAGTTCAAATCCCACCTGTGCCAGAGCATATAGATTTGAAATAACAGGTTGAGTTGGAATACCAACTGAAATCTTTTGTGCTCTTATAGCACAATGAAAATGTCCCAACCTCTGGGCCACTAGGCCTGGGTTTAAAGTCCCAGAAGTGTGTAATACCATCCCACAACACTAATGATAGTAATTCTTTCTCTAGATTTTACTTATTTATTTAGTTAATCTAAGAAGTCAATCAGGTGATTCAAAAACAATTTGCATTGAACAAAATTGACGCTTTCATTATGAGCTCAACATTTTCCAAATGCCAAATAATTATTTTCTGTGTTGTAAATTTAATCCAGCTGCACTCAGCAGCTTCCTTCCTGCCAACACTTTATTTCTTTTCCTAATACCTGTTTTGCATAAATTCACAATCACTGTGATAACTATTCTGTTTCCATCTGAGCTCAGTTCCACACTTAATTAAAGTGCAACAGACAAGTAGATTTTTTGTTTCAATGGCTGACAGAAATTAAAGTTTAATTATCTGATGATCATTCTTCTCAGGCAATCCAGCTGCATTCTTATACACCCCTTTTAGAATATTCCATACAATTCTGGTTGCCCAGAAATAGGAAGGATGTTGTTAAGCTAGAAAGGGTACAGAAAAAAATTTAGAAGGGTGTTGCTGGGATTGGAGGGTTTGAGTTATTAAGAGAAGCTGGACAGGCTGGGACTTTCTTCCTTGGAGTGTCGGAGGCTGAGGCGAGATCTTATAGGGGTTTATGAAATCATGGGAGGCACAGGTATGGTGAATAGCCACAGTCTGTTCCCTAGGGTAGGTGAGCCCAGAAATAGAGGGCACAGGTTTAGGGTGAGAGGGGAAATATTTAAAAGGGGCCAAGGGGCAACTTCTTCCCACAGAACATAGTGCGTATATGGGATGAGCTTGTGTAGACGAGTATAATTACAACATTTAAAAGGCATTTGAACAGGTACATGGATAGGAAGGGTATGTTTAGAGGGATATGGGTCAAATGCAGACAAATGGGACAGGTTCAGTTTAAGATGGCTGGTCGGCATGGACGAATTGGGCCAAAGGATCAGTTTCTGTGCTGAAGGTCTCGATGACTCTGTTAACCAATGCTCCACTTGAATTAGTTCTGTGAATCACAGGTCTAAGATTCAAGTATCTTTTGTCTTTAAGTCTGCAGGCTGCTTCTCATTGCTTTATTAGAATTTCTTTCCAATGTTCTGAAAGTCTGACTGTGGAATACAAAGGGCAGACTCAAATCAAAGGGATCTGATTGCTCCTGTTGCAAACCAAGACCAAGATTTTGCACATTTTTGAGGAATGACAGTATCTATTCCTTTAAAAAAGAACAGCAGAAATTGCAGCTGCGGACCTAATATTACAAAGTTTACCACTGTGCAGGACAAAGCTCTATGAGCTTGCTTTCAACAGCTTTTCATCATTTTTAGCTTGTGCCCTAGAAATGAAGTATACCTGTCTGTTTAATTTTGTTTTTTGATAAAGAGACATTCAGGACTCTTCTTTTTCCCAACCGGCTTGCATTCAGAATATATCATCACACACAGTATGCTGAAATCTATCACCGAGTCTGGCATGATTATGATAGCAATGATGCACAGGTCTTGTGAATCTTGTCATTCTCGAAAAAGAATAGTTTTACCAGACTGTCCCTCCAGATTGTAGTGCCCCTTTGAATGGCTGGGAACCTGTTAACCAGCGAATGCTTCTACAAGTATAGGCTGGTAATATATTCAGTAGTTCTTATTATGGGATCATAGGTTTTCTATGCATTAGGCAATGTAACAAAAGATGTCAATAGTAACTGGTTGTAAAAGCGTACACTTAGCAACAAGTTCGTTCCACAGGGAAAAAAAACCTGAGAAAAGATTTTCTTCCCAACATGAATTAAAATTGTTTTAAACAAATATAGTTAGTCATGGAATTTAACTAACATGAGAGCTCTCAAGCAATCCGAAGATTCTTGTCATACATATATTTTTCTGTACAGCTATGTAATTTATTGAGAGGTATAATCAAATTTTATATGAATGGATCTATAGAATGTTGTGTGATTGATAAAGGTGCTTCAACATCAGTACTTAGATATCAGTTCAAATTGTTACTGATAGATTTGTTGTGCCCTTCAACTTTTACTGGGTGTGTTCATCAGTATTAAAAAATCAATTATTTCCTTTTTTCTTAGACTGACGTGAATTTTGAAGCTGTATTTTATGCAAATTGCTTGTGAGTGATGAAGATCTGAACTTTTATGAATGAAATGTAGAGTAATGAATGATGTGGCAGAAACTACTGAAATAGAAGTGCTAACTTGGAGTCAATATCAAGACATGGTCAGATATTTGTAGCGAGTGTGGCCCAAAGAGGACATTTGGTCATTTTAGGCCATTGTGTTGTAACACCTGGTGGTTGTAAATATTACTATGCCATGCATTAAACCTTAAAAGCTCGCTTACAAATAATGAATGCAAAGGTACAAAAAGCTCGATGCTTGGCATATTCCACCAAATGATATATTATGACAGTTTCTTTTTATTTTTGTGTAAGATAAGATCTATTTTTCTATTATAACATGAATATTTCCATGTATATTGATAGTGTCAGAATTCTCCTGCTGAAGTTGATTAGACATTGTTTTGGAGAGTGTTAATCTTCTGTTGTCTGTTACACTGCAGGCATTACCACGCAAATATTGGATTTGAATAAATGCATGGTGTTAGAAAATCTTCACATTTCTTCTGTTTGGTTGCCCCTCCAATGTTATAGTGGTAATAAGACTTTTGTCGAGGAATGAAATGTAAATGTAATTATTTGGTGTTACAGAAATAGTTCTATTCTCATCACAAAGATGACAAGTTTATTTTATATTTCCTCAGACTGGAGCCTGGAAATCGTTATAAAAGACAATCAACATTTTCAAGAAACTCTGTCTCTTTTCATCGTCTCATGAGTGCTGGTATTACTCCTTCTTGCAGGTCAAATAAGTGAGTTTTGGCTAAATGTTATCCTTCAGATGGATGCTTCATGTTATAGTAATCTTTGGCAACAAGATTAACATTTGTCAAAGTGATAACCTGCTATCTAGAGATAAAACAGCTCTGTTGCAGCAGTCAGTTGTTACGGCCTCTTACTTGGCCATTCACTCTTGTTTTCCCTGGTCCCCTGAATAAATGAATACGTGCGACAATGACTTTATGTGGGTGGCCAGTGCTCAAGCATACAACACCTGCACTATTGTAAATGGATCCTTGTTTCCGTATTGAGCAATACACTTGGGGCAATAACATTAGAATGAAAATGCAATGACTTTGCAGCCGAGAGATGGCACAAAGCAAAGGATGTGCTTATAGTTAGTCTTATGAGTTATCGGCAAGGTTGCCCAGAGCAAAGGTTCACTGATGGGTTGAAAGCTCACAAATGAGACAGCTCTCAAACTATCCTTTTCTATAAATCTGAGTTGCATACTTATATCGCTGATATTCAAATGTCCTAAAACATTGAGAATATTATGCATGAAACACAGGAGGAGTCCTCCCATGTCTTTTCCAATTGCATTCTTTTACAAGTCTTTCAAAAGTGTGGCAAAGCGTGATTTCCCTTCAATTATTTCTTCCCTTGCTGGTCTTGATGTGTTGCTTTAAAGAGGTGCAAAGTGGAAGTCTAATTATTCAGTAGTTTGGAGTACAGAGAAACTATATCTTGTGAATGTCCATTAATTCTGCAAACTTATCCCTCTATTTAACTGCAATCTCTTCACAATTATCAGCTGTGACCACAGAATTGTTTCCACAGATGACCTCATGAATAACTGAGCTATTTTCATCCCAGCCTGTGTAAATTGCTGTCTGACTGCTCATTCTTGTCATGTGTCAAGTGTAACTTTTGTCCTGGTAAAACTATCTCTCCTTTAGCGCACCTAATGAATTCCCAAAAAATGATGAATCAAAAAATAAAATGCTAAGTGGAATTAGTTTCCTTTTAAGAAGAATATAATAAGTTGGCGGTGGGGGGAAGCGGGAGGGTGAACGTTCTTGATCTGTAATTTTTAGATTAAAAGCTATTTAATATATTTTGACCAGGCTAAAAAACGTTTGTAGCTTTGTCCATGAAGAAAACAATCTTGTGTATGGATGTATTCTCAAACAGGAAGAAGATGAAGGAACCTGTAACGTCAAGGTTGACTAATTGACCCAAAAGTCCACTTTCTACTTGTCCTGTTATTTGTCAGCTCAATAACTGAAATCCTCCAACTGCTTAAAAAAACTTCCCTTTGTCCAGATTTCAAAATACTTTATTAAATAAAAATGTAAATCTGCATGTGCTAGGAGACTCTGTGTGTGTGTGTGTGTGTGTGTAATCAATTGTTTAATTTTTTTTGTTATATAGACTTTCTTCCTTGATTTCTATAGTTTGTTAACAATTGGGAGCCTTGAAGCCTGCAAGTGATTCAAAATGATTCCAGTTTGAGTACTGATTTCAATTTTATGTATTGCATTGCCATTTATATTTTCAGCAAACTGCAGTGAAGTCCCGTATCTTCGAGTTCAGGTGAAGCACAGCCAAAATTGAAAAGCAAAGCATGGAATTATAAACTCAGGTGGCTGTAGTGTGTTCTGTAGACTGTGACTGAACATGCAATATTACTAAACATAGTCCTTGACCTCAGCACAGTAGCTTCGTTAGAATTAAAATGGATGCAGTACTATTCCAGTAAGTTTTCAAACTGTACTGAAACAGAAATGCATTATTACTTCAGCTTATTTTAATGGGGATTATCTGTATAATCAGAAGGACTTAGTTGACTGGGGCAACTGGTAATGCCATTTATTATTAGCTACAGCATTCGGGTCAGGCAGAAGAAATATTGTCACAACAGGGAGAGAGACAGCTGAACCAAATCAGCCTTTCTACTTCTTTATTCACAGTAAAATTAAAACCTTCGAAGACCCTCAAAATTGACTTTTTGGATAACCAATCCCGGACTTTGCAGATAATCAATTCGTGGTACTGGTTGTATCTTAAACAAAGGATTTAGCAATTTATTAACAATAGTAACTTTAGTGGAACAAAACTAAACAAGAAAATAATCTAATTTGTCTATGGTCTACACCCAAAAACTTTTCTTTAAAGCCCCATTCACACAAAAGGTAGACAGACAGACAAACAAACTTTCTACCGAGAAATTTACGGCAGGAGCTTTCAAATTTTCATGCTGTGGTATCAACAGCCAAATTCATTCTCCCAGAAAACACAGTCTTAAACAAAATTTAAACTGCTTACCACTCCCTGACAGACAGACCATCTCCTCTGTGAGGTCCCAGTTACTATTTAACATCTGCCATCTGCTTGAGCATTAGATCTCTATTCAACTTGCTGGAACCAATTTCCAGGTACTGATCTTATTAGTACCCAATGTCTGCTCTCTCTTTAAACATAATGGTCCTCCTTGGCGACAAAACCTATTAAGAAACATTTGATCAGGAGCCAACCTGCAACTAAATTCTAGGCTTGGCCTCACAAATAAACAAAAGCTTGTTTGAGATAACAAGCATGGGGCTGGATGAACACAGCAGGTCAAGCAGCATCATAGGAGCAGGAAAACTTGATGTTTCGGGCCTAGACCCTTCATCAGAAATGGGGGAGGGGAAGAGGGTTCTGAAATAAATAGGGAGAGAGGGGG